>CM053790.1:636517062-636837062 GCA_028749045.1 Cupressus sempervirens | reverse complement strand
GGATAGGGAGAGATAGATTTTTCACATAGTGTGTATTCACTAGAGTGTGCACATGCATTAGAGGGTGTGTGTGCTATAGTGCATATACACTATATGAAAACACAAAAAAATGGTCATAATGAAAGTTTGGGACCCTACTGATCCATGTTCTATTTTTTGTCTTTTGTGTGTTCTATCATTCCCATAGAAAGCACGGGTTTCATGCTGGTTGGAAGTTAGAAAACATCATATTCAGTCATTGGATACAATATTTGAAGGATTTTTGAACATTCTTTCATTCTATTTGAAGCTAGCAAACACCAAATTCAATCACTAGATACACTATTTGTAGACTTCTTGAATATTCTATCTATAGAATAGGTTAGTGCAGTCCTTTTTAATTTTTTTTGTTACTATATCAAGACAAATTTGATTATAATTTGACCAAGTTTTTTGATATATAGTGAATTCATTGAAATTTGTATGTTTGAATGAATTGTTATTTGGAAATAGTTAGAAATTTGACAAGTTGTTTAATATATATTGTGTATTCATTGAAATAATTGTAATTTGTATATGTATATGAATGATTTGTAATTTACAAATTGTAAGTAATTCAAATGTTTGAATAATTTGACATATAGAGATCATCATCATGTCAAGGAAGAAACCAAAAACTCAAAAAATGGAAGAGAGGGAGAGAAATTTGGTAGTTAAAAGAGATAAAATGAAACTACTACATGAACAAAGAAAATTGCAAAGCTATAATGAAGAATTGACTTTCCAAGAGGAGCAAGAACCACCGATACAAAGAACAAAGAGGAAGAATTGGAAAGACAAAGAGAATGAATGAGACTATTATGCTCAAGAAGACAATTGAATTGGAAATCTACACCATCTTGCAATGTTGGAGTCATGTCTTCATCTCACATTGAAGAGACACTAATTTGTGCATTTGATGATGTACATATTCCATCATGTCATGTTGAAGGCACAACGTCAACATATCAAGTAGGTGATATTCCATTTTTGCACCTTATTGTCAAGGTACATCATCTTTAGTTCAAGGTATGCAAAACACTCAACCTTATGTTGATGTTCAAAATGTTGAGGGAATGGAAGAGATTATAACACCTTCTAGAATTCATTTTAGAAGACCAAAATATTTTATTGATATTTGTAAGAACTAAATATGGTGAGGGGTCTAATCAGTAAACTATAAGGTTGAATTTGATGTCTAAATGGCCGTCACAGCAGTACAATTTGGCCTGCTAATGATGATCAAATGGTTGTCAAATTTAAGATATTGACTAGCTAACCTTAGCAAAAAATAGTCCCCCTGGTGATATGGTAGGTGATGGTAGCATACATAATGTACACATGGTAGTGCCTGTGTGGATCCAACATTGAAGTAATGCTAACATTGTTTGCTGACTTGGATCTCAGTGGATTTGGCATACACGTGGCATTGTGGCTAGATGAGTCACTGTGAGGGGATGCATGGCTGAAAAAATGTTTTGTGTTAGTGAGGAGGATATTTCTAGTAGAAATTTTTAATGAGGGCCAAGGAAGCAGGCCAACAAGATGAAGGCATCACCACGAGAAGATGTCGACATGAGAGTGGTTAGCTGATGATTGTCAAAAGTTGATACGTTGGCGAGGATGCAGTGCCTAAATTTGATCATTGATGGGGTAATTAATCATGATTTAAAGCTTTACAATTTCTCTTCCTTTGTGCCTAAATCTAATGCACAAGCCTTTTTAATCCATTCAAATACAGAAAGCAAACTGTGGCATGAGAGGTTTGGGCATCTCAACTACAAATATCTTCAATAGCTTGGGAACAAGAACATGGTTCATGGTCTACCTCAAGTATAGTTTTCATAAGGTGTTTGTTCAGGTTGCTCACTTGGGAAACATCTAGAAAAAATTTATGACAAGGGGAAGTCTTGTAGAGCACAATGTGTTCTTGAATTGGTTCATAGTGATGTAGCACTCCCATTTCTAGTGCCATCATTTGGCAAGTCTCGCTATGCACTCACCTTCATAGATGACTACTCTTGCTTTACTTGGATCTTCTTCATGGCTCATAAGAGTGAAGTGTTTGAAAGATTTCTCAGCTTCAAGGCTCAAGTGGAAAAGCAGTTAGAAAAAGACATCAACATTCTTCGAACAGATATTGGGGTGGAGTATGTGAGCTCAAGACTAATAGACTTTTGTACTCAAGAGGGAATTGACCTTCAAGATTCAATACCATACACACCTCATCATAATGGTGTTTCTCAAAGGAAAAAATGAACCCTCAAGGAGATGACCACTTGCATGCTACTACATAAGTCTCTTGTTCAAGTCTTTTGGGATGAAGCAAGGAATTGTGATAACTACATTCATAATTGGAGTTCTCATATTGCTTTGGATGGAAAAACTCTTGCTAGTCCAAGCTTCAAAAAGAGTTTTACCATCCAAAGCTTTATGAGGACTCCTATTATGAATGTAGTTAGCACAATTCATTGCTTCAGCCCAAAAGACTTGATCAAGAGAGTTATATAGTAGCATGCAAGTGGTCATCTCCTTGAAGAAAAGTGGCTTGTATGGTACTTAATGTTGAAGGTCAATTCCCTCTTGATACAAATGTCTATTAGTCTTGAGTTCCATACTCTTGCCTATTATCTATTCAAAGAACTTTGATGTCTTTTTCTAACTACTTTTCCATTTGAGCCTTGAAGCTAAGAAATCTTTCAAAAACTTCACTCTTTTGAGCCATGAAGAAGACCCAAGTAAAGATAGAGTACTCATCTATGAAGGTGAGTACATAGCAAGACTTGCAAAATGATGGCATTGGAAATGAGCCTGCCACATCACCATGAACCAATTCAAGAACACATTGTGCTCTCCAAGACTTCCCCTTGTCACACATTTTTTCTAGATGTTTCCCAAGTAAGCAACCTAAACAAACACCTTCTAGAAATATGACTTGAGGTAGACCATGAACCATGTTCTTGTTGCTAAGCTATTAAAGATATTTGTAGTTGAGATGTCCAAATCTCTCATGCCACTTTTTACTTTTTGTATTTGAATGCAATAACAAGGCTTGTGCATTAGATTTAGGCACAAAGGAAGAGAAAGTGTAAAGCCTTGAATCATGATTAGCTTCACCTATTGCAACCATGGAGTCATCCTTGATGCTTTTCACTACTACTAAATCTGGAAGAAATTCAATCTTATTTCGACTTCCATAGTGAGTAATTTGGTAAACTGAAAGAAGGTTGGAGGTAAGATTAGGAACATATAGAACATCCTTGAACACTCCATTTTCAATCTCAACTTCACCTTTTCCTTCAATGTCCACTTTAGTATCATCTCCTACAAAGATGTGAGGTACCTTTGAATGCATAATGGAAGAAAAATCTCTCTTTGAAGCACCCATGTGATGTGTGACACCTAAGTCGATAATCCAATCTCCTTGACTAATAGTGTTTGTGAGTAAAGCATGCCCTTTGCTCTTAGAATCTAAGGATGAAGATCCTTTCTTCTTATAAGCATTAGGCAATGTAACATTGTGTTTCTTCATGATGTTTTTCAATTCACAAACCTGTTTGTGATAATATTGATGTTCATCATGACTCATATTCTTTCAAAAAGCACACTTCTATTCCTAATTAGTGTGCCCCTTTTTGTTGGTGTTAGTGGAAGACTTGCCTTGTTGTTGATTTGAATTAGGTGTTGACTTTTTTGCATCCCCTTATTTTTTATCTTTCCACTTCTTCTTTTTTCCCTTTTCTTTGTTTGAATTATCACTAATTAAATTTTTAGAACCCTCATTATTAGCCACCAATGCCTTAGACTTTGAAGACTTGAGAATCCCCGTTATTGTCAACTTAGTTTGTTGATCCTCTAACAGCCGAGCATAATCATCAAAAGTGATTTTCTGACAGGCAGCCCCTAAGGTAGTATTTGTAGTGTTGAAAGAAGAGACAAATGTAGAGTACTTAGATGGAAGCTTATTATGAATGAGATAAATCATCCTGTCATCTTTGATAGGACTACCACAATCATCAAGTTTTGTTCTCAATTCATTCTTCTTAATGATAAAATCCTGAATTGAATCAAAGTTCTTAGGGTCTAGGGAGATAAGCTCATCTTCAATTTTGTAGACATCCTCCTTAGTCACTTTTCCATATAGGTTTCTAAGGGCATCCCAAGTTTCCTTAGATGTATCATACTTCATGATCTAACAGAGGATCTTGTCTTCAACCCCTAACCTATGAGCACTTAAAAATTTCCTATTTTCCTGAGTCCAAGCATCTATTTTACTTTTAGATACTTGATCACCTATTGGTTTAGGAAAGGAACCATCTACACATTAAGAAACTTTATTATGCATCAATTTACCCCATTTTTTAATAGACCATATGGCATAGTTATGTGGTGTTAACTTTGGAATCTTAAGATTTCCCATAATGCAAGAAAATAAAGATAAAAATAGGAAAAGAGGAACACAATGCCAAGACACACCTCCACTTTTCACTCAATCAAAAAATCCCCCCAAATGAAAGATTTTGGCACATTATACTTAGTGTATTTAAAATAGCCACTTGCCAATTTAGGCCTTAGTGGATTTTTTATTTTGTTACTTACAACCTCCTCTTGGATTTCAAATCCTAAACTTTACAATGTAGCTTAGAAATACAACAATTCTAAAGTTTGATCAAAGTATTACAATGCAAAAAAAGGAACTATTTCTAAAAGCCATATTTTTCTCCACAGAATCCTATAATTTAATTGTAGATCTAGAAAGTAGATGAAAAATAATGCACTTTCAAAAAAATGGAGGATTTGAAGTTGCAAAATGTAGGATTAGAAGGTATAATCACCAAAAACTAAAATTTCTAACAAATTCGTGAACCAAAACTAGAAAATAATAGCACCACTAAAAATTTCAGGATATTCTAGCCAAAATCAAAAGAAATTGTACCTAATTTGAAGTTTGGATGACTGAGATATGGTCTCTTGAAGTTAGACTGTCAAATCAAAATGGAATATGGTGAGGGGTCTGATCAACAAACTATGAGGTTACATTTGATGTCAAAATGGTTATTATGATAGTCCAATTTGGCCTACTAATGATGGTCAAATGGCTGTCAAATTTAGAATAGTGACCAGCTAATGTTAGCAAAAAAATAGTCACCTAATGACATGGTAGATGATGTTAGTATATAGAATGTACACGTGGTAGTTCCTACATGGATCCGACATGGTAGGAATGTTTACATTGTTTACTGACTCAAATTTTTGTAGATATGGTGTATATGTGGTTTCATGGATGACTGAGTCACTGTGAGCAGACACATGGCTGGAAAAATGTTCAGTGCTAGTGAGGAGGGTGCCACCAGCAAAAAGTTTTAATGAGGGCTGGCAAAGTAGACTAGTGAGATGAAGGTGTTTCTAGGGAGAAGAGTTTTGATAAGAGAACAGTCAGCTAATGGTTGCCAAAATTTGATTCATTGGTGAGGATTAAGTCATTGGATTTGATTGCTAGTAGGGTAGTTAACATATCAACAGTGGGAGTTTAATTCCACATGCACGGTGGGGGCAGTGTATTTGTGTTTGAAAACAAGACACCACGATGTTTGAAACAAATTGTAAGTCACTATTTTTCATGGTGCTCACCATGTAGATTTGCCAGAATATTAAGGAATATGCCAAAAATATTAAGGAATATTCCACTTGTAGGGGTTGGAATTTGACCACTCAATTCTTGCAAAAGAAATTCTTTGCAGGTTTGATAGGCCAAAAATATTAAATTTTCAGATCTAATAGATCATACCAAATTCTATAAATTAGACCTTCAGGTGCAGGTTTGAAAAAAAAATTGCCTAAATTTTGACTATGGCCTAGAGTAGGCAAAATTATAGTCAAAATTCATCGAATTGACACTCCAAATGCAATGGTGAGGTCTACTTTGGCTCTAGACACTCCCAATAGCTGCGGATACTCCAAATTTGAATCAAGGTCCTCAAAGAGATGAAATAAGATAGGTCTTCAATGGCTATGAAATGACACTCCTATGGCTCCGGTACCATGTGTGGATTATTCAAAATTGAACGAATAAGTTAGTGTGATGACGAGGGGATAAGCTTACATAGGTGTCTCACATAAAAAGATGTTGTAGACACCAGGTGCTCAATTTAGAGTGTGAACAACTATCTGAAAAAGTAATTCAAAGAATGCAATAATTGCAGAGAAATTAAATACAGATCTGAAAAAAATAAAACTTGCAAATCTAATAGATCATACTAAATTATGCAAATTAGGCCTTCGGGTGCTAGTTTGCAAAAAAAATTCTTCATTTTTTACTATATCTTAGGGTAGGAATAATTATAGTCAAAATTCACTAAATCGATGCTTTGGATACAGTGGTGAGGTCTACTTTGGCTCTAGATGCTCCCAATAGTTGCAGATACTCCATATCTTAATCAAGGTCCTCAAAGAGGTGAAGCAAGAATGGTCTCAAATGGCTATGAAATGACACTCCTATGGCTCTAATACCATATAATATTTTTTCTTAAGAAAAAATAACACCAAGATCAAGAAGCTTAGAACTTAGTACAATATGGATAAAATGATGTATGATCATAATAACAATATGAGAATGAATAATGTACACGTACACTGGAAATGCCTATATATAAAGGCCTCTAGAATGACTAGGAGTTATCAGAATGATAAGCCTCACAACTAAGCACATGTCCACCAAGATTGGATTATCCTCCATTGAGCACAAAAGTTAGTATGATGATGAGAGGATAAGCTTACATAGGTGTGTCATGTAAAAAGATGTAGACACTATGTGCTCAATTTAGAGTGTGAACAATTATGCTGTCTACATGACAACTTAGTTGATTATGTAAACTCCTATGTTGTAGACACCATGTGCTAAAATAGAGTTGCTAACTCTTGTGTTGTCAACAAGATAACTCATATGAGTACGCATACTCCTAGATGTTTAATTAATAAATAATAAAATAATGCAATTAACCTAAGTAAGCTTAAGTAAGGTGTAATAAATAATTGTTTATAGTAACAATATTGATACTAACATTTTGAAATCAATGCCTGACAAGATTAGCAAGCGTATTTGTCAAAGAAAAGTTAATCATATGTGGAGATTATTCTTTAAAAAATTAGATATTATAGGTCAATGCGAATTATTTTTTGAAATAATGAATAATTTTAAATTGAGGCCTATCATGAAGATTATTGAGCTAAGAAAAATGGACAATTCAAATCGAAAAAGCATTATAAAGAATCTAGTGAGTGTTTATGACAAAGTGTATTCTAAATCATGCACAAAAGATAGCAATATCATAAGATAAGTACTTACATTAACAATAGTAATACCCAAATGAAGAAATCTCTACTCATGAGAAAGATAAGTGAAACATTTAAAATTGATAGAGGTACTCTAAGGAGAGCCATGATAAGACATGAGAGATTGGAAGATCCAACAAAAAATGAGTTAAGGACATTTAGTGTTAGACTATTGTGAAAGGATAAAGAAATTAGTGAAGCTTTAAAATTAGTGATTGAATATTTTTGGACAAATAACATATGTGTTTCCCCTAATCAAAGAGATGTTGTAAGGAGGGTTGGTAGCCAAAATCGTGACCCACGTGCAAAACATTTTTTGGACTCAACTCTAACACAATTTTTTGCAAAATTTATTGGTATGTATCCTCACATTTGAATAAGCCAAGGACTTTTTGAAATGGGTAAACCTTATTATGTGAAGATAAATCACACATGCACAACTTATTATTGTAGTATACATATTGAATTTTCTAACCATTTTGATGTTTTTAGGCATATATGTGTGTTTTTACATTCTAAGTTTGTTTTTTATGATTGTGACATGAATGAGCCACCTAGATCTTCAAGAGAATTCATATCCAACTTTTAATGTGAAATAGGGGATGGAAAAATTTTTTACAAGACATCATGCTTGGATGGTACATGTTTATTTTTTAGTTTTTTGCAACTTTTATCAACTTGTGAACACATGGATAGTACACATGCAATTGGAAATGAAATAGTAAATTATAGAAAATATAAGACAATGAAATATGCTCTAAAAGATAGGAAACTAGGTAAAAGATTTGATTTAGTGATTGAAAATATTCCAGTGTATGAGTTCATGAAGATTTTTCCTAAAAAGATTATTTATGAGTATGCAAGACATCCAAGTAGAGCTCAATGGTAGGATTTGCAATTCAAGTTGTGTAAGGATACGTTTCCACTTGATACCATTGTTTTAGTTGTAAAATTTGCAAAGAACTTGTTGACAATATGGTCAATCAATCTAATAAGGTGAAATATGTGGTTGTCATTTATGGAAATATATGTTTTTTAGTTTAGTTATGATTATTTGTGAAGGAAAATTGTTTAAGTATTGAACAATGCTACAATAGCATGACAAGATTTGTTGATAGTGGAATATTATCTTGTGTAGTTAGCCATAGATACATGACATTATCCTAATGATGTAGTTAAGTGTGCATGTCCATATGAGCAACCTAGTTCAAGTTATGAAGGAATATTGATGTACTTATCTCACAGTGTAGAATAGAGCATGTCAACAATTTGAGTTGTTCAACTTATAAAATTATTTTGATTTTTAAATCTTGATGAGCTAACTCTAAGGATGATATGTGAGCCAACTAAGGAAGAATTTATTGATAAAAGAACTTCAATTACAAAGTTTCGTAATGCAAGATTGTGAATGTGATGCAATAATATGTGATGTGAACATTAGTGTGAGTGATATGATGCAAATTGATATATGCACAGTCACCCCTTGTATGAAGATTTGATAATCAGAAGAATTACAAAGTAAAAAAAGTGATCCAATATTGTATGTATATCTATTCTCTTGAAGAAATTATTGTATAGTTGCATTTGATGTTAGTAGGCTCTTCTTGCACACATTGTAAATGATCTACCAACTCCTAACAGGGTTGAAGCAACTCCTAATGGGGTTGAGGCTTCTAACAAGGCCTAGTCTCCTAATAGGTACTCAAGATACTATACATTCTTCATAGACTCCTAAGGGTCAATATCCTTAACCGAATCCTTTATATAGTGACTCATCTTGTGGGTTTCATCCCCACTGGGGTTTTCCCTTGGCTAGGGTTTCCTTAGTTAACAAAATATGGTGTTATGAGCTATCCTTATGTATGGTTGTTTATACTATTCAAAATTATTGGTTTACTTTCTTATGCTTTCGTAAAGTATTTAATAATATCTAGTTTTGGGCAAAAATATTGAATATACTGATTCACCCCCACCTCTTAGTAATATCTATTAGAACTAACCACTACAACCAAAAAATGAGGTGCAAGAAAAGTATTATACTTCTTGACAAGTTTCCATATTTTTTCACATAACACTCATGCATTCACCTACAAGTATAGAGGATGATAATTAGATTTTGAAAGAATATTATTTTTACATCAGCGATGATCTATCACATTCTATGGAGTTTATACATGGTTTTTTTCAACTATTTGATGGAGATTTGGCTAATAGGGGCATATGATATCGTCAACACATTATTTGGTTAGACAATTGCACATCTCAATTCAAGAATGTATAGATGTTATATTGGTTGAGCAAGATGCATAGGTTTTCTAGAATTCAATATATGTGGAATTTCACAGAGGTTGGTCATGGAAAGGGAGAGCATGATAGTGCATGTGCATGCATAAAAAGAGCCTTAGCTCATGAAGAACTAAAGTGAAAAAATGGAGCAATATTGACAAATGGAAAATCCATTGTCCAATGGTGTAACACTATACTAGGTCTAGGTAAGGATGGTGAGTCTATAGTTCATAGATTTTTTTGGTTGATAAATAATACTAACATTACACCATATGAGGATTGTTGTACACTAATAGGATCAAGTGAGTTGCACTCTCTTAGAAGCTCTAATGTAGGTTCATGGAGTATCCACACATGAAAAATAATATGCTACTGTCCATCATGTGTAGAGGAAAATTGGGATGAGTGTGCGTCCATTGAATGGCTGGACAAATGGATATATAGGTTTTGGACCCAATTGACACCTATCATCCCCCACAAACACTGAAAATGGTAGAGATGGATTTAGCCATTGAATTTGACTACTTGTTTGATCTAGTGCAACCTAGTAATATATATGTTTGTAATTTTAATATGCAACTTTATAACTTTAACCTAAGTATTTTCTAAAATAATGACCACATTTTGTACATTTACCACTACAAGCCATGTTTTTGTTGTTATTACACCTAAAAACAATGAAGAAAGGACATATTATTATTATTTTCATTGTCTCTAGGCTAAACCAAAATTGGATCACTCAGTTATAGATGGTGAAGGTTTAGAGTACCATATTGGTACAGTGGGGTTGTAACCAACAAATGGCTTAGACAATATTCTATGAAGAACCTTGACTTGTGGTTATTTGATGATTGGAAAATAGATAGGAAGATTCTTCATTATTTGAACCTTATTGTCACATCAAATGGTCACTTGATAAAATATGGTGAAAAACCACATAATAAGACTCTTTGTAAAGTTCATGAGTTAGACCATGAGGTAATACTTGAGACATTAAAATGTTGAACATATCTAGTTGGTTCATTAGATTGAATAGGGAGAGTGAGAGAGAGAGAGAGAGAGAGAGAGAGAGAGAGAGAGAGAGAGAGAGAGAGAGAAGGGGATGCATGGAAAGGATGCTACTCTTGATGAGATGCCAAAGAGACACAACCCTATAGTAGGTAAAAATAGTCATTCTGAGAATCTCAACCAAGTACATTCAATAAAGAAAAGGAACATCATTGGAGGATATATATGCATATATGAACATTAACCAATAAAAATATAAAGGAATACCAATATTGAGTATTCTATGCAACAAAGTTTCTTCCAAACCAAAGGTAATAAGTCATTCATAATAGTCAGACAATTAAGAACCAAACATATATGAACCAAATTATTCTTACATATGTATACAATATTATTGACCAAATCAGAATTTGCAAAATGATATTGCACATAATCTCCATTACAATAGCATGGAATCTTTATGATTTTAATAGTCATATTCCTTAGTCCCAAAAATGAACATTATAGATAGTGTTCACTAATCCTTTACAATAGAAAATGCTTACAAAAATGGCATGTACTTGTATGAGGAAATTGTATATTACAAAAATCCCGCACTGAAGTAGCTAGCTAGCCACTCAAAAAATAGTAACTAAATACAAGTGGGATCATAAAGATACCTTAACGAACTAGTATTCCCTTTACTCAAGCAACAACATGGCCATCTACTTGACTAGGACATGTTTAGGAACTAACAATCTCCATTTCTCAAGTCTCCATTTATATTTGGTAGTGAGCTTTCTGTTACTTTTTAAAAATTATTAATATATTTTGATGAGAGCTTTGAGGGATCATGCCCAACTTGAGTATCTGGGCTTCCTAGGTCCTATAAATGCAATGCCATTGATGAATAGGAATTTCTAATTGAAACATCTATTGTGATAGAATGAAGTGTGTGACTAGATTCTTTGCCTACTAATGAGCCAATTTGAGGCTTCACTTCACATTTCTCTATGGATAATTCTATAGCACTTGTTACTTCTCTATCTAAAAATTTTGTGTCTGTGTACATGTGCACTCTTTCCCAATAGCTCTAGGTTTTGTCTCCTTGTCCTAAGTAATTGGTATACTTTAGATGACACCAAGATAATCATTTTCTTCTGAAATTTCATTTTCTCTCTATTAAGAAGGTTTCTATATCTTCCTCTATATATTTAATAGATGTAGCTACAATAACTCTTTATATATTCCTTTGTATATTAAGATTTCCATCATAGGAATGAGAAGGAGTGGTGACTTAGGCCCACTATTAGTCATTGTATTTAAAAAGTAGTTCTTGGCCATTCCACTGATGGGAATCATTTCAATCTTATTTTTAGAATTGGTACTTTATTTGTCTTGAAAGAATAATATATTGTTTTCAATGTCTTTAAAATAAATGTGGTTGGTAGCCAATTTTTTATTCATCACCTTTGAATATTCATGGGAAACTAAGGTATTTGGTTACCTAATAGGTCCTAGGAATCTTAACCAGGGTCCTAGAATAGTCCTAGATGGACCCACTTGACATAAATATGTAAAGAGCAAAAATTGCTCAAAAGTTGCAAAGTTGCTCAAAAATTTGCTTGAGAAACTTTTGTAATTTTTCAAAAAAGTTGCAAATAGAAGTTTGGCAAGTTGTAACTATCAATGCTTAGGTATATGAGCATGGGAAACATATTTTTTAAGGTTAGAAGGTTTCTAGTTAGATTTGCATTTTTAAGCAACTTTTACAACTTTTGCAATTTTGCATTAAAATGTGCAACTTTTTCAAAGTTCACTACATTTCATTTATAGGACTTGGAAAAAGTTCCAAACTATTAAAAAAAACTAAAAACACCTAATCCTAGGCTATCTTGACCAAAAACTCTAAAAGACCCAATTTTTCCTAATTAGCAACTTTTCCTTATATATTGCCTAAAGTGGCCTAGGCATACATGTCTTTCTCATATCTCTCTCACTATTCATCATGAAATCAAATTGTCTATTTTGTTTCTCTAGGTGACTAGTTAAACACTAGTACCAAGCTCATCCCATCCTATTGAGCACTCAAACATTCTTGGGTACGCCATACCAAATCAACCCTAAGACTCACTAAATACCATAGGGCAACAATCTTTGGCAGGGTATATCCTATAGCTCATGTGAGGTATCAATGTGATTCTTGGTGCTACAAGACTGCATTTCCAAGACTACAATAACCTCTCTCACTTTTTAGAAATTGGATTCCATTTTGATTTTTTGGCCCCATCTTGGGTGATGCTGAAACTTGTAGTGTTTGCCAATACAAAGTCGCCAACTGTCAAATCTCTCTCACCTTTTATCATGGGATCAAACTATCTATTACATTAGCTCCAAGTAGCTATGTAAACCCTAGCTCCCATTCCATTGAGCACTTGAATGTTCTCAAGCACATTGAACCGAATCAACCCTAAGGGTAAAAGAACAAACCTATGTCACCTTTTATAAAGAAACGTGATATCTAAATGTGACAATTCAACATTAATGAAAAAAAAAATGGTATTTTTGTTTAAAATATGAAGATGATGTAAACTGATGAAATGTGTAGAATTGGATGAATTTTATGCCTATAATTTTTATAATTTATTTGAGTAAGAATTTATTCATTTTATTTTATTTTATTTTGAAGTCCCTTTTTTAACCATAAAAAATAGAGGGTGAAGTTCCCGTCAAACAAGTATATGCAAATCATCTTTTTTTGTTCTGATTTGAAAATATCTTATAGATAACATGTATAGCTAGTGAACAAAAAAATAAATAATTATTTTTTATGTATATTTTCTTTATTATAAGTACTCAAGTTTGACCTTATCAGAATCCAACAGTTTTTTCCTCCCGTCAAAACTTCCCTATGAAATTTATACCTTCTTGAAAAAAATTTACATATTCATGAAGAGGATTCTCTCCTCCAGAGATAAATACAATTTTTTATTTTTTTGATATGATTTACTATTTTTTTCCTTTTTTGAGGGAGCATCTTCTGAAATGTTAAAATGTTGACTTATAATATTTTGATATTATAACATATTATAACTAATCAAAACACTCAAAAATTTATATAATGATGATATTGAATCTGAGTTATATAAATGGGTATTTTTAGTTTTTGAAAAAAATTGAGTTTTGATAGAGAAATGAGATTTGACCAAAATAGGTTTTGGTATCACAAATGGTGACACAGATTTGTGTTTTGACCCCTAAGAGTCATTAAATGCAATCGAACATCAATTTTTGATAGGGCATATCTCGAAGCTCATGCACGGTATGGATGTGATTCTGGGTGCAACATGACTATTTTTCTAAGAACTACAACAACATCTCTCACTTTTTGGAGATCGGATTCTATTTTGATTTTGCAACTCCATCTTGGGTTAGGTTTAAATTTGTAGTGTTGGCTAGTACAAAGTTGCCAACTATTGAATCTCTCTCACTATTCATCATGGGATTGAATTATCTATTCTATTAGCTTTGAGTAGCTGGGTAAACCTTAGTCTCTAGCTTATCCCATCCTATTGAGCTCTTAAATTTTCTTGGGCAAGCCAAATTAAATTGACCCTAAGAGTCACTAAATGCCATAGGGTAGACATCTTTGATGGGGCATATTTTAGAGCTCATGCGAGCTATGGATGTGATTCAAGGTGCTACAAGACCATGTTTCTGAGACCTACAATAACATCTCTCTCTTTTTGGAGATCATATTTCATTTTGATTTTTTAGCCCCATCTTGGGTGATGCTAAAACTAGTAGTGTTGGCCAGTACAAAGTTGCCAACTGCCGAATCACTCTCACCATTCATTATGGGATCAAACTGTTTGTTCTATTAGCTCTAGGTTGCTTGGTAAACCCTAGTCATAAGCTCATCATATCTTGTTGAGCACTCAAACATTCTCAAGCACCCCAAATCTGATTGACCCTAAGACTCACTAAATTCCATAGGGAAGTGATCTTTGATGGGGCATATCTTGGAACTCGTGTGAGGTATGGATACAATTTTGGATGCTATAGGACCATGTTGTTGATACCTACAATAAACTATCTCTCTATTTGGTGATTAGATTCTATTTTAGTTATGTGGCCCCATCTTGGGTGATGCTGAAACTTGTAGTGTTAGCTAGTACAAAGTTGCCAACTACCGAATCTCTCTCAGCATTCATTGTGGGATCAAACTATTTATTCTATTAGCTCTAGGTGGCTAGGTAAACCCAAGTACCAAGCTTATCCTATCCCATTTAACACTCAAACATTATTAGGCATGTCAAACTGAATCGATCCTAGGAGTCACTAAATGCCATAAGTCAGTGACCTTTGACGAGTCATATTTTAGAGCTCGTGCAAGGTATGAATGCAATTATAGGTGCTACATGACCATTTTTCTAGGACCTACAATAAAAATTCTCATTTTTTAAAGATTGGAATTTTTTTTGATTTTGTGGACCCCTTTCGAGTGATGTTGAAACTTGTAATGTTAGCCAGTACAAAGTCGCCAACTATCAAATCTTTCTCACCATTCATCATGGGATAAAAATATCTATTCCATTAGCTTTGGATGGCTAGGTAAACCCTAGTCCCAAGCTCATCCCATCTTGTTGAGTACTCGAACATTCTCAGGCACACCGAACTGAATTGACCCTAAAGAGTCACTAAATGACATAGGGTAGTGATCTTTGATTGGGCATATCTTGGAGCTCAAGTGAGGTATGGATGTGATTATGGTTTCTATAGGACTATTTTTTCAAGACCTACAATAACCTCTATCACTTTTTGGAGATCAGATTCTATTTTGATTTTGTGGCCCCATCACCGGTGATGCTGAAACTTGTAGTGCTGGCTAGTACAAAGTTGTCAACCATCGATTCTCTCTCACCAGTTGTCATGGGAATGAGCTATCTATTCTATTAGCTTTGGCTAGTTGGGTAAACCCTAGTTCCAAGCCCATCCCATCCCATTGAGTGCTCAAACATTCTCAGGAATGCCAAATCAAATCGACCCTAAGAGTCATTAAATGCCATAGGGTAGAAATCTTTGACAAGTCATGTCTTAGAGCTCATGCAAGGTATGGATGTGATTCTAGGTACTATATGATCATGTTGCTAAGACCTACAATAACCTCTCTCACTTTTTGGAGATCGAATTCCATTTTGATTTTGCAGCTCCATCTCGGGTCATGCTAAAACTTGTAGTGTTGGCGAGTAAAAAGTTGAAAATTATCAAATCTCTCTCACCATTTCTCATGGGATTTAACTATCTATTCTATTAGCTTTAGGTGGCTAGGTAAAGTGTAGCCCCAAGATCATGCTATCCCATTTAGCAATTGAACATTTTCAGCCACATTGAACGAAATCAACCTTAAGAGTCACTAAATGCCATAGGGCAATGATCTTTGATGGGGCATATCTCAGAGCTTGTGTGAGGCATGGATGTGATTTTAGGTGCTACAAGACCATGTTTGTGAGAGTTTCAATAAACTCTCTTTCCTTTTGGAGATTGGATTACATTTTTATTTTATGGCCCCATATCGAGGGATGTTAAAACTTGTAGTGTTGGCCAATACAAAGTTGCCAACTACTGAATCCCTCTCACCATTTTTTGTGGGATCAAACTATATATTTCATTAGCTATAGTTGTTGTGTAAATCTTAACCCCAAGATTTTCCCATCCTATTGAGCACTCAAATGTTCTCGAGCATGCAAAATTGAATTGACCCTAAGAGTCACTAAATGCCATAGGGCGATGATTTTTGATGGGGCATATCTTAGATCTCATGTGAGGTATGGATGATATTAAATGTACTATAAGATTATGTTTCTGATACCTACAATAACATCTCTCTCTTTCTGGAGATTAGATTTCATTTTGATTTTGTGACATCATCTCGGGTAATGATAAAACTTGTGGTGCAGGACACCCAGGTGGCAATTGGATATGTCATCTCATCTAATGATGGAGACTCATGATAGAAGGAAAAGGGGTGATCATACATCTCATTTTAAACATGATTTTTTTTATGGTAATAAGGTAATCCTTGTTTCTAAGGTCAAGGAACTTGAGGTCACCTATTAACCCAAGTTGCCTTAGTCCTAAGGATTTTTTTCTTTTTTCTTTTTTGTTTTTTATTAATTAGTTGACTGAATAAGTTTTTTGAGATTTATTACACCTTATATAGGTCGTATGTGTTACGAAAAACCACTTGGTTAAGTTCTAGGAAGAGTTAGTGCAAAAATTGCATTTTGTAATAAAAGTTGCTAACAATTTTTTGGCAATTTTAGCAATTGTTTGGAAAACATTGAAATTAACTTTGAAACTAGTCAGACCAACTGCTAATCAGTTGGAATGAATTTCAAAAGATGAAACTACCCTCTATAAGGTTAGACGAGGCATATGGTTTTGGTGATTATTAAGTTTTTTTTATATGGCAAGGAATGACTGCTGATGTTAAACTTGTATATAGGATCATTGAGTTATTGTCAAATATCATTAGTCCCTATTTAGAATAGCAAACCCATACTTTATTAGAATGAAATACCACTTTAGCTACATTTTATCACTAAATGGATTTAGTGGAAGATGTTAAGGATATTCTTTCTTGTCTTAATAGTCATTTCATGGGTTTGAAACATAATCACTTCACTTTGTGAAGAGGTGGCCAAAAGTCAACAAATCACATGTTGTTGCAATAAAAATATAGTCATAGGATGTTGAAAGATTGTGTTCACTCATATGATGTTGAAGAATCTCTTAGAAGGATGGAATAGATTATAGACTAAAGTTTGTGATACATTTATTATGTGTTCCTTGAAGTGTCTAAGGTGTTAGTTTGAAGCAAGAAGTTGATTATGATGTATTTCTAAAATTTTCTCTTTTTTTCTTATTATTTCCTAAGTCTTGAATAGGAAAAGTGATCAAGTATTTTTGTGAAGTTGGGTAGAGTTTTGTTTAGTGTTGTAACCAAGTTGGAAAGTGTTTTCCTTAAAAGTGTTCTTGTTGGGAATCCACTAGCTTTTGGTTTCAGCACTCTACATCATTTTGGATGCAAATTACATTAAAATGAAAAACATGAAATGTATTTAAAATATCAACAAGGAAAACAAGATATATATTATGATAACATCATACATGAACAAACATATAATATATTATGATAACCAATAATGTCATACATGAACAAAGATATAATGTATTATGATAACCAACAATGTTTATGATAACCAATAATGTCATAAGTCTAATAATATCATGCATCAAATATATATCATACATCAAATATAAAATTTCATATATACATCAAATATATGTTGAATATGTCCACTAACATAAAGTCTAGGATATATGTCCACTAATGCCTATACATGTGTGTCTATCCCTATATCTCCTCTTTCCCATGAAGGGAAGGGAAAGGAAAAAATCCCT
The DNA here is from genome assembly GCA_028749045.1 of Cupressus sempervirens. Classification (NCBI taxonomy): domain Eukaryota; kingdom Viridiplantae; phylum Streptophyta; class Pinopsida; order Cupressales; family Cupressaceae; genus Cupressus; species Cupressus sempervirens. The sequence continues at coordinate 636,818,972 of CM053790.1, read as the reverse complement.
AGAGGTCTTCGATCATTTCATGGAGGGAGATGATGGGGATGATGGTGTCTTCCTCACACACTCGCTCATCCTCTTTTTTAGGCTCATCTCTAACTGGATCTGATACAAAAAAAGTAGATATGAATCAATAATTTTTATACATTGAAATCAAATATATGTACAAACAAAATTAATTATTTTCTTACTACCATCAAATAGTCACTCTGTACATCCATCGTAAACTCTCATGGATGATTAAGTGTAACAAGGCCCTACAAAAATTAAATGAATGTAATTACTTATAAATAACATTTTAAATTTCAATACTAACTATTATAAATAACAACTAAAATTAAGAAAAAATTTACATACCTTGGTCAATGGCTCTAAACTAGCCATCACAGTAGCAACTCCACAATCAATAAACTGGCGAAAATGAGGAGAAGTCTTAGATGTCAACAACAACATGTCATATAATATAATTTACATGTAACATGAAATATGAAAAAATAATAATTAAATGAATTAAATTAGCATGAAACATATGTACCTATACAAAGCTCGTATCATGCCTAGGCTTAGAGTCTCTTGTGAATGTTGATGGTCCAGTACATAATTGATGCACATGGATAAGTTTTTTTTTGTCAATCCTTCATATGATTATTTCATAAATATATGTATTAATTTAAATGATTAAATCAATACATACCTCTCGACTCGTCAATGGGATGTAAAATAGGGCCAGGGAATCTGTACTAGGGCCATCAACACTCTTACCTTGAATTTTGAACAATGTCAAGACATGCTAATTAATTAGTCATTCACTATACATAAAACATGTGATCAAATTAATTTATTATAATAATAATTTACCTATCTTTCAATGCCAAATGTGTCACTTGAGAACTTATTAGTGACTAGCTCATCATCCATATTGTCTCCAACATGACTTCCAAATGTGCATAAGGATCCACATGATGTGCACATGTGATTGCAATGCAAAGAAGGCTCCTCCTCAACTAATGGACTTGCAGTGATTGATGGTCTACATCAAAGCATTTATAGTCCCTAGAGTAATAGTCTCTACATGTTCCTTCATAACTAATTATTAGTAATAGTCTCTACATGTTCCTTTACAACTAAAGGAATAATCGCATGCTCACCTTGTGGCTTGACAATAGGCACCCTAACTACATTAGGGTCACGATGTGCCCTTGACCTCTCAAATTATGACTCCCCACCTCTACCTTGAGATTCTATCATATCAAAATAATTGGGGATCTCCTCAAGGACAAATTCACAATACAATTTCGTTAAGAAATACATTGGAACCTTGTGATTATTGCAAAGAGGGGCATCAAATACCATCCACCATCTATTTCAAAATTTATTTCTAATATCATCATGTATGCACCAATAGATGGGGATCCTTTTAGTTGTATGTTTAAAAGTGTCTTCTTCTCCAAGATTTTTAAACAATGCACAAATACTACCTTTTGGTATTTCCTTTTTTCTTATATCTTTGTAGGATAATTTTTTGCATAATGTCTTCATTTTTCTTCCCTCTTAACATGTCGAATATCAAATTGACCACTAACAAAAGCTAGATGGTTAATAATGAACTCAAGGGAGGATTCCAATTGTGCTCTCATAGCATTGATTTTTCCACAAGCTTTCAAACCTATCAATGATTTCTTCTAATTTATTTTTCCCTCTTTTTATTTCATTCAATATTTTTTCTTGGGTGCCAAGAAAAGGCCTTTTAATCAGTGGAGGTTGCAGAATTTTTTGCTCTTCTTGTGGATGGTTTTTATTTGGATCTTGTGAACAATTTTCATTTTTATTTTTTTGATTAAGATGGGATTTGGTAGTTGATTATTCAAATTTCTTGATAAGAAACCAATTGCATTCTAAATAAATAAACAAATTTAAAGAAAAACTGAAAAAAAAACTACAAAACAACAAAAAACTTACAAAACAATGTAAAAACATATAAAACAATACAAAAATAAGAGTATAAAATATACTAAGTGATGACAATCTTGATCTCTAGTGATAAGGAGGCATTTTGAGGATGTAGATAAGAAAATTCTTCAAGTTTTACAAACTATATGTGTGCTATTGGCGAGAAAGAAGCAAGCAACATAAAGAAATGAAATAGGTGATGGGTTTGCAGCCCATATATTAAAACTTGTGATTTTTAAAAGTGGGCACACACTTTGGCTTGGGCTCCACAATCCTTAGGCTTGTAAATCCCAAGCCAAAGAACATGCGAGCTATAGTGCGTGTGTGGTTTTAGAATTTAAAAAAATTGTTTTGTGTTTCATATTTTTGGCACCACAACTTGGTGCATCAACCCATTACATATGTAATATAGTATCTTTGTCCTTATCAGAGGATTAGCCTTGTTAGAATCTTCAACCCTATTAGGATTTGGTATACAATTATAAAGGATATGCAAGATGATCCCACTTCCCAAATATGCAAATACAATGATATATATTGTACACAAAATGTATAGATACAAAAACCTTTTGACAATGTTGATGGATCTACAATATATGATTTGTCCTTTGAATCACTCTATACACAAATTCACATATATTTTCCTTTCTTTTCTCTAGCATAAATTTCACACCACAAAATAAGTGCACGTCAATGTTTAAAGACATCACATGACTTCACATTAAAAAACTAAGTCCCTTATACCAAGTTATAACGCCATATTTGCCTCCATGTCTTCATGTGTGTCCCAAAATGAAAAACTAACTTTTTCTAAGTTAGGGTTGACATCTAGGATATTTTCCCTAATTAGTCAAGAAATTATTTTTGTAAGCCAAAATAACTACTTAACACAATTGATCGTGCCTCTTCTTTGTTATGCCCGTATAAGGCTACAATTGATAAAACATTAATAACTTTATATATATTGCTCATAATGACTTACACTTTAATATACCAGATCACTATAATCTATTCTTTCTTACCTCAAGTGAGTGCATGCCAATTTTTTCTCTATGAACTTTGCAAACTGAAAAGGTGTCTTTGCCAATAGCTAACTTGTACAACACTTATAAAAATATTTGAATCTTCAAACCAAAACTATATCTCCACAATATGTTGACTTAATATAGATGATATGTTTCTATAAATGAAAAAAAAATACATTTCCATACTCACTTCTTATCCAAATTTCCAACAATCTCCCCCTTTGACATTGATGCAAACATATGGGAGAATTGGCTAAGTCCCAAAATTTTGAAATTACCAAATTCTAAAGTTGTTCATATGATGATAAAATATTTTCAAAATGTGGATAATTTTTATTATATACCATCTAATAAATTTTATATTCCCTCCATATTAGTTGTATTCTCTACCTTATATCTCCACATTTACAAGTTTTCAAACACTACACTCCCCCTTTGACATCAATAACAAAGGTCAGTCATAATTTTGTTTTTACCTTCATTGTGTTGATGAATATGTTAGTAATGGAATACAAACTATTCTTCAAGCTGATCAAACCTTTATTCCTAGAATCTTTGACTGAATCCAAAACATTGATGAGTATCAAGAGTCCATACACTAGTACATTATGGAAAATATGTGACTATGTGACTAAAATTATTAGTCATGTTGTGACTAAAACTAATCAGTTCCCACTATTTTTTTGTATTTTATAGTTTTAGGTGACTAAATAAGTGACTAATTTGGTCACTAGGTAAAATAAGAAGAAGAAGCAAATAGAAGTGATTAAATAAACTACTAAGGAAATGACTAAATAAGTGATGGAATAATTATTCACTAATTATTAGTTCTTATATCACCATTGAAACAATTTTATATCCTAGTGGGAATTCATATAAAAATAGAAGGGATGTTAATATGATTATATTATTATTAATTTTTTAGTATTCCTAATATTACATTCATGTTAACTTATATTATATTATTCATTAATTATTTTAATTTTATGTTTATAATTTTACAATTATTAATTTAATCATTGGAATTTTGAACATAGACATATATGCTATAGTAATTTGAATATTTGTGAACTAACAATTAATATTTAATATTTATCTTGATCATTGATGATCAACGATCATATAATGATATTGCTACTAGGATTTAATTGTGTAGTTTTTGAGTCAAACTCATTGATCGATAATTTATGAATAGTGATTCAACATGAATCCATCTCTCATGAGAATAAATGGAACACTTAGCACTCATTGGATCTAGGTGATGCTCATAGAGGTGAAGCACTGGGACTTCATAGGAGGCCACTGAAAATTTAGTCATATGACTACAATTAATCACAATCCACTATTCCTTTGCAATTCAAATCCTATTATTCAATTATAAAATATAGAGGCGACTACTAAATTCTTCAATTGTAGATTCTTTAGACAATGTCATTACCAACTAACACCTACTTAATTGAAACATGGAAAAAAATCAAAATTTAAACACTAACTTGAAATTGTTCTTCAAAACCTATCACAAAGGTCTAGCTCTGAGGATCATTACCTCCATAAATAAGAGTTATTACTAATTAGACATTTATGCTCAATAAACACTTAGGTTATCATGGGATCCACATTAAAGAAAACTAATTATACTTTGGCTTGTCAAACAAGAACATACTAGAGTCAATCATAATTTTATATATTATGTAAAAATACAAAACCCATGTAAAATTATTTTATATTAATTTTCCTAAATAAATAAATATATTACTTAACAAATATTAATGTAGAATATTAAAAGTTGAAACTTGAGCGTATCATAAAGACATTTCAACTTTCTATTTTGTATTTTGGTCTGACCAAGTCTCTCCCGCCATACAAAATCCAGGTCTCTCCCGCCATACAAAATCTAGGTCTCTCCTGCCATATAAAATTTGGCCTTTCTACATCAGAAATCTTGCATTTCAGATCTGAACGAATTTTGGTGCTTTACGAAGATTTTCTGGATGCATGGGAAAAAGTAGCATTCAAGGTAAGGATTGTTTTGATGCTAGCCATGCTATAGATCATCTAGCTCTAATTTTCTTTTCTTAAAATTAAAAAAACAATGTTCAGCTACTATACATATGCCACTTTGCCTGTCATTCTTTTCATGAATGCAATTTTCATATACTAGGTATGAGGGTTTGTTAAACTTATCACTTTTGCCTAAATAATTGAGGATTTAACAAAATGCCAATTTTGGCATGAGGATTTGTTAAACTTGTAGGTTTTACCTAAATGAAATGACATACCTATGCAAAAATCAAGATATATTTCCTCAAGAAACAAAGACTAAAGGATCCCATGACAACAATGTTCATGAAATGTTGAAATGGGGCAGATCATTTTGTTGGAGGGATAATAATTATTTGTGCTAATGTTTTTTTGGGAAGTGTGTTGGATTCTTCTTTAAATGTCATTAATATCATAAATAATGAGGGATAATGAGATAATTATTATATCCACTACATGAAGTTCAGTGAACAATAACAAATTGTAGTTAAAAATAACTACGGTGCCTTCTAACTAGGTTTAGGCAGGGCTAGAGATGCATGGGAGCTAGGAGGATATTTCAATGTTTTTTTTATACAGAGAAGAAATCTAGTTTGGGGTATGTTAGAGTTCCACTCTTTATGAAACCAAGAAGCATTAACCAACATGATACCTAAAGGAAACTTGGGTCACTTGGTGCAATAGGAGGACAAATGACACCTGCAATCAAGGCAAGCAACATAAAATTTTAGTATATTTCGAAATGCTTTTTTAGTAATTCATGCTTCATATAATGTTTCCATGACCACTCTAAATTTTTCCCTAAATTCATACAACCAAATAAAACAAGGAATATAATTTAGTTAGAAGTACAATCTTTACACAAGAATAAGATGAGCTAGGCTTTTTCTAGAAACCTATAATTAAGTTAGAAACATTGCAAACACAATTCATGAAATAAATCTATAATTAGAGCATGGAAAACATAATTTCATTAATTAGTGGAAAATTTGATAGGCTTATGAATCTCATTCATATAAAATATGAAATAAGGAGGCATCCTCCATGCAATCCACCTCCATTCTTACATGGTTCGAGATATTGTCTTCATCAACAATTGCTCAATGGAGAGATTGAAAGAAAAGTTATGGTAGGGAACCCTTTGCCATTATCTCCCTCTCACAATGCATTAGGGTTCCCTAATAGCTATTGTACCTACTTTCCACCATGGCAAGGTGTCCTAAAGTTGTTCTCGCTCATTGTAGGTTCCTTCCTCATCACTTTTGATTGGATATTGTAGTGCTATTATGTATGTTTAATATTTATGAGTATATTACTAGGCTATATGGGTATGCATACCCACACCCATAGGATGCACACCCAAGTACTAACATGGTTTGCTCTCTCTGGATCCCCTCTGCCATCACTTCTGTACATTGCCCACTATCCTCCTTCCTCAAATTCTTTCTAGCCCATATTGTCATTTCAAGCATCTCAACCTTGAGTAGACCTTACAATTCAATAGTATGTCTTCATTTCCTCATTGTATTTTTCGTGGTGATTGTTTATTTTTATTTGTTGTTCTAGTGTCCTCATCATACTCTTCATGTATATGTTGTACCATTGTGATTTTTCTTTTACTAATTAGGTATCTTGCATTCACTTTCTTACTGCCATATTTATCATTTCCTTTTATAACTTTTGAGCCCCTTAAGACATTGCCGCTTTTTGATTTGAACTTTGTACTATCATAACTAATTACTAGGCCAACCCTTTTTATGAGGCATTAATAATAGCCTTTATTAGCCTTATCATGTGTCAATAGTTTTAGACATGCCTTCGCTAGAAATTAATCTATATAATCTGGGGTTACTTATAAGGTCTTTGATTTGTACTTGTAAGGGTAGAGATAATTCATAAACTTGTGACTTGGTTGAGATTGGCAAACACCTTTTACTACCACACATAGAAGTTGCTTATGTATTCTTGATCTTAGTCTTAAAAAAATTCTCCATAAAGCATTTATTTCCTTTTCCATGTCAATTGTCTTCATGAGTCTCTATTCCAGAATCCTACAATGATAAGAAAAAAGTTAATTGCTATGAGACAAAATAAAATAGATAAGATCTAAAACATGACACAACATTGGCAAAACAATATATGCTAGTTTTGAACTTAACCTAGTATAAAAAATTCATATGTGTACAATAAAGTTCAACCAATTCAACTCTTGATTTCTTTTCTATGTCTCCAATGATAGAAAAGAAGACAAAAGTTCATCAAGAGTGAGAAGTTATAAAAAGCAAATCAAGAACTGAATATTGTAGTAGTTTAGGTTAATAATGAACTTCCTCTCTTTTGCTAAGAGAAACCCCTAAATTGTTCTACTTGGCTATTTCATATATAATCCACAAAATCATCTTTGATTTTTACTTATAAAATTTTCCTTTCTTTTGAACAATTATAGGTTACAAACTAGAAAAATTATAGGTTACAAACTAGAAATCCAAAACCATACGATGATGTGGAAAAATTTCTACCTCAACAAAGATATATCATGCACTAACATGTATCCAAAAGACTCGAGGTGTTGATCTATATGCTCAAAACTTCCTATGCTTATGTCTTGCTAGGATTACCATCTCTAGTACTTTTTATAATGCAAAATGCACATTGGATTCATGTTTAGATAGTTCTGTGCTAGTCATAAAATTTTGCTAGCTCTCAAATCCAACAAAGAGAACTGACCTGTAGTTGCCTAAGATTTTTAAGTTTTCAATGTCCTACTAATGAAGGTATGCTCTGATACCACTGATGAAGGTACGCTCTGATACCACTTGATGGAGGTACACTCTGATACCACTGACGAAGGGCCACACCACCCTTACCAACTCACAACCAAGAATGTAACAATATGAAGACAATTTTATTATACTTGAAAATCTAATAGTAATTACAATAAAATTTTTGCAAGATCCCTCAAGATCCAATCCAAACCCAAGCTAGTCCAGATCCACACTCTGGTAGAAACCTCTAAGATCTCAACTTGTGCTCGCAAGCCACCAAGCAACCTCCTTGTTTCTAAACTGCATTCACTAGCTCTTCTCACAAACTTAATCCAAGATCCAAGTGTGCCTCACATTCATCGCTCTGTCTACACACTCACAACTCCATCACAATCCTACTATAAACTACCTCACATTCGGCGCTCTGTCCACAGACTCAAGAAAACTCACTCTTCACTTCCTCCTTCTCTTTCACACCTTGAAGCCTTCCAAGCTTTCCAAGCTTCACCTTCCACAACTTCTACTTCCCAAGCTTTCACCTTCTTCTCGAGCTTCCACTTCTCGAGCTTCTACTCCTCGAGCTTCCACTACTCAAGCTACTCCTTGAGCTTGCTTTAGAAATGCTCATATGCCTTGCTTAAATAGGCATTTACCACCCAATGCATGACTTATCCACAAGCTTCTAGAATTCCTCCACAACATTCTACAATAACCACAACTTTCTAAAATATTCATAACTTTCTAGAATTCTACGCACACACCTTGATAAATGAAATGACAACCATTTATTTTTTTTATTTTTTCTATTACGCCACCTATGCACCTCAAAAATAGAAATCCTCTTTTCCTTTCTTTTCTCCTTTTCCCCTTTTTTTATTTTTTATTATTTCTCCTCTGATTTTCGTCACTTTCTCTCTCCTCCACAATTTATTTATTTATTTTTTTTCAATTTTATTTATTTTTCAATAATTTTCCCATGCAAGATGCTCCTGCATCACCTACCACCTTGTAGAAGTTAAAATTATGACATAGGATATGCCACTATTATATTTGTCTATTCTATATTATCATTTTGAGTTACATATTTGTAAAAATACCATATTCCATATTCCCCATTCATTCAACTAACCACACGCATGCACTTAAACTCCAAGTTCATATGGGGTATAACATGTACTTCTTGGCATGGTAAGGAATAACGAAAGTGCTTTGAAGAACTCCTATTACTTTTAGCTTAGGGTCCAAACAAGTATGAAAAAATGCTATTACCCAAAGGAATAGATTTACTTTATTTCATGTGAATAAAAAAGAGAACTGCATCTGCCCTCTTGCATCTAAAGTGAACTGCATTCAGTGCTGCCATTGTAGCTAATGGAGCTTTCATTCCTTTGTGCAAGCCTCAAGGGCCCTCTACTGTAATTGTCTATGGGACAACATCCATGGCCCCAACATAGCATGGAGGTTGACCTAGTGGAGGTACTAGTTGACTCTGCAACTTTACCTTGATTGTGTCAAATGGATGTCCACATATGAATTATGCTACTCCTCCAATAGTGCTAGAAAGAAGATCCTTTATTGTATTATTTGTCATTGTGCCCTTCAAAACCAATATCTATTTGCACCCAAAAAAACACTGGAAAAATAAAAAAGTTGAGGAAACAAAGAATGGAAGCCTATAATATGTAAGAAGCAAATTGGATCATGGAAAATTAAATAAATTCATGTTGATATTTAGTTCTTGCCAGACATGAAAGATCTTGTTAATATTTTATTTTGAACAGTTCTCACTTATTCTGAGAGTGGCTCTGTTTTCATTTGTTTTCGTTACAATCATGCACATTTTAAGACACTTATGACAATGTGAAATATGACTTTAATTTTATAAATCATTCAAACAAAAGCAAGCTCTAATAATTTTGATGTGTGATTTTACTTTCATGCTAGTATATACATTTGGAAAGCTGAAATGAAATTGAGCTCTAATAAGTTTTGCTTGTCTTTAGCAATCATGGTTGTCCAAGAGCCAATGACCATTAATAATATAGATTATGTAAGTTAAAAGTTGGATGAAGTTAGTTATCACTTTTTGGTTTATATGATTTTATGTTCTGTCAATGTTATTTAGCAAACAGGTTTCCCCATGTTCTTGAATCAATCAACTCTACTTTTTTATATGAAGTTTGAATCAACTCTACCTTTTTTTGTATGAAGTTTCAATTTAGTTTCAATTTTTAAAATTGATTGAGAACTTATTTAAATGTGCTCTTTGACCATTAATAATTTAGCTTATGTAAGTTAAAAGCTGGATGAAGTTAGTTGTCACTTTTGGGTTTATATAATTTTAGTTAGATTATGTAAGTTAAAAGCTGGATGAAGTTAGTTGTCACTTTTGGGTTTATATAATTTTAGTTGTCACTTTTGGGTTTATATAATTTTATGTTCTATCAATGTTATTCAGCAAACAGGTTTCCCCATGTTCTTGAATCAACTATACTTTTTTTTGGTATGAATTTTCCGTTCTTTTTATACTTTTTCAACTATAGTTTTTTTTGGTATGAAGTTTCATTTTTTTAAATTGATTGAGAACTTATTTAAATGTGCATCATTTGGAAGCAATTTCTACAATAACTTTGACTCTCCTATAGATATGCACTTTTGCTATGGTTCATCACATCTTGGAAGTACTAGAGCTATGGTAATGTGTTGTTACCTAAATTAAATTGAGTGATCTCTTTGTGATCACTTCTCATTTTATATGATTTTATGTTCTGTCAATGTTATTTAGCAAATAGGTTTCCCCATATTCTTGAATCAATCAACTCTACTTTTTTATATGAAGTTTGAATCAACTCTACCTTTTTTTGTATGAAGTTTCAATTGAGTTTCAATTTTTAAAATTGATTGAGAACTTATTTAAATGTGCTCTTTGACCATTAATAATTTAGATTATGTAAGTTAAAAGCTGGATGAAGTTAGTTGTCAGTTTTGGGTTTATATAATTTTACTTAGATTATGTAAGTTAAAAGCTGGATGAAGTTAGTTGTCACTTTTGGGTTTATATAATTTTATGTTCTATCAATGTTATTCAGCAAATAGGTTTCCCCATGTTCTTGAATCAACTATACTTTTTTTTGCTATGAAGTTTCCGTTCTTTTTATACTTTTTCAACTATACTTTTTTTTGGTATGAAGTTTCAGTTTTTTAAATTGATTGAGAACTTATTTAAATGTGCATCATTTGGAAGCAATTTCTACAATAACTTTGACTCTCCTGTAGCTATGCACTTTTGCTATGGTTCATCACATCTTGGAAGTACTAGAGCTATGGTAATGTGTTGTTACCTAAATTAAATTGAGTGATCTCTTTGTGATCACTTTTCAGTTTATATGATTTTATGTTCTGTCAATGTTATTTAGCAAACAGGTTTCCCCATGTTCTTGAATCAATCAACTCTACTTTTTTATATGAAGTTTGAATCAACTCTACCTTCTTTTGTATGAAGTTTCAATTTAGTTTCAATTTTTAAAATTGATTGAGAACTTATTTAAATGTGCTCTTTGACTATTAATAATTTAGATTATGTAAGTTAAAAGCTGGATGAAGTTAGTTGTCACTTTTGGGTTTATATAATTTTAGTTGTCACTTTTGGGTTTATATAATTTTATGTTCTATCAATGTTATTCAGCAAACAGGTTTCCCCATGTTCTTGAATCAACTATACTTTTTATTCTTTTTCAACTATACTTTTTTTTGGTATGAAGTTTCCGTTCTTTTTATACTTTTTCAACTATACTTTTTTTGGTATGAAGTTTCAGTTTTTTAAATTGATTGAGAATTTATTTAAATGTGCATCATTTGAAAACAATTTCTACAATAACTTTGACTCTCTATGCACTTTTTCTATGATTCTTCACATCTTGGAAGTACTAGAGCTATATGGCTATGTGTTGTTACCTAAATTAAATTGAGTGATCTCTTTGTGATTATCGAAATCAGGGATTCAACTTCTTTCTTAATTTCCTCTATATATTTTTCCTTCCAATATTGATTTGCTTCAACATTCTTTGTTAATTTCCTCTATATTTTTTTCCTTCCAATATTGATTTGCCCTATTTTATTATTTGCTTGGATGGGAGTCATAAGGATGAGGCGTGACATATCTTACACATTTGTCTGTGCTTCCATGATTTAACATTCCTATTTTGATGCTGTGTATCCCAGGATTTAAACTTATAATATATAACCAGTTCACCACAATCAAAAAAAAATTGGCGTATGATATATGATTGTTCTGTGTGAAATGTTGAAGCTTTGTTTTCTCAAATGATGAATTTTATCTGTCACGCTTTCATTCTCACGAAAATGTTTTTTTGTGAGACGGGACTTTTGATCCTCACTTTTGGATTAACATATTTTCTCTGTCTTTGTTTCAATTCTCCATATGTTGTGTTTCATTTATTTTTATTTTAAATTTCTTATAAACATATATGAAACTAGCTGCTACAAAATTAAATAGAAGGCCCTTGGTTGAATTAGTAAGCATGTTGAACTTTGCTCCATCATGGCGCTTGGTACACTTATGACACTTAAACACCTGGATAACCCAACACTTATGACACTTGAACACCTGGATAGAAGCCCAATATTTGGATTGATAACCCTAAAGGCTGATACCAATTACCAACCATAGCTATGATGGAAGATTATGTTTCACAACTTACTATTCTACATCATGCGCCAAGGAAAATGTATTAGGCACATAACCTGTTGTCTTCATTTGTGTAGGCAAACTTGCAAGCAACACATAGATTTAAGGGAAATTTCCACTAAGACTTATGGATGAAATGAAAGATTAAGAGAGATGGAAAGGAAATAATCTTTGATTATTAGACATAGGTAAGACAGAAAGAGGGGAAAACTAGAAAGAAAGGAATGAGAGCAAAAGTCAATACTTGAGCTTCACTCATTTACTCATTTTATAGATTCAACGATGAGGAGCATGAAATAGTCTTTTGAAGTTATATATATATATATAAAAGACTGGATAGCTATCATCATCGCTCATACCTCATTGACCATTTAGACTCGCATCTATATTTGATGCACATTAGGCTTAATTGTTAGAACGTTTAGTTCCTCATGCTACGATGGCAAAATCCTGAACACCTACGATTTATTTTCCAATACAATTAATTTGAATGCATATTGGCACATCTATTTCAGACGAAGATATAACCATTCTATCTGACCCGACACTTGTAATTATTTCTCATATATTAGTCCCTCGACACATCTCTAAAAATATGATTCTACGTATATTGTCACTTTGTATTTCATCTTCTCATTGTCCGTGGCTTCTTTCCTCGTTACAAAGATACGCACATCCTATTCACATCCTGAGAATGCATTAAAAAATCAATCCTTCTTTCACTGATATCTTTAAGGGGCTATTGATCTAGTAAAACATATTCACACCATGATTCAACTGCATTTAACCATGCATGTTTTGATTTGAAATGAAATGAACATGATTATGTAGATGACTTGATTATTTATAAATTTGCTAGACATAAATTTTCTTTAGATCCGTTAAATTCCATAAAATTGAACCTTTCTTTCATGATGCAAGAAGTGCAATTATTTAACAATTTATTTTTATTTTGCAGTGTATAACAAGCATTATCCTCCTGCACTGCATTATGATGTTTGGCATCTAGATAAAATTGGCAAGGAGGTTGCTTTACATAAGAATAATTTTCAAAGCTTTGTGGAGCTTAGGTTAATTAGTAGATGGAGGGTTTGTAGGTTGCTTGTAAGAAAGAGGGTTTTTAGTTTATTATGTTTGCACAAGGGTTTTTGTTGATGTGATGAGGCAGATCAAATTACAAAGCAGATGAAAACGATTCCTGGAAGTTCTCATTACTAGGACTTAGAGCAGAGAATAAAGGAATTGGGGCAGCAAAAACACTTGTCTCGATAATCATGTTGGAGCAGTCGATGAACGCAACCGGGTCTAATGGTTATTTTCAGACGCAACACCCTAAATACTTGCAAATATGATCGCTGAAACATACCTATATTCACTATTGATGAAAGAATGATTAACCCATTCAATACCCTGCCCATGATTGAGATGTGTGTTCGAAAATATAGATTACATTTGCAGGCTAGAAAAGCCCTAAAATGTGGAAACGACATCAATAGAAAAGACAAGCGAGCATGAGAAAAAGCTCCCAATGGTTAATGCAAATCACGAAATCAACAAATCATATAAAACAGAAACCTGCAAATTCTGAAGATGCAACAGAACTAGACCTCTGATAGTTTCAATTTCCAGCTTATAATAGACACACGCACAGCAAGAAAGAAACCATGGGCTTACCGGTAGAATTTACTTCAAATCTGGAGTATAGGAGTCTCCAAGATGGCTGAGAACAAAACAATATTATACATCAAGCCCTAATGCTACCAGACACCGGAGAACATAACTAAAAGAAATCAAAAGTGGCACAACAAAGTATTCCTCTATGCCGCATGCCCTACATATTTTTCACAGTATACTGCTGGTATGCCTAGGGATGGTTCTCCGTTATTTAATCGTCATACAGGTCTGTAGCAGCTGGAACAAAGAGACAGTTGTCTCAGCTGCATGAGCGAGGGGAAGACCTGGCGACCATCTGGTGCTTTGTATCATCACGTAGCAATGACTGCCCCTAGACCTCGGTGAATGGAGAAAGCCTGAAATAATTCTCATCTCTAGGTCTGCACATCGATTCTCCCCTCTTCTCTCGCTTTCAATATTGTGAAAGCGTAAATCTGCATGGCAGGAACTAAACATCGATCATATTCAGCAGTTTTGGAAGATTAATAAACTAAAAAATAGACATATAACGGGAGTTGGACGACGTAGAGAGTGGCTAGAGAATGTAGGTTTAATAAGAGTTAAGCAAGAGTCTTGGCAATAGTTTCCTGTATGGCAGGAACTAAAGATCATGTGTTGAAAATTTACAATTACTTTGAAGAGGTTTCATTTTTTGGCATTGAAAAATACTTTGTAGAAAATTTTGGCTTCGATTATCTTGATTTTATCAATATTTAGTGAAGTTCTATGAGAAACTGCACATTTGATATTTCCAATGTCAAAGATATTATGATGTATTGTTCAACATTAATTTTTGAATTGTAATGAAATCCTAAATAGTGTGCATGATTTGTATCATACATTTATGTACACAATTTTATTTAGTTTAGGAATGAAAATGTAAAATTTATTTGAATGTTTTTTTCATATTTTTTTAGTACTAGAATATTCTATACAAATATTTGGATGAAATTGGTTCAAATTGAACAATATTCAATCAAGTTCAATGCGAAAATTGTACATTCGATATCTTCAATGAGAAAGACAAAAATATCCATTGCTCCACATTTTTTGAAACAACAAAACATTTTGAAATAAACTATATAGTATACTATTGTCTTTTCTACAATATATGAAAATAATAAGATATATTGAATTATATCTACAATTAAGTTGTATTTATATAGTTAGCTATGACTATATAACTCATGAACAAAAAATTATTTGCTTTACGTAAAACTATAAAACTCTTAGATTATCACGCACAATATTTTTCATCATTCCATATGTGTTCCCTTATTATTGAGAAACATTCTTCTTCAATATGTGCTTTTTTTTATAATTTATTATTTGTAACTAGAAATTATCGTTTGGTAAAATGAAAATAATAAGATATATTGACAGAAATCTAAAATTAAGTTATATATATATATATATATATATATATAAATTGTTTCTCATTAAATTAAACTAAAAATATTTACTTTTAAACTTTTTTTTTAAAAGTCTACCATTATTTTAAGAGTCGAAAAAAGTTATTTTTAAAATTAAAAAATAAGAATATTATTACATAAATTATTTTTAAAAATTATTTTAAAATATATATTTATAATTTTTAATGTAAACAGATGTAATATCAATCGAATTCATACAAATAATTGTTTTTTAAAATAAAATTTGTTATTAATTTTTAAATCTAATAAATATGAAATATCAAAAATTTATCTTTCATTTTAAAGTAATTATAGATTAAACAAGTACACCCTTTATCTAAATAGGGGTTAATTTTAAAGTAATTATAGATTAAACAAGTACACCCTTTATCTAAATAGGGGTTAAGCGGGAGGTAGGAGAAAGGGATATGTTGGATTGGGGGCAATGAGTCAAAGAGAGAAAAGGGAGAAACTAAAAGAAATGAGATAGAGATCAATAAAGAGGATAATTAGTCATAAGGATAGACATAAACAATTATACTAGAAATAGGAAAAGAGCGAGGGAGATAGTTAGGAAGCTATGGAAAAAATAGTTTAAGGGGGAGAGGGAAACAAATTTGTGGTAGAGAAAGGGAGAGGTTAGTTGTGGGAAAAAGGGGTCAACCAATAAGATGGATATCAAGAAAGAGGATTATTAGGCACACATATATATGTATGTATGTATGTGTGTATATCTATACACACACACAGCTAATAGTTCATTCACTCCTAAGCTCTAAAATGAGACCTTAACAAATAACTCTAGAACACAAACCCAAATCAAATCATGCTATATGATGCAGGAGCTTTTAGTGGCTTTCTAAGCAGGAGCTTTTAGTAGTTTTAAAAAGCTTTTAATGTTTTTCTTAGTTTTTAGAAAGTTGGTTTTTAATAATAACCTCAAAATATTACTTTCAATTCTAAAAGTTAGTTGGCAGTTCATCTTATCTCAGTTTTAGGAAGCTTTATGAAAAACATCAGCTTTTTTGAGTTGTTTCAAAAATTACCAAAATAGCAAAAAAATAATTTTATGAAAAAACTGTCAGAATAATAAAGAAGAATTTGGAGTTCTAATATTTATTTTTGTGTTCTTTCTCTATTATGTTTCTATTAATTATTTGAGGAATTTTGGTTGCATCACTATAACTATCTGCTAAGCCTAACTTAAATGAGTTCAAATTGAGCTAGTACCCTAAACCAAATCAACCCATACTAACAAAATAAATCAAATTCTAACTAAATTATACCATTTTAAAATGAATGGTAACTTAAGCCTCCAAATAAATAAATAAATCTAGAACATAAACCTAATTTTAAACACTAACTGACACCAAATTAAAACTTTTAATATAACTAAACAAAATTAGAAATTATACCCTAACCATAAATCTAATTAAACACTTTTTATGAAGAACTTAACCATGTTGATTTCTAATTATAACACTAGATGAAACTCAACCTTAACATAAAATTAAAATAAATATTACTGTCCACCAAAATTAAATTAACCCATATCATTAAATTTTAGATTCAAATTGAAGTCTAAATCTATCATTAAGGTAAATTTAAATGTCATTATATACCTTATTTGATGCTTCCTTAAGTATTAAGCCAAGTTTACACACATCTCTACACCTAATTACACAGTATATTTAATTGAACCTAAGATCTATAAAATATCTAAAGCCTAACTATGCAAACAAAATAAATCAAACTCTACCTAAAATTAACCATGAAGTATTTAAATAAAATCAAGTAAACCCTATAAAAGAAAGTTAAACCAAAGCATTTAAACCCTTAGTTGCAACAAATTATATAGTAGCTTACAATGTTGAGATTTTTTTGATCATGCAACAAAATATTATTCTATTTTATTATTTATAATTAATTCAAAATTATGTCTCAAACTTAATATGTAATAATGTTAACTAGATTTCTTACTCTATATAGATGCTTTGTATAATAATTTTTAAATTAAATAGATAACCTAAAATTAAAATTATACTATTTTTTCAAAGTATATTACAAATTATATCTAATATTAGAAGAATGAATAGTCTTAACTCTAAATTTTATTCTTATGCCTTACCATATATATATATAACAAAGAGTGATTGAGACTTTAGTTTATTTTACTAAATGCATTTTATTTTAAAATTAAATTCTCTCCACTATTTTTTTTTAATTATATAACTATTATATATATATACTTGATAATAAAATATTATTTAATAGACATCCATGATAAACATAATATAACATTACCTTTTACTAATATCAAACAATAATTCATAACTTTGAATAATATGGACATATTCTAATCTATATTATTCTCGTATCACTACTACATACATATTTAATATTCTTTTAAGTAACATATTCATAATCAAATGGAATTATACTTACCTGTGCCTTCCACCCACATGGGTAACCTTCAATTTACGGTGGATAGGTACTATACAATATATCAGTCTGCTTCGTAAGAATCAATCTCTCTCGTCGATAGGTCTTTTAAAAGGTCCAAACAATGAAAGGTCTCCCTTACAAATGCCTTCTTAACTACTTCCCGCCCTTGGTATTCGTATGACCTAGAATATTTACTCTTATTAGTCCCCGCCTGCATAGGCCAGGACTAATGTTTTCGTCTTCACTAAAGCCAATTAATCATTTTTGAGAATCATGGCAACTGATATATACAACTTTTATTCGAAAGTTAGGTCTGTTCCAAAAAAATTTAATCTGTTTTTTTGTTATTTTCTTTATTTATCCGATTGTTCAATACAGGGGCTTTTAAGTTTTTATATTTAAGAAAAAGAAAAAGAAAATTTAAACAAATGAGAAAAGGGTTAGTAAATGATTATTCTAATGTTTAATCTATTTGGGAAAGTACGCGGGCATGTGTGGGAGGAACATGACTTAGTTTTGCATACCCAATAATTAGGTACCTTGACTCTAATCAAAATATTATATAGATAGATTTTATTTCTTTTCTATAATTTTCTAATCTTTTTCTTCTATTTTAATTTTATATATATATATATATATATATATATATATATATATATATATATATCTTAATGTTTATAAAAAAATTATTATTATTTAAAAATATTATGTTTAAATATTACAAGTTAAATGTTAAATTATGTAATTTATATATTAATGAAAAACAAATATTGCTTGTTGTTATTGAATATTTACAAGCTATTTTTAATTTGAAATTATATTTTCATTAATTATTTAATAATATATATAATATTTTGAAAATAAATAGTAAAAAAAATTATAGATAGTTGTTAGTGAACAAATT
Source organism: Cupressus sempervirens (assembly GCA_028749045.1). Classification (NCBI taxonomy): domain Eukaryota; kingdom Viridiplantae; phylum Streptophyta; class Pinopsida; order Cupressales; family Cupressaceae; genus Cupressus; species Cupressus sempervirens. The sequence continues at coordinate 636,800,055 of CM053790.1, read as the reverse complement.
GTCTTTTCCTATAAAAATCAATAATTAAATCTATTTTCGAGGTAGAAAATCAATGATGATCATAACAATTGGGTAAACATTATGCTAATCATTTCTCTATGAATTTTTATAGATACAACTCCATTAATTAACCAAGGAGTAACAACTCGCACACTTTTGCTAGAAAGTGCTTAAGGATCTCTCGTGTACTCTTAGGTACATAGGTGAACTTCACAAATTTGGAAATTGAACAAGAACAAGTAAGTGAAAAGCGCACAGTTTTTTCATGATAGAAAAAATTTTTAAAAATAAATTGAATCCTATAGTAACATAAACTGATTTCTACCAATAAAGGACAAATACAACAATTAGAAGAAACGACAATAGATATCATCCATAATTAATCATCACAGTCCTAAAAGTAACTGCAAACGACTTAGCTCAAACTCTGTGTTTCAAACCACGGTAAAATACAGATAGATTTATATATTCAAGTAGATTTCCCAAGCACAAAGTCTTTAAAGAAAGTCACATCTACATATATGACGTAGGCAAAGGGGTGAATAACTAGGGCCAAAGGCTCACCCAGCTAAACAAACCACCCTACAAGAGTTAACACAATGGAAGAAAACACAAAGAACAACAACCAAAGGAGGAAGAAGAGTGAAATACTTTTATTGATTCATCAAAATATCTTCATACATGCCTAGTTGTAAGGCCTTTTGGGTTACGGCCAATTACAAATACATTCAAATTCAAAAATCCAACTACAAATTCACACTTTCAGTTCTGCTCTCTAATCTTCTTCCCCAAAACTTACCTAACTCTAAGCCTAAAAACTCTATATATACTTGCCAAAATGGCTTATAGATTATTCTAGAACATTACATAAGAGGAAGGCTGACCCAACAATGATCTCGATGTATACCAAGAAAATATTTTAACATAAATGTCACAAACAAAATAAATCCCATAAGTTAGCTCACATAAATCATGTCCAAATGCCTACACATGGCATACACTAGGTAACTCAGTGAATGAAGAGTCACTTGGCATACATTGGGTAACTCAAAAAATGAAGACTGACTTGGCATACACTGGATAACTCGATGAATGAAGAGTCACTTGGCATACACTAGGTAACTCGGTTAATGAAGAGTCACTTGGCATACACTGGATAATTTGGTTAATGAAGAGTCACTTGTCATATACTGGGTAACTCGATTAATGAAAAGTCACTTGACATACACTGGGTAACTTGATGAATAAAAAATTACTTTGGATACACTAGGTAACTTGGTGAATGAAGAGTCACTTAGCATATAGAGGGTAACTTGGTTAATTAAGATTCACTTGGTGTGCATTGGGTAACTCAGTTAATGAAGAGTCACTTGGTGAACACTGGGTAACTTAGCAAATGAAGAGTCACTTGGTGTACACTGGGTAACTTGGCGAATGAAGAGTCACTTGGCGTACACTCGGTAACTTGGAAAATGAAGAGTCACTTCGCATACACTAGAGCTATAGTAACTCAACAACACTTAGAATGAACAAAATGAGCAGGATAATAGGGCAACCTAGGATGCTCCTACATTAGACAACTAGGATTGAAAGGAGTGATTCTCCTGAATCATTGAGATGTCACAATCTGAGTGGAATCCAACTCAGATTTCAAAATCCATGAAGCATCTTCAATAGGCATGTTCTTCTACTTTACCAAATATTCATAGTAATTTTTTCCTCTCGTGCTCCTACCAACTCCGATCCAATATCTATTCAACTTCTTTAATCTGCTTCTTAGGATAATCTTCTAATACAACAACTTCATCATCTAACTCATGATACTTATACAAATAAGCAATATTGAATATAGAAGATATATCCATGTCATTAGGTAACTCAACTTCATAAGGATTACCACTGTCAAACTTCTTTAAGATCTTACAAGGTCCAAATTTTTTCATCTTCAGCTTACTATATGTTCCAACTGGGAATCTTCCTTTCTTTAGATGAACCATCACCTCATCACCAACTTGAAAATCATGGTGTCTTCTAGACTGATCAACATTCTCCTTATACTTCTGATTACTTTGTTCCAACCTCAACTTCACTTCCTTATGCAAAGACTCCATAAAATCAGCAAATTCTTCTCCTATAGTGCTTTTCTTTTCTTCACTAGCAACATCTCTCAAATTTGATATACCTCTAGGATGCATTTCGGTAACAATCTCAAAAGGTGTCTTCCCTGTACTCCTATTCACAAAATTATTATATGCAAATTTAGCTTGTGCCAATACCATCTCCCAATTACTTGGCTTATTCCCAACTAAACATCTCAGCAAATTTGTCAAGCTTCTATTCACAACCTCTGTCTATCCATCTATCTATGGATGGAATGTAAAACTAAAATTCAGCTCAATACCCATCTTCTTCCACAAAGTCTTCCAAAAATAACCAACAAACTTAATGTCTATATCTGATATAATACTTCTTGGTAATCCATGCAATCTCACAATCTCTTTAAAGAAAAGTTCAGCAACATGCTTAGCATCTGATGTCTTCCTACATGGTATGAAATGAACCATCTTAGAAAATCTATCCACTAAAACAAATATAGAATCGTACCCCTTCACTGTCTTAGACAATCCAAGAACAAAATCCATATTGATGTCAATCAAGGGTTTCTCAGGAATAGTAATAGGTGTATACAGACTAGTATTTTGACTCACTCCCTTTGCAACTTGACAAACTCCACAACTCTTTACAAATTTTTGAACATCCTTATACATTTGTGGCCAATAATATTTCTCTTTTAGAAAACTCAATGTCTTATCAATTCAAAAATGTCTAGCTAATCCACCACTATTCTTTTCCTTAATCAAATTCAACCTCATAGGACCTCTAGGAATACACAATTGAATACCTTTGAACAACATACCTTCTTGAATGAAATATTCATCGTACTTACTTATGTGATCTGTCAGATTTGGTGCTTTGCACTCTCTCCACACCTTAGAAAAATTAGGATCAACATTAAAAAATTCTTTCATTTCATCAAAACCAAGAGCTTCAACCTTCATTTCAGTCAACAAAGAATGTCTTATACTCAATGTATCAACAACTTTGTTAGTAACTCCATTCTTATGCTTGATCACAAATGTAAAACTCTGCAAGTACTCAGCCCACTTCATATGTCTTTGATTCAATTTATGTTGACTTCCTAAGTAATGTAAAGCTTTATGATTAGTATACAACACAAACTCCTTAGGAATCAAATAATGTCTCCACTTCTTCAATGCTTGAACAATGGCATAAAATTCTTGATCATACACAGAATACTTCATTTTAGCATCATTCAACTTTTCACTAAAGAAAGCAACAGTCTTACCTTCTTTTGACTTAATACAACTCTTATTGCATTACCACATGCATCACATTCAACTTGAAATACTTTGTTGAAATCAGGTAAAACCAATACAGGTAATTTAGAAACCTTTTGTTTCAATGTCTCAAAACTCTTATCAGCTCCATGTGTCCACTTGAATTGCTTTTTATCTCTCCTCATTGTTTCAGTCATAACATTACAAACAAAACTGGAATTCTTTATAAACTTTCTATAAAATCTAGTCAAACCATGAAATGATCTTACCTCACCCACATTCTCAGGTGTAGACCATTCCAAAATTGCTTTAACCTTCTCAGGATCCATCTTTAATCCATCAGCTAAAATCACAAATCCCAAATACACAATCTCCTCTTGCATAAAAGAACACTTTTTTAGATTAACTAGCAACTTTTCCTCTTTCAACCTCTATAATATTTGTCTAATATGCTCAAGATTTTTTTCCTTAGTCTTGCTAAATATCATAATATCATCCAAATAAACAATCACAAACTTACCCAAGGATCTTTTCAGAACTTCATTCATTAACCTCATCAAAGTACTAGGTGCATTAGTCAAACCAAAAGGCATAACCAACCATTCATACAAACCATCTTTTGTCTTGAAAGTAGTCTTCCATTCATCACCTTCTCTAATTCTGATCTTATGATAGCCACTCTTCAAATCAATCTTGGTAAAATACTTTGCTCCACTCAAACAATCCATTATGTCATCCATCCTCGGCATAAGAAACCTATAATTCACTGTCATTTTGTTGATAGCTTTGGAATCAGTACACATTCTCCATTCTATATTCTTTTTAGGTGCTAATACAGTAGGTACAACACATGGACTCAAGCTTTCCCTAATCAAACCTTTCTACAACAACTCATGCACTTGTCTGCTAAGTTCCTCATTCTCTGCAGGTGTCAGTCTATATGGTGCTTTGTTTAGAAAACTAGCTCCAGGAATCAAATCCATACAATGACTTATACTTCTTACTAGAGGTAAACCATCAGGAATATCAATAGCAATAATTTATTTATACTCATTCAGCAATTTGGTAATTTCTACTGGCACTCGGCTATCACTATCTGTTGTCACTCGGTCATTACTAGCTTCTGCTACTCGGTCATTACTACCAACACTCGGTCCTCTAGGAACTATGGAAAAATAGACTTGATTCTTTTTCATTTCCTTTTCAAATTGTTTCCCATAAACCATGCAAATTTTTATAGCAGTACAATCAACCTCATCTAGACTTTCAATCAAAGGCAACAATGTTTGTTTCTTCCCATTTACCCAAAGAGTATATTGATTCAATCTTCCATCATGTACAACATATCTATCATATCTCCAATGTCTACCCAAAAAAATATGATAACAATCCATGGGCATAATATAACACAAAACTTCATCAAAGTAATGTCCAATTTTGAACTTCACAAGTCATTTCTCACTTACCAATATCTTATGCTCATCTTTGATCCATGAAACATGATAAGGTTTGGGATGTTTTAGCCTCTACAACTACAACTTTGTAACTAGTTCTTCTGATGCCAGATTTATAGAACTTCCACTATCAATGATCACTTTGCAGCATTTCCTAGCCATCTTACATATTTTCTTGAAAATACTTCTCCTTAAAATAGGTTCCTCATCACTTCCCTTATTACATAAGGTTCTTCTCACCATTAGATTTTCTCTAGCCTTAGGTCCACTTGGTGAACCCTCATCATCTTCTTGAATCACAGTATTTCTGTTACCTTACCTACTTTTAGAGGATCTACATTCAAAAGATATATGCCACTCTTTACCAAATCTAAAACAATTACCATGAAATCCACCTCTAGAATATGAATTACCTCTTCCTCAGTAAGAATTAGTGCCTCCTCAATAAGAATTACCACTTTTCCATTTGGTCTTGCCTTTTTCATCATTCTTCCATTCAGATTTTCCTTTATCCTACATAGAACTGTCATATCTTCCACTTTGTCCATAAGATCTACCTCTACCTCTCTAGAATCTACCACCTCTACCTCTTTGTCTTTGTTCATGATTCTTTGTCAAGATCTCCTCATCTTTCAAGGCATATTGATATGCTTCTTCTACACTTTCCAACTTCACGAAAATTATTTCATCCTAAATTTTAGATATCAACCCATTAATGTACCCTACAATTTTCTCAATATTATCATCCACATGTCTAGATCTAATGTCCAATCTATAGAATTCCTCAATATATTCTTTCACAATCATGTCCTTTTGTTTCAAATTTTGCATCTTTCTAAATAAGCTAACTTGGTAATCAATAGGAAGGAATTTGATCTTTCCCTTTCAACTTAGTGACTGCAATCTTCACCTTTCTATTATCAAGAGTGTTTTCATACTCAAAGAAATCCATATTAGAGATCTAATCCAACACAACATTGGTATCCAATTTTCCATCATAAGGAACAACTTCTACAGTAGGCTTTGAATTTTTCCTAGACAATATTTGCAACAATCTTTCCTCATCTTGATCTTCTTCAAGTTCTGGATTGTGCTTTAGTGTTGCTACTTCATCATCACTTACATCATCAAGATGTGCTCCTCTCCTCTAGGTTGTCTCCATGGCATCTAATCTAGCTGAAATTTGTCTCAACTAATCCAATATAGGATTATCAACATTATTTCCTCTACCATGAACTATCTTTACAAATCAAGTTCTTGCAAGATCGTAACCCTCTGCAAGTTATAGGTCAAATCCACAAATCTGCCACCCTACAACCAAATCCCAAATCAAGATTCTACACAATCCAATCTCCACAAGGATGAACCTCAATCTTTGACACCAACTGATGTAGGCAAATGGGTGAATAACTTGAGCCAAAGGCTCACCCAACTATACAGACCACCCTGCAAGAGTTAACACAATGAAAGAAAACACAAAGAACAACAACCAAAGGAGGAAGAAGAGTTAAATAGTTTTATTGATTCATCAAAATATCTTCATACATGCCCAGCTATATGGCTTTTTGGGTTACGACCAATTACAAATACATTCACATTCATAGATCCAACTACAAATTTGCACTTTCAATTCTACTCTCTAATCTTCTTCCCAAAAACTTACCTAACTCTAAGCCTAAACACTCTATATATACTTTCCAAAATAGCTTACAGAATATTCTAGAATATTACATAAGAGGAAGGCTGACCCAACAACAATATAAATGCATCCCAAGAAAATATCTTACCATAAATTTCATAAACAAAATAAATCATGCAAGTCAGCTCCCAGAAATCACTTCCAAATGCTAACACGTAACATACACTGGGTAACTCGATGAATGAAGAGTCACTTGGCATACACTAGGTAACTCGACGAATTAAGAATGACTTGGCATACACTAGATAACTCGAAAAATGAAGATTCACTTGGCATACACTAGGTAACTCAGTTAATGAAGAGTCACTTGGCATACATTGGGTAACTCAGTTAATGAAGAGTCACTTTCCATACACTAGATAACTCGGTCAATGAAGAGTCACTTGGCATACACTGGCTAACTTGGAAAATGAAGAATCACTTGGCATACACTGGCTAACTTGGTGAATGAAGAGTCACTTGGCATACACTAGGTAACTTAGTTAATGTAAAGTCACTTGGCATGCACTAGGTAACTCAGTTAATGAAGAGTCGCTTGGCAAAGACTGGGTAACTTGGTGAATGAAGAGTCACTTGGCGTACACTAGGTAACTTGGTGAATGAAGGGTCACTTGGTGTACACTAGGTAACTTGGTGAATGAAGAGTCACTTAGCGTACACTGGGTAACTTGGAAAATGAAGAGTCACTTGGCATACACTGGAGCTACAACAACTCTACATCAACATGTAGAATGAACAAAATGAGTATGAAAACAAGGCAACCCAGGATGCTCCTACATCAATATATCACTACCTATTGTCTATTAATATCTCCATAAAAAACTTCCAACAATACTAAGCTGCCATGTTTTTTGTATATCTAAAAGCTAACCCATTTTTACATTTTTACAAACTTGAAAAGGCCTCTATCAAAACACAGCCTTTCGATTAAAAATAGTTATAGATGAAAACAACTGAAAATATTTTTTTTAAACTCAAAACGTAAAAGATAACTATACATAACTAAATTTCCTCACTGGGCTTCTCTTTATCTTCCATGATTTACTTGACCAACTTCTAGCTCCTAAAGGCATTTGTAAATTCTTGTACTACATGAGAATGAGGGTTCTTCAGACTAAGCAACATCAATATTTATGCATCCTTCTGCCACCTTTGTTCCTTAATCCTCTGACTCTACCTTGGCATAAGTTCTTTATTTAGGTGCAACATCAATTTGATGTTAGCCATAGTGGTAAATTGTGGGGAAGCAAGAGTGTCACTATCTTTGCTCCTAGACATTGTCACTAGAATTTTTGGTTAAGGTATTAGAATCCATGCTACCATCATCAAATTGTAAGATAACTATGGGGTTTATGATCTGCATGTCTTTTAGTATCTATTTGTGTATCTTAATGACTTCAAGCTGGAAAACTCGTATTTCTTCTATGGCTCCCTTGTAGATTGAATCCTTCTAATTAATGTTACTTTTAGGATGAAAAGCATGTAGGACACCACGGCCTTCATGGGGTTTTAGCTCAAGAACTTCAACATGCATACCTTTCCATTTCATGTACTTGAGCTTGGCATTGACTTTGATCTACCTCCCATACTGGAATGAGGGTCTGGGCTTCTCCCAACAATACTTCATCTACATATATGATGGTAAAATCCAAGATAAATTTATTTCCTTCCTTCATAATAGATTCTACATATTCATTCATTGCCTCTAAGAGTAACCTTCCTATTTGCATTTTCCTAACCAATTGCTGACTATCTAGCGAGTTAGGATCAAAATATTGTCATGTTTGAATCAACAAGGGAGCACCAACATTCATCAAAGATTCTATATACTAAGCCATTTTAATTATAAGCTTCTTTAGTTCCTTCTTTTCCTTACCATCCTCTTAGAATAGAGTCAACATATGATTTGTAGAAAACTTGAAGAAATGGTTCTCAGTGTCATTTGAGATAGTCCTTGAATCCATGGTAGTGACTTTGAAATCTTTAGCATCAATTTCTCCAAAGCCTTCCTTCTACTTGTAGGTAGCCACTTCCATTGTAACTTTACCAATTATAGGATCTTTGATCAATCATGCATCTCTCTTTACCTTCTTATTTTGAGAGACACAACCCACTTACTTCAAGACTATGTCTTTAACAAGTATGGACACTGGTTGGAGACTATGTTTCTTACTCACTATGTTAGATAGTTGGGGCTAAATGATGGAAGTGGTAGCCACTCCTTGATTGCCTTTGGGAGGGATAATGAAGCCAAATTGCATTGCATTTGGTGCTTCTATTAATTCCACATTATCATCTTGATTGTCTAACAAAGTAAGTTGTTCCCCTTTGTTATGTTCCTGAGCCATGGTATTCTCTCATTGAACCTTATCTTGGGCGAGTACCGCAGATTTGGTTTTATACCTAGTCTTCGAAGCCATGATATTCTTAGGGGATGTCACTTTTTTTTATTCTTCTTAGGAGTTGAAGTGTCACTTGCAACATGAGATGGAAATGGGATGTTAGAAGTTAATGGTTCAGAGAAAGAAACTGCCTTTGGAGATTTTGTAATCTATTTTTTGCTAACTGATCTCATACTCTTACTCCTCAACCAATTATCTATATTGGATAAAATGGATCTAGTTTTGAGATTTATATCATCCTCTTGAGCTTTGCTCCAATCCACTTCAAGTTGGTTTTTCCCATTTTCTTCTTCCTATCCATGTTCAATAATTTTTGAATCATCTTCAATCATTCCCTCCAACTTGAACTTTAGCTTCAATGAGGTAATCTGGATGAGTGTAAACCTTGAATGATCTCTCTTAACCACTTCCCTCTCATTGCCACAATTTTCCCAAAAATATTCTAAGTGGGGAATTATTTGAGATTGACCATTCAAACCGAGCACTGATGTTGAAAAACTCTTACTATCAAAATCCCTCCTCCCTTGATAAAATCTAAGTTTAAAACTAAGAAGGTTACTTTTGATTAGGGAAACATTAATCATAGTACTACAAACTATAGAACCCTGTCTGATAGGGAAAATAGACTCCCACTTTTCTTGAGGTAAGTTATCTTTAATTATAGAAAACAATTATATACATATCTCCACAATAAAAAAGTAGTCTAAGGCATACCAAGGTAGCTTCATAGGTTCTTCTTCAAATCCCCCTAGTCACAAGTATGTGAACCTTAGAAATTGAATGTTAAAGCTTCTATATGTTTGGATTATCTTTTGGGCTTCTAAGGATATCCTAGGCATTAAGGTTTTTCTGAGACTTAGATACACATTTTCTATTAGAACATCATGTACTTTCTTGAACTTTTCCAAGACTTTGTCCTCTTGTAACAAGGGGCAATATTGATAAACAATTATATCCTTATTCTAAGGCCCATTGGGGATGGAGGTAATATTAATGACATATGCAATTCAATAAGTCAACTAAGAGGACATATAGATTTATCCTCTCAAGATCTTCCAGTGTTTAAGTGAATTCCTTAGCGAATTAGCTATCAACTCTACCCAATTTAGAAATGACTTCCCTATTAAGATAATATCTATGTAGTGGTACATCTAGTCCTAAAAGACTAATACATCAATAGACCCTTGAGCTCATCATAATAGAACCATTAGGTCATGGATATGAGGTTCCATGTGGTCTTTGGTGAATATTTTGGGTAACCTCGAACATCCTTTATAATTTTTTCTATCCTTTTTTGGGCTATGAGGTTGTAATACTTGGAAAGGTTATCTTGGTATTGAATTAGGGATTGGGTAGGGCCAAAATAAGAAAAAGTGAATTTGGGTAAATGCAAGACCGATGAGATGGTTTTCATCGTAATGGATAATACTAGTTCTCCATTTCTATTGAAATTACTTTTGATTCTTACATCATAATGGCCAATACACAAAAAAAGTGATTCTAGGATTAAAAGAGGAGGGAAAGCAAGAGCTTCAAGAAAACCACTCGTAACTTCATTAGCCTAATCAAGAAAATTCTCTTGTAACTTCTCAACCCTGACTCCCATTAGATTCGCATCAAAAATTACGTGCCTTTTACATTCAAGACTAGAAACATTCTCAAAAAATTGTAGAATGAACCTCATTTTAATTACAAGGAAAGAAACACTCCAACACTACTCTTGTTTCCCAAAATAACAACATAAATGAAGGAACAAGAGAATTCCTACATTCTCACTTGTAACCCATTGAAAGAAAACTAGAAAAATTCCCTTCTTTCACCATTGCTCCACCTTCAATTCAGCTTAGTTTAAGATAAAATAATTAAGTCACAAACTTAGTACTTTTAAAGGTAAGATAACATACTAGTGAAAGTATCAATTCATATTGAGGTATTTATGATGAGATTTTTGTGGCTTAACACACACACACTTAAAATTGTGATGATACTTCTTTATTAAATGAACACCTTAAGGGAATGTCCTTGCAATAATTAAAAACCTTTGACATTCGATCTGGCCTCAAATTAAAAGATCTTCCTTCTCATCACTCATGATGACAACTCACCATTCACATCAAGTAATGATGGATTAGAATAGATGCTTTAATCATTATTCTAACACCTTATCTAACACCTCGAGAACCACTACATTTTCAAGAATTATTAATACTTGTGCACAAAAATATTTAGTAGTGGAACTACTTTGAACTAATTTTAACTAAGGTTCAAAGAAGTTCAAAGTGGTTCGGATAAACATCTTTGCTGCACCTAGTGGGTTCCACTTGCAAGATAAAAAGTTAGTCTCAAAATATTGGTTGAACTACTTTGAATGATTTTGAACCAAAGTTCAAAGGGGTTCAAAGAGGTTTGAAAGAAATGCTCATAAAGAGGCATCACAAGACTTGACTTTTGGATGTAAGGCATGATGAATTTTGAACAAAAGGAACCATGAGAGACTTATTGATGTAGATTTTTTGAATTAACAAAGAAAATGAAAAACTACAATGACAACTTAAAACTAGGGCTAAAGATAGTATAAAATATTTTATTGATAATTAAATGTCCACCATTTAATTGTAAAGACTTAATTATAGTATCATGCTTCAATCTAATGTGATTATACACTTAGTTATATTTTTCCTTATAAGATATATGTATCCTTACATGTGGATTGTACATAGATTTCTTGGATATATGTCTTATGTGTATTTGTATTCATCTATCTTTGTATTTTTAATAATTTAAAATTAATTCATTTACATCACAAATAATTTTCATTAATAAATCGAGTTCTTAAATTTTGAGGTTTTTGTATTCTCAATGATATTGTTCAATTTTTATTTTAATATAACCATAAGATTTCAACCATATTTTGGTAGAAAAGTCAGTTGAACTTTGTAATAAAATTTTGTTGTTTATTTAAGTTGTTTATTTGTTAATTTAGTAATAATTTGTATCAATCATTTCATCCTAGGTAGTTCGTGGATAAATTTTAAATTGTGAATCTATTATAGATGAAGTGAGAACCAAACTATCTCTAACTTCATCTAGCCTAAAAGAAAATGACTAATTCCATTGTTCTTAACATACAAAATTTTGTTAGAAAAGGTATCAAGATATTCTTGCTTTAAAGAAACAAAAGAAAAATCAAGTGGTATTGTAAATAACCTATCAACCAATGATATCAAAAAATTAGCAAATCTAATAAATTCATGTCACTAATTAATAATTGGATCCTTCAAGGAAGCAATTTCAAGATTGGAAAATTTTCTTACTATTAAAAAAAAATACTTTATTTAGTTGCAAGCCATTAGAGGAGTCCAAATTTTCTAAAAGAGACACTAATTTAACCTAATTGTGTTTTACAATTTCTAATTTAGGTAGCTCATGTATAATGACTAGCATTAAGTATAACCATAAATTTCCCTTCAAGGAAGAGGTTTATTTGTAATGTCTCAAGTTAAAATAATGATGCAAATCTAATTTGTAACCCTCCAAAAATAGTTTCTATTTACACAACATTATCCTTCCTAACATTAACATAGATCTTAGCCTTATGAAATGAGCTTTTCAATTCTTTATTTATAGAATTTGAATAAAAATCCATAAGAAATGACAAAAAAAAAAAGTGAGAAAACATTTTGAGAGTTGAGTTGTGATGTATTTTCCACTATTTAATTCATGGTCTTAGATTCATTCATATTTCTCCTAGTCTTCATTAGAGGTCTAATCCTTTAATTGGGTGTACACCGAACACATTTTTAAATTATAATTGATTAATACAGTTGCCACTAGGAAATAAAACTTGAATAAAATGAACCATAATTTTGGCAATAGCTTATATACATACTTTTATAGAATAATTGATCCACCTTAGTAGACATAGTTTCAACATTTGTGAGTCTCCCATTTTTGCACATGGTGGGGATTCTAGCTGTAACACAACTCTTGTTATGGTTTGCAGTAAATTTATTCACATTCTTCAATGACCTTATTCCTTTATCTAAATGTTTATTTAGAATATGTATAATTTCTAATCCCATCATTTTCATTGCCACATTGTATGTGATTGACGAATGTGGGGTTTACCCCTCTATCCTTTTGTACATGTTGCATTGTTTTGGCATTTTAGTCCTCCAATGATTTGCACTTACATACTTACCTTTCTTCATTTTACTAGTGCTTCTCCTATTTTTCCCTTTGAACGCTCATCCTACACTCATTTGTATGGGTGTGATGTGACATGACTTTATTCAAGTCATTCAATATGTTTAATGTTCAATAGATTATGTTAGGTGGAAATGTATATTTTTTCTATTCTATAATTAGTTAACATTAAATAATTCATTTTATTAGTTTAATCAATTTTATTCATTCTTTAATTTATTAGTAAGGTAAAGAGGACCATTAGCTTCCTTAAACACATCAAATTGAATGAAACTAATATGGTATTCTTGTTTAGGTTTAGGTGGAGATTAAATAATAGGTTGAGGATGACACTCGACTTTATTAACCAAATGCTTGGTATGTGCAAGATCATGGTCAACCAAACTATGTCATTAAGTGGCAAAGAAAAATCAACAAATTAGTGTTATTTCAACTTGATGTGCAATTTTAGACTTGGTATGAACTTTCAATCAAAAATTTGTGAGAAAAGAATTTGTAGGAAATTGAATTTAGTTTCTAAACTACTAGACCTTATCTAAAGAAAGAAAAAATTGATTGGTCAAAATTCAAAAGATAATATTTTTTAATAAGATTCTAGATATGAGAAGTAGACTCATGCTCGGATGTGATACATATTTTTGGGAATTTTTATTCTAAATAAATAATTAATTATAAGTTTTCTACTATAGTAATTTTGGAATAAAAAGTGCTCATGTCTGACCACCTTAACTAATTCAAAACTTTACAAAATTTATTTTTTTATTAAATATTATCCTTATAGTAGAAGTATATAATGTGATGCATCTTTAGTAATTCAAAAATGTTATACCATTAAAAAGTTATATTTACTTTTCAATTAGTGTGTCAATCAACACTTTATCCATATCTTCATTAGAAAATGAATAATAATTACTTACTAAACTCATAATTTGACATACATTACATTTATGGAAAGATAAGAACTTTCTTACAAAACCTTTTTCATTTCATCAAATTTGGGTGAAAAAAGTCATCAAACTCATGTTTGAAGTAAAAACATATGCAAGAATAGGCTAAAAACATGTTTTCGGGACATTTTTAGAGTTGACCATATGGGGTTGGTAGCCAAAGAAATACTAGGCCTTATAAAGGTATTGATATATTGATTTGGTTCAGGATGGGTGGGAAAAAACTCAAAATAGATTTTGAAATGCTTTGAGGCATTTTAGAACTACATATTTTTTAGATTACACCATAATCTTCAACATACCCGATTAGATTCTTTTATCTATAATCATAATTAATATCAGAAGATAAAGGTTGAGTAATGACATTTGTTGAATGTGAAGGAAAAGGATTAATATAAATTTTCAAATGTTGGTTGTGAGATGCAAAATAAATCATACTAATAACCTCAACATTAACAAATTAAGAATTAGAATCAATTAGGTCATGAATATCTTTCTTCAAAGAATAACACCTTTGAGTATCATGATTCGGTTGACAATGGTGTTGAAAAAAAATCAGTTAAATCAAATGAATTAAGAATTGATTTTCTAGTGTCAATACAAGGAATAGGAAAATGATTAGGAATTGCAAATAAATCAATTTAGTCATCTAGGACATTCAAAATAGAGGTAAGGGAGTTTTCCAACAAATAAGACATTGTAGATCAAAAATAAAAAGCCATCGAAAATATCTTCTGACCATATTCTAAATCAAGATTATTTCTTGGAACATAAGGGGTTTGAACACCCATCAAAATAAATATGTGCTTAGGAATTTTATTTAGGACCATTAATTGGATGTTATTATGATTCGTGAAATTAAAATGTCATTTGAAAGATAAAATGGAAATTATCTCTTTGATAAAAAATTGGAAAGTGGTTTGTTGTGACTCAGAGTGAGTTTAAGGTGATGTTGGTGTGTTATGGAATGAATTTCTCATTAAAGGTGAGGTCACCTTAAATGGAGAAAATATTATCTATATTTAGCTTATGCATATTAGTAATGAATATTCCTAGGTCCATTCAAATACATATGTTCTCAATACTAAAAACAACAGGTTGATTTTCTAGGAATGTCTTTGAGATCTTGGGAAGTCCTTCCCTAATGAGACTTGGCTTTTTATGGAGGAATTTAATTATCCTCTTAATGTTAGTGATAATATCAAAGATATTACTATATAGGCCCACCTTAATGGTCCAATGGGCCTTATGAAGTTTATTAACCAGTAGCCTCTTTTGGATGTGGAACTTCAACGGGTCTCCTTTAATTGGTCTAACTACAGAAGGGGTAAGAACCTCATCCAAGTTAGATTGGACAAAGAGGTATTTTTTAAGACTCGATTAATAGTTTTTATTTTCTCTCTTCAATTTATTACAAAAACTGGCTCTGATCATTTTCTCATATCCTTGTTAGTGTAACCACTAGGGGTCAAGAGGAGTTTCCCTTTCATGTTTGAGGAAATGTGGTTGGAAGATAAAAAAATTGATAACCTCATTGAATATTGGTGGCATATGAGAGTGGAAGGTTTTGGAATATTCAAAATTACAAAGAAATTTTTATTTGTTAAGTATAGAGTAAAATTATGAATTAAGATGAGATTTGGTGAAATTTTCATTAAAAGGGATATCAAACTTAGGCTAGATGAAGTGTAAAAAGCTTCTCAAAAGGATGGGGACTTTCATTATTTAGGAGATAAAGATAAATTATCACTATTCAAGTATCATGATTTTTTCACCAAAGACAAATTTTTCTGGATGGAGAGGTTGCGGGCCCTCTGGTTGAAGGTTGTAGACAAGAATGGCAAATTCCTTCATATGCAAACTAGTAAACATAGAGCACCTAGTAGAATATTTGACATTTCTTCTAAGAATAGTGTTTTAAAGTTTAATGAAAATAGTTCAAATGTTTTTTGGATTTCTTCTCTTCTTTTTTGGCTATATTAAAGACCATTCTCTTTGCTATGATAGCCAAGATCTTCTTCTAGATTTTATCCCCCCTATTTTGCATGATAACATGAATTAAATTGTAGTAGGTATACAGTGAAATATTGAAATTAAATAAAATCATTTTTTTGTTTGAACGGGAGAAATTTCTTGGCCTTGATAGTCTCTCCATGTTTTTCTTCTATCAATTCTTGGTTTTGGTGGGTTGTGAATTTTTTGTGGTGGTGAAAGAGCTCTTCAGATCTAGGCAATTTCTCAAAGAGTTGAACTTGGTGCTCATTTTTCTGATTCTCAAAAAGGAGGGTGCTAAAATGGTAGATTCTTTTAGATCCATTATTTTATGAAACTCTATTTGCAATGTTTTCTCTCAAGTATTGATCTCAAGAATCCTCTCTAATCTTCTTAGAATTATCTCTTCACAACAAAATTGTTTCATCCATAGGAGATAAATGTTGGATTCCATTACCAAAGTTCATGAAGTTATTCATTCTACTAATATTTCTAAGAGTCAAGGAATCCTTATAAAGTTAGAATTTTAGAGGGCCTATAATAGGGTGAATTAGGAGTTCTTGCTGAACATTCAAGCAAATTTTTATTTTGGGATTCTCTTTATCAAACTAGTCAGCTAGATGATTGGAAATTCCTCTGTTCTAGTCATTGTCAATGGGTATTCTTCTAAAAAAATTAAACTCTCCATTGGTTTAAGACAAGAATATCCCCTATGTTCTATTTTTTTCCATTATGGATGAGACTCTTGGAGGGTACTCAAGGGCTAGAGTGTCCAATGGAAAAATTGTAGGTTTAAAGCTATTTTTGATGACCTTGATTTTTTCAATGAGCAATTTTTTTATGACATAGTGATGATGGAAAAGTCCTCCATTAAAAAATCTAAATATTTTAAAGATTTTATCTATGTCTATACTAAAGCCACAAGATAGCTCATCAATTGGGTTAAGAGCTATATTTACTTTGTCAAAAACCCTAATCCACATATAAGCAAGTATGTCAAGTATTTTGGATTCCAAAATTAACAATTTACTGACATCATATCTTGGATTATGCATAGAATTTAATTGCATGGACTCTTTTTGGTCAGCTCTAGTGGACATATTTAATCATAAATTTTCTCTTTGGAAAGAGGGTTTTTACTCTAAAAAGCTAGTTAATTGTACTTATCAAGTAAAACATTCAAAATATTCTAGTTTATGCCATGACTTTTCTTAGGGTGTTTTTTTAAGTTTACGAGACAGATCAAAAAAATCCAAGAGAATCTCTTATGTTTAGGTGTGGATGTTAAAACAATACTAGCCTTAGTGGCCTTATATAAAATCTATTCTTCTAAATCCAATGAAGGGTTGGGTATTCATTCTATTCAATTGATTAAATTTTATCTCCTAGCAAAGAACACTTGAAAAATTTTTGAGAATAAAAAATATTGGAATAAGATTATAAAGAGTAAATATCTTTATAACAATAAAAGTTTAGATGGATTTTTCATACTTCAATGTTGTTTTTATGGGATGAAGTTTATAGAATAACATCTAATAGGAAAAGGAAATAAACAAATTAATATCCATGTGCAAAGTTGGCAATGGAAGGAGTATATACTTATAGGTCTCAATGACTAGCTTTTTGAGTTTCCAATCTTTTAATATTTTGGCTATGCTAAGGAGAGATTCATATATTATTTTGTGTCTTTGGTTTCTGACTATTGGTAGAATGAGAAATGGGTTAATCTAATCGAGGTTAACCCAATGCTCTCCTAGGTGATTATTGCACTCAATTCACTAGTTATTAGAGGTAGTAAAGAGGATTAACTCATTCATAATGGAAATGAAAGTGGCATATTATTCATGTCTTTGGTAGTGGTGGGTATCTGACACTATAATATTTGTGGTTAATTTGTGACACCAATTTGTGATAAAAAAAAATTGTAATGTCAATTTGAATATTTTTTTTAAAGTGTTCCCAATGCTGTCAATATTGAGATGATGTCGAGAATATAACCAAAAAACAAAAAGGCTGGCACATTTTAACATTGAACTATCCAATACCGTGGCCTTCTTCCCATTTTTGCCCTGCAACTTTTCTGCCCTACAACTCTGTCACTCTGCAACTCTATCATCCTCAACCTTCTTCCCATTTCCATGGCCTCTCAATTTTTAGAGGGATAGATCCCCCCTCCACATTTACCCCCTGGTAGAACTTACCCCTATTTTTTTGGATTTGGAATTGGTTGGAAAATACTAGAATGACCACATTCTTCTTCAAGAGGACACCCATGTTCTGATGAAACCCAAAGTTGTTCTTGACAACTATGTTTGTTTGGGGCCCAAACACTTGGGTGGTTCCATCATGGAGTCCACTTTAACCATGGCCCCTAATTCAAACTAGCTAGATCCTATTGTTGGATCCAAGACTCTTGTTGAGTCTAGTGTAGAACCCACATTCTCCTTAGAACCCACTAGACCTCTAATTTCTCTACTTGCCTCTATGGTGGACTAGATTTCCTCAAGTTTTTCCCTAAGCCTTTTTGGAAATTTTATTTCCTTCCAACCTACAAGTGATATGATTATAAAATGGTGCTCATTGAAGTGGAAACTAATAGATTCAATTTTTATTTCTATGATGGTTGGAGCCCTCTTCTTGTTTAGTTTCATAGCTAAAAAAGATCAAGATTTGATCATACCAGGATCATGGTACTTTTCCAAACACCACTTGTTGCTAGCAAAATGGAAACCAAGATTTAACCTTGAGTGTGATCTTTACAGATCTGTCCAATTCTTGATATGTTTTCTTGGGTTCCCTTTGGAATTATAGGATGAATGTGTAAGATTGATTGGTAGATCCTTTGGACAGTTTATAAAACTAGACTTGATGATTGGTTCCAAGATTAAACTATGTTTTTCTAGGATCTACGTGAATGTGGGTATGAACAAACCCCTACCAACTACGATAGACCTAAAGTCTAAATGGGGTACCTGGTTGCAACCATTAGTTTATGAGAATGCTTCCCCCTTTTGCCAGAAATGTAATGGCTTTGGCCATCTATTTGTGGATTGCTTAAAGAATGAGAAACTTAAGAGAAAAATCTCCTCTCTAGGTGTAGAGGTGGTTGAAAGTTTGAAAATAGTTAAAATGGATTTCGTATCCAAACCCTCACATATGGTTATTAATGAGCCATCACATCTGGTTAACTTGTAGAGCTTATTAATGCACTCTAATCACAATCTCAAGAAAAACATAAGGAAATATGTGATTATCTAGGCATGTAATTCAATTTTTTTTCCATTCTTTGCAATAATGAATCTTTTGATGAGTCAAGGGAATGGAATGGAAAGTCAAACTTATAAAATTTTGATTGATTGTATGATAATTTATGCCCTGATTAAATTGGGGTTTTTAATTCATTCATTCATTTAGGATTCTGGAATGAAAATATATTTTCTCTCTTGTCATGCCCTTGTCATCTACATCTTTGCAGTGATCTTTTACAGTGGAGAAGGAAGAAAGGGAAAAGGAAAATAATGTGTTTTGTTGGATCATACACCAATTTGATCTCAAATGATTATATATACAAGATAAATTCTAAGTGTCTATATTCAGAGTACTCCAAAGTTAACCATTTGATACCTTTATCTAGAGACAATGCCTTTCTATTTTTTTCCTACTAACATTCCCATTTCATTTCACATGATCATCTAAAATTTTGAGATAATTTAAGTACTCAATTAATCCCTAGTTTTTCAATTTATTCATTCATTTAGGATTGAGAAGTGAACATATATTTTGTCTCTTGCTATGTTCTTGTGATCTATGTCTTTGTAGTGATCTTTTATAGTGGAGAAGGAAGAAAAGGAAAAGAAAAAAGAAGGATACCATTGGTTGTGTTCCCACCCACCAATTTAATCTTGGATGGTGATATGTGCATACTCAATACTGAATGTCTATATAGAGTACTCCAAAATCATCCATTTAATACCTTCACCTATACACAATATCTTTCAAGTTTATTTCTACTCACATGCCCATTTAATTTCATATGATCTTCTAAAAATTTTTTCAATCTAAGCTCCTAATACATTAATTCATTCACTCAGTTAGGATTCAAGAGTGTATATTTTTTTCCTCTTGTTGTTCCCTTATGATCTATGTCTCTAGAGTGATCAAATAATTATTTGCACATACTAAATTATAGAGGAATTAAATTTTATTTTAAGGGAATCATTTTGAAGGATTATGATTTGATTTTGAATATGGATTAGTAATTAGTTATTATTTTTAATAATGAATTGATGACATAATATGAACACATATTCACATGTTATGACATATTTTTGAAACTAGTGGTCTCCATGAGTTAGTTGAAAGATTTTTATATCAATATTGTATTATTGAATATATTGAGAAGAGGGAGAATGATATGATTAGATATATAGAGAGAGATCTTGGTCTTTTATGAAAAACATATCATGTTACTTGTGAACAATTGGAAATGTACATATTAGAAATCTCTAATTAATGACATCATAACTTGCAACCTTACATCCTACACTATTTTAAAACCAAAAGTTCCATTTGGGTTCAATGATGTATGTTGCTTAATTATAGTTGTTATAAATAATGTGGTCTTCCAAATTTGTGTAAAAGATAAATACTATTGAAAATAAATTGTAATTTAATTAGGACTTATAAGGAAAAGAAATTTTCTATAAAGCTAGTGAGGAATTCATGTTAGCAAGGAAGGCATTTAACCAGTATGGAACATTTATTAGTGAGACAGCACAACTTCTAAGTCATTGTAAAAATATGTTTTTAGATTAAGATTATGAGGCATTTTGATTGGTATTTTATTGCAAAGGGTCTTCAACTCAAGATATATCCTATATTATGATTTTTTTATTTTGTTGTTGATATGTTTCTCTCTTATTGTAATGTGGTAATCATGTGTTATATATTCTTAAAGTTGAATTTATTTGCATGGTTACTTTCTCACCATCCTTTTGTTTGAAACTTACAATTGGAACAATTCTTGTTTTGTCATTAATGTCAAATCTATGGATGATACATATTCTTACCTAATCTAAATGGCATATCTATTTGATTGATGAAGAGGATTTGATAAGTTACTCATAACTATAGCACCGAGACAAAAGGTTGAAGTTGTGAAAATGATGTTACAAGGGACATTTGATTAGATATACTTTGATAAAGAAAGAAAAAATTATATCAAGAAAGCTAAGCCAAGCTAAGAAAAAGAGTAAAATACTGGGGAGTGTCGAGTAATAGTAATGTAAACCAAGCTATAGTTAGTGCTGAGAAAATCTAGCGTTGACCAAGCACTAGCATCAATCGAGAAAGGTAGTTGATTCTAAGAAAGAAAATTTACATCGACCAAGTATTTTAGTGTTGACCAAGTATCAAAATTTAGAGATTGTCGAGTGACAGTAAGACAATAAATTCAAAGAAATTGTAAGATCAAGCCGATTCAATTGTTTTATCGAGAGATGTAAAACATGTTGATGATAAGATTGATAAGTTGGATCATTAAATTCAAGAAGGTGATTAGGAAATGATCTAATGGATGGATTATACAAAATTTTCTAGAGGATGATCAAGAAGATGGATGCACACATTGAATTGCATGAGTTTCCTATTTAAAGAGATACAAAATCAAACATTTGGTGTTGTGTCTAGTCAAGCCTAGCCAAGCCTAGCCAATGTGTGTATGTGTGAGTTTGTATGAAGAAAGAGTCATACAAATAAAGGTTGATCAAAAATAGACAAGTGAGTGAATTTGAAGCTAATAGAGAAAGCTTGCCAATATTATGTTGTTATTGATAAGTGTGTTAGAGAAAATGGATTAAGTTTTGATGAGAAGAGTGGACTAATAGCTTGAAGTGTGACCAAGTAGATCAAGATCAAAGATGACAATGGAAGGCTCATTAGTAAAACCAATATAAGGACCAAACAAAGATTTGAACCTACAAAAGTGAGTTGTAATAACATAGATAAAACCTACTATCGTGTTTTTTATCATTGTAAATAGTTTGAAATGAAATCCTTTTACCAAAGTTTTACCTAACAATTATTTGAAAACTTAATAGTCCATGTAAATTCTTTACCTAGGTAACATTCTAAATGGAATGATAAAAGTCTGCTTACAAGGCCACTCCTAATAGGGTGATTGAGTCATCTAGCCAGGTCACATTTAACTATGTCTATTTTAATCTTCAATAGGGTTGTCTCCTAATTAAGCTCAATTCGAAAGAGTGAAAAGAGTGACAGGTTGTTGGTGGTTTTTCCCAAACTAGATTTCCACATAAAATCCTAATGCTAAATTATGATGAATGTTTTATGAATATTTTCATTATACAATACAAGTTATAGTTTATGATAGTTTTATAGTATAGAAAAAGAAACAACATGATAAGAGGAACATTGAAGTATTTAATGTTTAGTTGTTCAAGTGGTACAGATAGACCTTGAGTAACTGTTTCACCCCCACCTCTTCTCAATTATTGTAAACATTTCTAACAATTGATATCAGAGCTCAGTGTTATAGAGAAAATTTTTAAGGTACTTAAAGATAAAGATTATGGTGAATAAGAGAGATGTACCAAAGATGAACAAGGAGAACTTTCCTATATGGAAGAACTCAATGAAATTGCACATATCTAGTATCAGTGATGTTGTTAACCTTTGAGACAATGAATATGTAGAAGTAACAACTTCTTCTTTGACTGATGAAGAATTGAGATAAAAGTTAGATCATCACCAAGAAATGTTAAATATTTCCTCAGCCCTAAGCTATGTTGATTTGATTACCTAAAAGATTGCAATACTACAACAAAGATGTAGCAAAAATTGAAGATCATATATGGAGTGATGACAATGTTCTAAGACCTAAATCAGAAAGCCTAAGAGGTAAATTTGATGACATGAGAATGATCGAAGATGAGAACATAGTATGATACTACACAAGAGTTAAACAGATTATTAATGTTATTCGAGGTGCAAATGGAGAAATCAAAGATGAAATAGTGATAAGTAAGGTATTGAGGAATCTACTCCATATCTATGCAATTAGAGTCTCTGAAATCTAAGAATTGAGATGGACATAACGTAACAACTTGACCTTAGAAGGTGTAATTGGTAGACTTACTACTTTTGAGATCTCTAACTTTTATAACTAGAATATGCTTTCAAGTCACAAATTGATCTTAGCAAGAAGAAAGGGAAATACATGAAGAGTGAAAGTAATAGTTCTTATGATGAGATTTATGAACTTGAAGTCCTCATTGGAAAAAGGTTTGGAAGAGGAAAAGGTAAATACAAAGGTAAATTACCTATCATTTATTTTTCATGAAAGAAAGTTGGTCATATTGTTACTAGATGCCCTGGCAGAGAAGTTAAGGATAGAGGGAAGGAAAATAAGTATAAAGGAAGAAGAGATTACAAAGACTATAAGAGAAGCAATAATGACAAAGGTAAGAAATCTTGTTATATTGCTGAAGAAAAGACCGATAATGAATCTAAGAGTAATGATGACGAAGTTGTCTATGTTGCTATGAAAGAAGATTTTGATGAAGATGAGAAAATAACATTAATTTATTATGTGAACAAAAGTGCTAGATGGATAATTGATAGTGGATGTTCCAATCATATAACTGTTGACAAAGATAAATTTGAAGATATTGGTCCATAGAATGGTGAATGTGTTCAATTTGGTAATGATATCACATGTGTTATAAAAGGTAAAGGCATTATTCAATTTACTAACAAGATAACATGTGACACTGTTTACTAGGTTGAAGGACTTAACTACAATTTTTTGACTATTTTACAACTAAAAAAATCAAGTTACAGAGTTGAATTTCACAATAGAAAGGCCAAGATACATGATGGTGATGGTAAGCTAATTAGAACTAGTGAGCAAACAAGAGCTAACTTATTCTATTTAAACCTATCAAGTGAGACATGTATGTCTCCATAAAAAAGAAGATTTTTGGTTATGATAGAAAAGATTATGTCATGTGAACTTGACAATTTGGAAAATATTAGTGAAATGAAGAAAGTAAGAGGATTTCCTAAACTAAAGAATTGTGAGAATGTTATGTGTAAACAGTGCCAATTAAGAAAGATGAAAAAGTCTAGTTTCAAGAGAAAAATATATATTGCTGGTGATATTTTGGAATTGGTTCATATTGACCTATGTGGACCCATTGGTGTTAAAATTTATTGTGCACCTAAATCTTATTTTTTTTAGTTATTTAAGTGGTATTTAGCCAAAGTTGAAAAAGAAATAGGGACAAAAATTTCATTGGGACAAAGTGGGTTCTTAGGGATAAGCTCAATAAAAATAGTGAAGTAACAAGAAACAAGGCAAAATTGGTATGGAAGGGTTATGCAAAAGGAGTTGATTATGGAGAAACATTTTCTCCTATGACTAGACTTGAAGGAGTTGAAACTTTTCTCGCATACTTAGCTTACAATAATTTCATGGTATATCAAATGGATTTCAAATCTACATTTCTAAATGGTATACTACAGGATGAAGTATACATTGAACAGCGTAAAGGATTTGTAGATCTAGACAAAAGGAATATGGGATGTAAACTAAACAAAGCTCATTATTGATCAAAGTAAGCCCCAAGAGCATGGTATGAAAGACTACATAACTACTTAGTAAAAATTGGTTTTGAAAGGACAAACAATAACATAAACTTATATTTAAAGAATGCTAAAAACAATGAAGTACTATTATCTAAGATATTTATTGATGATATCATATTTGGAGGAAGAGAGGGATTATGTAAATTATTTGCTGATGAAATGAAAAAGGAATTTGAAATGTCTATGTTTGGTGAAAACAAATCCTTTATTGGATTACAAGTATGTCAACTAAAATTGGGTATTTTCATTTCACAATCCAAATACATCAAGAAAATATTAAAGACTTTTGGTGTGGAAGATTCAAGGTCAGTAAGTATACCTGTATCTATAGGACATAAGTTATCTAAGACTGATGATTCTACTGATGTGAGCCACACCCTATATAGATTCATGATAGAAAAATCACAATATGTTGTTCACAGGAGGCCAGATATTGCCTTAGTAGTTGGGATAGTTGCTAGATTTTTCAGCAAATCTTAAAGATAATCACATGATGCTTGTAAATAGTTTATTGAGATATCTAAAAAGTACAAAAGACTATGGGTTATATTACAAAATAATTGATGGCTTTGAACTAAATTTTTTCACTAACTCAGATTAGGCTTGAAATATTGATGATAGAAAAAGCACTAGTGGAGGTGCATTCTTTATAGGAAAGAGATTAGTGTTATGGACAAGAAAGAAGCAGAATTGTATGTCCCAATCAAAAAAAGAAGCTGAATATGTGGTAGCTACAGTGAATTATTCAAACATAATGTAGATTAAGCAATTGTTGAAAGGTATTAAAGATGGGATTATAGATCTAGTAGTTATATATTAGGTTAGCACAAGTGCTATCAAAACTTCAAAGAATCCAGTGATGCACACTAAGAAAAAGAACATTGTTATCAAGGATTACTATTTGAGAGAATTAGTTTAAGATAGAGAAGTGATGTAGGAGCATCTTGGATTTTCTTGGAATCCTACATGTTTGGAGGGATTTTGATTAAGTGTTGTGGAGCAATGAGTTTGGATTTTGGTGGAGCTATGATTTTCATGGTTAGGGATGTGTTGGAGACACATTTGAGAACCGTTCATCATGGTTTCATCGACACTTGATTGATTGAGTTGAAGTTTGGAATTGTTTTTACCTTGCTGCAAGAACTACATTTTTCTAGTTTCTAGCTAACTGTTGCAGAGCATGTAACTAATTATCCTTAATGAATGAGAAGCTACACAATTTAGGGTTTAAAGAGGGTCGAGGGTACTTCCTTATGTCATGTGAAAATTTTATAACTCTTTATGGTTTGGGAGATATGGAAATTCTCCTATGGTATCAATTTCTGGTAGACTACATGACAGTTTTCTATGCTTGACTTTCAGAGTGCATGTGCACTTTTTCTTAAGGAATCAGCCTTTGAGAATTTAAGGGTTTGTAGAGGATCTAGAGTACTACCTATAGTTTAAAGTGTGAGTTCTAATTCAATCGATGCTATGAGATACCACAATTTTACTTGGATATTGATTTCTAGATATTTAATTATTGTTGCAGGCCAACTTGTGGATTTAATTTGTGTTCTAGGCTGACTTGTAACTTAGATTGGTATAAGTAGGGGTTGTGGTGGAGTCTTTAGTCATTCATTCATGATGGATTGATGGAATGATTTTTGTGGGAGCAGCTAAAGGGTAAGTTTTCATGAGTTTGTGAGCAAATTGCCAAATGTGAGGTAGCTTACAACAAGATTGTGATGAAGTTGTAAATGTGTGGACAGAGCGCCAAAGGTGAGGTAGTTTGCACTTGGATCTTGGTTAAGTTGGAGTAGAGCTTAAGGATATGGCTAGAAAACAAGGAGATTGCTTAGTAGGCTTACGAGCACAAGTTTAGATTTCCTTGGTGGTTTTCTTCCTGATTGTTGTTATATTATAGATCTGGGCTAGCTGAGATTGGTTGTAAGTTGGATCTTGTTGGATCTTGCAAAACTAATTTTGTAACTACTATTTGTATTTGTCCCTATTTCAGAAGGACTTATAGCTAGGTATATTGCATGTAATCAGTTATATATTTTATGAATAAAGAGTTGTCATTTGGTATCAAATCTTGCATTCTTGCTTCTTGCTATTGTGTTTCTATTGTGCGGTTATATTGTTGGGGGATGGGAAACCTCCTTTGGGGATACTCTAGCCTTGCACTGCATCAGATGGTATGAGAGCATAGTTGTTCCTCAACATGTAGACAGATCACCAAAGCTGAGGCAGTTTGCACCAAGACTTGGGTTGGAGAAGTGGATCTATATTGATCTTGATTTGATGGTGGATTTTCTTTCTAGAGTCCTAGATCTCTTGGTTGTGAGGTGGCAGATCATGGTTCTAACTTGCAATTGCAAAGGGCTTGTAGATGGATTAATGGACGCCAAGATGGAAGATTGATCTTATTGAGACATGACTGTAGAGAGTTTGTGGATTGTAGATTCATGGTCCTGGACTTGTGATGTGGTTCCTGATTATTCATGCAAGGTGGAAGGTTATGATCTAACTTGCAAAAAATTCAAGGTTGTCACAAGGAGCATGGGAAGGATTTGTTGCAGAGGTTTTACAAAGATCTTGGAAGATGGCTCTGAGAGGATTGGACCCTGAGATGATTGCAAATCTCTGTGATATAGTGGAGAGGAATTTTTCTAAGATGTCTACAAAATTTGAAGGTAGTTTGGCTTATCAAGTTAAGGATGGGGTGAGGAAGGAATTTCATAGATGTTTATGGTGTTGGATTCTCTCGATCCAAAGGAGAATTGTCTAGCCGGTTAAGAAACTTGTTCCTAAGAGAAGATGGCATGGTAAGGTCGAGGTGAAAGAGTTTGGTTTTGTTGATTAGTTTGTGGAGTCTGATACAGAACCTAAAAAGCAACTAGAGGTTGTTGTTGGGGATATTCTTAACCTTTCTAATGTTGGGATAGAGATTAATTTTCATGATTAGTTGGTTATGTCTAATATGGAAATTGCAAAGCACTAGGTCATAGATGATTCAATTGCTATTGGTGGTGAGTTGTATATAGTAGAGCATCTTGTTGTGAGCAATGAGATGGTTGGTGTTGAGAGTTTGGCATAAGTTGCTAAGGAATTACATATTTTTGCTGATGTGGAGTTTGTTGTTGCTGTTGTGGATTCACTAGTTTCTGATTTTGATGAGGGTTTGCTGATGAAGCATTGGGTTCAGTTTGTTCTTGCGTGTGAGCATGCTAATTGGGTTGTTAATATGTATTTGATTTTGATGTTTCAATGGATGAAGCATAGATGGTTGATTTTCAGATTCGTTCTATTGACTTTGATGAAGTGGAAGCCTTTGGTAAAGATGAAGTTGGTTGTAGATCTTTCTTTGGGCATCAATGTGTGGGAAACACTTTTCTAATTACCCAGGGACTTTGATGTAGAAGCATCTTGGGTTTTCTTGCAATAGTGCATGTTTGGAGGGATTTTTTATTAAGTGCTATGGAGCATCAAGTTTGGATTTTGGTGGAGCTATCATTTTTATGGTTAGGGATTTTTTGGAGACACATTTGCAAACCTTTCATCATGGTTGCATAGAGATTGGATGGATTGAGTTGAAGTTTGGAACCATTTTTACCTTGTTGCTAGAACAACATTTTTATAGTTTGTGGGTGCCTATTGTAGAGTGTGTAACTAATTATCCTTAATGAATGAAAAGATACAAACTTATAGGTTTGAATTGGGTCTAAATTAATTCCTTGCTTCAAGTGCACAAGTTCTAACTCTTTATGGTTTGGGAGATATGACAATTCTCCTAGGGTATCAATTTCTGGCAGACTGCACGACAGTTTTTTGTGTTTGACTTTCAGAGTGGATGCATACTTTTTCTTAAGGAATCAACCTTTGTGCATTTAAGGTTTTGTACAAGACCTAGAGTATTACCTACAGTTTGAAGCATGTGTTCTAATTCAATTAGAGCTAGGATATATCATAATTTTACTTAGATATCAATTTCTGGATATTTAATTATTGTTGCAGGCCAACTTCTGGCATTTAATTTATGTATTTGCATTTAATTGGTGTTCTGGACTGACTTGTGACATAGATTGGTATAAGTAGGGGTTGTGGTGGAGTATTTATTCATTCATTCATGATGAATTGATGGAATGATTTGTGTTGGAGCAGCTGAAGGGTGAGTTTTCCTGAGTTTGTGAGCAGATCACAAAATGTGAGGCAACTTACATTAGGATTTTGATGAAGTTGTGAATGTGTGGATATAGCACTGAAGTTGAGGTAGTTTACACTTGGATCTTGGATAAGTTGGAGAAGAGCTAGGTTGTGGCTGGAAAACAAGGATATTGCTTGGTAGGCTTGTAAACACAAGTTTAGATTTCTTTGGTGGTTTTCCTCCAAATTATTGTTGTGTTATAGATCTGGGCTAGCTGAGATTGGTTGTAAGTTGGATCTTGTTAGATCTTGTAGAACTGATTTTGCAATTGCTATTTGTATTTGGTGGTAACCCAAAAATCCTTACAACTTGGCATATTGCATGTAATCAGTTATATATTTTATGAATAAAGAGTTTTTATTTGGTATCAGATCTTGCATTCTTGCTTCTTCTTATTGTGTTTCTACTATGTGGTTATATTGTTGGGGGCTAGGACATCTCCTTTGGGGATACTCGAGCCTTGCACTGCATCAAGGAGTGAAGCTATGATATGTGAATATAAAGGAAAAAATTGTTGACATATTCACAAAACCATTACCCAAACATGCTCATGAATATCTTAGAGGTAAACTAGATGTGATTCCTATAATTAAGCTACTTAAGAAAACAAGGTGCATTACATCACATGTGCTAATCAAAACATTCTATTAGAGTAAAGTTTATAACCTTTCACTCTTGTATAGTAAAGGTGTTACCACCTTTTACCTTATTTTACCTTGTGGTAAAGTAAAAATTTATTTTAGCTTTTACCACTTAAGATTTCACTTTAGCATAGTGGAAGACTCTACATTTAATAATCCTTCTTCATTATTAAATTTGTCCATTTGTGAGTGGATGACTCATTCCACCTTGTGGGTGAATGAGTAACTCAACCTTGTCAGTGGATGACTCACTCCACCCTATAGATTGATGATTCACTCCATCTTGTTGGTGCATGACTCACACCAATTTGGTGTGAGGATGAAATCCTTTTTAAGGATGTTCAACCCTTTGTAATTGTTGTCTTGAACACTTGTAATTTAGTATCTCATTAATATAACTTTTTCTTGTTGAGAACCATATTTGTGATCATGCTCAAGATTGTTCCATGTAGTTGAGTATTTTCTATTGAATTATATCAAGTTCATCTACACAATTATCATTGACTAAACTATAATTTGACAACTTTGTAGCAATTACATGTGCAACTGGTTCTCAAAGAGAATAGAGTTTTCTTTTATTATGTTTGTGAACATTATCATTTGTAGAGAATAAATGAACATCTTGGTAAAAATATTCATTTAAAATTATTGGAATATTCCATGTTGTTTGTGACATTAGTAATTTCTAATCCTCAATTGTTGGTTAAGCATATCTAATATTTCTGAGCAATTGGTAGAACTTATTCTAATCTAAATTCTCTTCCTTTTTCTATAAAATATTTCCAATGTAATAATAATCTTGAAGTCCTCCCATAGTATTTTGGTAAATCTCCTACTATCATATGCTACCCTATCTTTTACAGGAGGGAGTTGGCCCAGATCACCAACCAGAGTCACTTAGATACCTAAAAAAAAATATCAAATATTTAGTAGCAACTAAGTAATAAAAATAATATTCATGCTAATAATTAGTTTCTCTAGTATATCAATTCTAAATTTGAAATAAGAATACCTCCAAAGTTAAGATGGCAATTTTAAGGAAATGCTTGATGAAGTCTAGAGTCTATATTCCCAAGCAACTTATCCCCAAGAAAGCTCATTTCATCTAGTAATATATATCCTATTTGACATAGTACTTCTTAGAAACTTGTCAAACATGTCCCTTACAACTATCTAAAATCATTGACTTGAATCTTCAATTTGGATTGTACAATTGAACCACCTATATTGTATGCATCCACTCCTATCGGTGCTAGAATTAATAGTAGACAACAGTCGAGGAATACAAAATCTTATAAAAAGTTATTGATTGCACCCATCAAATATGACTTTCCTATACCAATTGTACCCGAAATTATCATATATACATTTGTTACATTATCATCACCATTATAGTGTGTTGCAATAACTTCAAATGCCCTTTTCTATTTTTCACCCAATTTATTGCTATTGATTTCTTGTTCATGTTGAAGATTTATTGTGCATCCATTTTCTCTCATTATACGAATAAAATTGATTGCATCTAAAGTACTTATATTGCTCTAAGGAATTATGTTGCCTATCTATTTCCCTTCTTCCTAGCATATCAACTTCAAAAATCTCCATTTTTTGACCACAATTCATCCATGAGATGATTTTCCATTGATGTTCTATAATGTTACAAGTACCCATTAGATTGTTGTGACATCTAGATTTAGAACTGCTATTACTACTTTCTACATCCACTCTCCTTTCGACATACCATGGAACATACTCAAGTGCCTCCTACTTTCAAACTATTGTCATATTATCATCACCAATATCAACTTGAATGTCACAGAATGGTTTATATAATAACAACTCTGAAAAGAAAAAATCAACAAACTTGTCTGATACACATGGCAAAATTGAAATAAATCTTGGATACACTCTGACAATTGCAACTTCTTTTTTATTCTCCCACTTATTATCTTTCTTTCTATTTTTATTATATGCCCATGCTCTAGAGGCATCAATCAAAAAGATGGAGCCCATAGAAATAGATCTTCTTCTATATGAATCTATGAATGATTATGTTTTCTGTTCAATACAATCTTCATTCTATCTTAACAGGTCTGAATATTTTTCGGAGACAGTCAAATTAACAAATTTTCTACTGCATTCCACTAGTGGAAGTTCTAGAAGCATATGAAATGTTTCCTAAGCTCCAAAATCTCTTTCAATAATAGTTTTATTTAAAAAATTTTAATAGAATTTGGATGCAAAGTCATTAGGATTCTCTATATTTTCCAACCATGTCAACATTTGATGGTATGTCTTAGAAATTTTCTCTACTTTTGATGCATATTTTGCAATATACTTAATAACAACATGTGCAAATAAACCTAGTTGCCAATCTACATTTTCTATCCACATTTGCAAAATGTAATGATTATGAGGGTTGACTCTATCATTTTCCTTTAAGGTTAAATTTTTTTTCTCCACATTCTGCATCCTCATAAAATTTTGATCCATTTATATTTACTGCACAAGGAGTATTATACCTACAATCTAAGTGCAAACAGTTACAACATAATAAATATTTCATTTGAATAGTTTTTCTAAAAAAATGAATTAGATAGTACCAGCATGTCATTTTACCATTTTTTTTAGACATGATCCCTCTTTATAGATTGTATGTCATTGTACGGTATTCAATATTTCTTCATAATCTTGGTCCACTTTGATTTCTAGTATTTGACTTGTATTTCTAAGACACAAATGTTGTGCAAAATTCTGAAATGGTTTGATGAAAGCAAAGACATTTAAGTGGAGGAACAAAAAGATGACAACAAAAATATAAGGTAGATGAAAAATTATTTATAAAAATGTCTACATAATGAAACTCAGTGTATAAATACCAACATATTTTTTTAGTGCCACATGCCTATTAGTTCCTTGCATGTACAATGCGATGGAATGTTTTTTTTAGCTTCTCTTACTTGTTCTTCATTATGCCAATCTAACTTATCTATATTTGGAGCACCATGAGGCCACATAAAACCATGTACATGTGGAGATCCCCTATGCTACTATTCATATCTTGACCAAAAGTCTTTGACATTGGAGCCTTTCTCCAAAATTTCTTTACGAAGTATTATATGTCTGACATGTATGTAGTGCACAACAATATGAGGATAGTCAATAACATTTTGTATCCTCCACTTTTGAGCATCCCTTGTAACTGATGGCTGAGTTCCAAGCATGAGTCCACGTAGATCAAGCTAATGTAAATCAGCTACATTAAGTGTGAAGAAAATTGTGTGGGTCCCTAACTATTTCAACAAATCATATAATTTTGCCTGATTTTTTTTCCAATATGACCTTGTACCTCTTAAGGTTGTTCCAAAATGTGTAAATTTATTAGCAAGGTATGTGCTAGAAAAATTTTCCATATATTCTCGTAACTCATCAATATTTCATTTGACAAAAACTAAACTAGACTTTTTTGCATAGTGCATCATTATCATGTTTTCCATGTAATATCTAAATTGGGGATGCCTACCAAAGTAATGATCATTTTATTGAATTACATGCTTCACAGATTCATTAAGGTACACTCTTTGTAGATGCAGCCCCAAACAATCAAATTGTCCATTTGGAAACAATGTCGGAAAGGCCATTTCTATTAAACCTAGTGTAACATATTCATTCATTGGAGATGTGCCTATTGATGGCCAGTCAATAAAACATAGAGGATCTATATTGAGGTTATCACCCCATGCATGTATGAGTTCCATTTACTTTTGAAAATTCATTGGTCTTGTTACCATTGATGTGGAATGATTTATGTTTGCATCGTTAACCTCATCCATCTCATTTTGTAGACATGTGATTTTTTTTATTTCATTGTCAAAGTCTACATGGATAGTCTTTATTTGATGGAATATATTACAATTAATACTTATTTCAACATCATCCAATGCATGAGTATCTACATTAATGTTAGTATAAAATATTTCATTTTAAATTTTATACCTTAGAGCATGGTATAGCCAATTTTTGTTAACTGTAAAGTCATAGTTTGTACTATGCTAATCTTTTTTTCGAACTATTATTATAGGAAAGTCTTTTATTGGACATGGTATGCTTTGATATATGTGCTCAATATTTTGAGGGAAACTAATTCTATGTCCCTTGCATTATATTGTCCCCTTATTGCATGTGTCACTTATAGAATTAGACTTACAAGTGCAATTAACATTTCTTCTACCCGAGTCAAGTTTGCTAGTTCAAGTGGTTGTGAACCTAGGTCGACATTGTTTTGTACTGAGAATCTATTATTTCCTTTTTCTTGCTAACACCTACTAGACATTGGACCTTCTTCTGTATAGTTAACTTTAATGCCAACATAACACTCCTGATACATGTAGCACATTGTAGGAATAATAAAATTATCTAATTGTCATCGAAAGAGTACCTAAAGGTTTCAATAACTATTTCCAAATATTCATTGTAGTTCCTTTGAATCTCTATACCACAACCAACATCTTCATTTTTTTTACTAAAGTTTTCATACATAGAATTTGATGGTGCTACAATTGTCAATGCAGGATGGTCATTGTCAACCACTGATGCATTTTTCAAACTATTGTTATGAACTTGTATTTCTTCTAATATTCTCTATGTTCTTCTAGAATCATGTTGTCTATCTTGTTCATTGTGAATGAGATGTTTATTTTCCTTTCTAGCTTCATCCATTTCGTCATGTCATCATTTTCTATAATCTTTATGATATTGCCTCGTACAATTTCTTCTATCCACATTTCTTTCAAACATGTTTCCACTTTGTCTTCCTTCCAACATTATTTGCTCCATGTCTTAAGCATTATGCTCTTTATCTTGTAGACTATAGTCAATACAATTTTTTTCTTTTTGGCTTTCATCTATTTCTTCATGCTCACATGATATATAGTCCATTTGATTTAAAGATATTTGAAGCATGCCATTCTCTACAGAATGAAAGTTAAAAGATGTAATCAAAAGTTAATTATTTTTAACTTTTTTTGGTCTATAGTATTCTAAGATACTTGGGCTACCTAAATTAATTGCACTCCTTAGTATTTTTTGTTGATTATTTATTTTTGTATCAATCATTTTTTTTTCTAGCATCTCTCTCTCTAGAGTAGATGTTGTTTCTCCCTTTCTATAATGTCCATCTTTTCTTTTTGTCTATGCCTACATTCTAGTTGATATTCTCTTTGATATTGTCATCTCTCATCTTCAAACTAACAATTAACACGTCTTGGTGGCACAACTAAAAATTGAGAAGTAAACCACTATTTAGACTATGTGTGTTTATTTTGATTGTTCAAGACATTTAAATAAAATAAAAGAATACAAAATTTCATGTAACAAAATATAATTTGCGTGTATTTTCGGGAAGATAAGATTATCTTAGTATACATAGCTTTTAAAACTATCATTGAAAATAAGCATTCTATTTATTCATTTACATATGAATTCGCATTTTTTTTCCATTGTAACTTTTATCTTTAGATGATATAAGCACAACTTTTTTATCCTTATTCTAAATTGAATACTATCTATAAAATAAAGAATAATATTGTTTATTGAAAAACACAATGATTTTTTCAATACAATAAATTTATAAAAAAGTTAAGAATCCATATAAATTTTTTAATTTGTACTACAAATAAACACATAATTTTAATAAATAAAAAATTTAACATTATCACTTGAAATATTAAATTATCTAAGCACACAAAAAATATGCATCATCTTTAAAAATAGTATGTTCTATTAGTCACACATGAAATGACTATTTAATAGTAAGATTGTACATAAAACATCATGACATGTTTAAATTTAATATGTTCTAAACAAAAAAATATTAGGACTCCATTTTGAAAATAGAAATTGCATTATATATAGAAATATAAATTAGATATTTGGAGTATGCAATAAATATATATGATTTAAGGAAACAAATTCTTCCATCATTGGCATATGAAACTAACTATGTTCACATTTTTTCTATCTATATAGAATCGTATCTTGCAAAGGCACCAACAACTTCTCCTAACATGTTATTGTCAGGACCCAAGTGGTACTTGAGCTTTACGTTCACAGGGTTAATAATACTTTTTTCACTTCTAATAATATCGACAACATTTGAACTTCATGACTGAAAATCACATATCGTTATTTTTTTTGCATCATATTATTAGTGTCCTATTTCTGTAATATCTTTTACATTGACTCAAATACTTTTTGAATGATTTTATCCATGGAACACAATGCAAAAGAACTATCAAACAAATTAGAACCCAAATCTTGGATAAACTTTTGTATCCTTATCATGGATATATTTGGCAAATTTTTTATTGTGTGCAATTTTTTATGACATTTCATGAGTGTTGATTTTCTCAAATTGCATGGGCCTTTAACAATTCTTCGAGTGATTCTTTGTTATGACTAACACCAATTGAGACCAACTAATCAACATGTATTTCCTTCAACTTTCTTACAATTGGAATATCCTCTTTTAAGAAATCAAACTCCCGAAATATTGTTTCATCAATCTCTCGTACTACAATTACCTTGTCAAGAATATTTTTATATTATTTGTAAGCCTTTCAAATCATGTGAATTCCTAGCAATTCCTAATCATCCCTCCATTCTATAAATGTAGTGTGTATTCCATCTTCACTATTCTTATCTAAAAGAAATACAAAGTCTTTGGCCAGTGCCAATGACGTTGCACATGCTTATATGATTGAAAAAGAGGTGAATTGCATGTATTTAAAACATTTTGTGGAGAATCAATATGATAAATTTCATCTTTCTTCATACCATCACAAGTCACATCATTAATCTCCACTTCAATAGGAGATGAATTACCACCTATATTATCATCATCGATAATAAAACCATAATTTACACCAAGATTTTTATTTGAAACCATAGGTGGGTTCAATGTGACATCATCTCTCACTAAATCCATTACATATATGAAATCTTTGACATATTCAAATGTGTGATATACTGAGTGCATTGGAAGTAATCTAAATGACTTTCAGAACCACTCTATTGACATCAATATGACATACATTATTTGACTCTCAATCGAAGTTTCTTCTTGTGAGTACCAATCTATCAGATCAATTGGGAGACCAAAAAATTCTCTATTTCATATAATGGATGCAACTGATTCCCAACTTTTTTAATGTCTTTTGGAATGTTATGAATTTTGCAAGATTGCATGAACTCTACTGACAATCTATAGTAGTCCATTTTTTAAATTTTTTTTTCATTTACACAATTTTCCTAGTGGTCCTCTAAAGTAGCTTGGTGTTTGTAACTTCCATTTATAATTTCAAATATCCTTCCTACTAGGTCAAAGTTATTTCACACATCCCCAATAGTATTAATTTGAAGATGAGCCACATTTATTTTTGCACCTTCTATTATGTCAGAATTGGCACACGAGTCCTTACTAGTATTTATTGAAAACTTAGATAAATCTAAGCATTGATCCCCAAATTGTCTTGTTATTTGAACAATTTGTCTACACAAATCCAAAAGCAATAATTTATTAGAAGGGTAATGTGGAAACTTTCATGGATAACCATGGAAGCCAAAAACCCATATATAGGCAAATCTTCAA
This sequence comes from Cupressus sempervirens, assembly GCA_028749045.1. Lineage (NCBI taxonomy): Eukaryota > Viridiplantae > Streptophyta > Pinopsida > Cupressales > Cupressaceae > Cupressus > Cupressus sempervirens. The sequence continues at coordinate 636,762,851 of CM053790.1, read as the reverse complement.
AATGGGATATATCAATTTTTGAATTTTGCAATTTCATCAATAGCCTCATCAAATATTCTTCTTTCCATTTCAGCATGAAGTTTTCTTACAATATTGAAAGTGAAACCATCATTGGCTGTAGAAAAATGCTTTTAATTTTCAAGCATTTCCAATTAAGGAAAACAGTTGTAAACTCTTGGCTAGACCTCTCCAAACCTATCATTCTTATTTAGTCCCAAAAATATATTTTGCAAAGCCAACAAATATACTAAATATGATGACATATATAATTTTTTTTCTATGAAGAACATCAATTAATTGTTCATGCAAGCAGTTGCTAATAATGGATGCCCAATCGAATTTTTTTTGGTTCCAAATTTTAAGGATGAAATAAAGCATCCATGTCTCAAAATGAGTTGAGCCAGGGCATCCAAAAACCCTACTCAATAGAGTGATATAATCTCTACCCTCTTCTATAAAATCAACCTTGTACTATCCTCTTGCTAGTTTTTTAACATTGGTATTTTGTTGATGCATTAATTAATCATTCAAAAACCATCTTGCAATTGAATCAGATTGGTAATAGTAATCATTGACAAATTTCATATCAACAAGAACATACTGGTCATGATGTCGAATATTGAATGCTTCTCTTACAATTTCAGGTGTATTATTAAACAATGTTACACCATGCAAATTTTTAACTTTCTTTTCATCTACATCATAATATTATGCACATGCCAAAACCAATTCCATGGATTGAAGAGAAACTTTGAATGCAACCGCTTCAACCAATCTTGAAGTTGTCAATCTCTACCAAAGAAGAGACATTCCCTCACCCCTTTTCAATCTATTTAAAAATTTCATAATATCAATGAACCCTAAATTTGTGTTACCTATATCTTTGTAAGGTGAATCAAACTTTATCTTTGTAAGGTGAATCGAACTTAGATTTATAAAAATTCCTTGTAAATTTGAACTTCATAGTAAACAATATAATATTTGTAACCTGTAAATATTGTTATTTCAAAAAATAAGAAATCTAACCTAAAAGACAAATGAGTAATGTATTTAGATGGAAGAAAATAAAAATGTAGATGCAAATAAAATAAATGCATTTTCATTAATTTTATCAAAAATATATTTAATCACATGAAGAAGTGCAATGAAAGAGTAAAGCATGGAAATAAAACAAAGACAATATAAAATAATTGCAATTGTGGTTTTTTTCTTATAGCAATATTTTATGCCACAAAGAAGTGTAATGAAAGATCAAATCATGGAATAAATTATCATAGCCACCAAAAAATTGAATATATTATGTCAAATGCAGTACATTTCATGATCCAAATATATATGGATTTCCACATGAACAAAACAATGCCATATTCAAATCCACTATTTTAGTTTCCATCTTTTGTTAATCCAATCATGGGCTTGATGTAAATGGGAATGAGAATATGCTTGAAGAGTTTGAGTATGTGGGAAGAATATTTCAAATAATTGTCGGCGACTCAAAGGAGATTCAAAACTATGTACAACAACACCTATCAACCAACAATTTTTATCGAACACATTGACAACCAAATTCACTGAAATAAATTCAAGTAGAATAATAATTGAAGGTGAAGGTTGAATACATTCAAAATATAATTCCTCTATAAGATGCCCTCGAGTTCATTCATCTGTTATGAAATTTTTATATTCAATGATGAACCTAGGCCTCTATGCATTGACGACATATCCTATTATGGTCCTAGGGAACCATGCTCTGTTGAAACCCTCTTCATCACAAAACACTTCTACTTTCATCCCATGATAAAAATTCATGTTGTATAGCTTCACCTTGAAAATATTTTATAAAAACTTAATTTTCTTATTTAAACATTTAAATTGAATCCTAATAGAAAAAAAAATGTATATTCAAAATTGGCAACTACATTCCTTATTAAATATATATATATATATATATATATATATATATATACAATAGTTATGTTATCTAGACAGGTTACATCAAACACATATACATGAAACATAAATAAGCTATCCAAACACAACTAAGCTCTTTTAGATTTGTAGAAAGAAGATGCCCTCTAATGGAGGATCTTAATTCATGACATCCATTTCCCTTGGTCTCATGGGTGAGTGGCAAGTTAAGAATTATTTCATTTATCTTCCTTACAAATGTACTACTTTAGAGGCAATTTTCGTAGGTATTAGATATTAATTTTTATAATGAAGATATAGAATTCAAACATTAATAGTGTAATTTAAAAGATATTTTATATTATTAAAAAGATTATGTTGATTATTTATTCTAACTTTAACAATTAGCCGAGTAACTCTTTTAACACTAAAATAAATTTCTATTAGTCTTCCAATTTAGTATTTATATAATCTTAAAAAACTTTAAAACTATATTGTTTTATAATCAATAGAAGAAAAATAACTTGGAATTTTACCTATTTGAAAGGAGGGAGGGCGTGAATTAGTATTTCAGAACTTCAAACTTTTATTTCATTTATTTTAATTAATTATTTAAAATTATGAACTATTTCATTTATCTTTATAAATTTACCATTTTAGTCACATCCATTTCCTTATAAGAATTTTACCATCTTACTTCTTACAAAAATGACAGGGGACATGTTGATGGCCATGGTATAATAGAAGTGATGGCATTGAGCCATATGGAAAGAATTCCCTAGAAAATCATTGCCAAGGAATTCGACTAGGGCAAATGAATGAGCACCTACCTATTTAAAATAAAATTATCTCACTAGTAAATGTCAACCATTAACCCTAATCCCATGTGATTCAAAATAATGTATTGAGATCCATTTCCTTATAAGGATTTTACCATCTTACTTTTTCTTACATCTCTATTCACCCTCTATCATTTCCACTACATTTATTCCTCATTTTCATATTTGTAGACTTATCTACTATGTATCTAAATCTAAATATGCCTTTCATGTTAGTCACATATATCCCTCTATCTCTCCTACTCTATATTTATATCTCATGTCCTCCATACTTCCCCTTAATCTCTTTTTATGTGTATCTTTCTCTACTCAATATCTGTATCTCTTTATATATCCTTCTATTCTCTATCTATTTTTATCCCTCAGTATCTCTGTATATCTATATCTTTTTATTTTTAAGTTAAAATATTTACAATTATTGAGTGTTACCATTAGAGTTTAATTTGGCTTGGAACTTGAATTTATTTTCATTTACTATTAGGTAATCCCAAGCCTCAAAGTTCAAACTAAGCCCATGAGAAACTACCCACAATCTCAAACTAACTTTACTCCTATAATGAATAAGTCCAAATTTATTAAAGATAAATATGAAAACCAATTGAAATTATTTAAAATAAAATTATCTCAGCAATAAATGTCAACCATTAACCTTGAACCCATGTAATTCAAAATAATGTAATATTATTTCCTTACACTAAAGTCAAATACATCGTTCCCTAATAGTCTGTGATGTTATGGCCCAAATACTGAAGTAAAACAATGCTGAAATGTCTGAACAGACAAGCACGCAAAGACAATTTTTTCTATTATGTCACCATGGGAATGATATCAGATACTTGACAAATGCAAACTCCACCTCCACATAATTAGTAAGAATTCACAGCATTGAGATTGGTAGTCATCTTATCAGCCACATGTATTTAGATGGTATCGATTAATGAAATGTTGAACGGCTCGATGATTCTGTTCAAGTGAGTTTTATTAGAATTCCAATTGTTAATGCATATTTTTGGCTCTTTATGTGATCTGATAACCAGTACAAATAATGGTTTTTTGGTCAAGGAAAACCAATTCGTAATCGGCTACAGTATAAGTGAGGATTATTGTTATGAGATACAAGATTATGGACTCTATCTTATATCAAACTGATTCTACAAAGAGGAAATTGGTGGCAAAACCGATCCATGGAGATTCAACTTGTAAGGATAGTGATTGTGCAGGCACATAACACTGTCTCCTAAGTTTACTTGTGGTATTATCAGGCTGATAATTATTGATTCATAATGAACACCTATTTGATGTATCTGTTTTATATTCTATAAATGCGATTCTGTTATTTTGAGGAAATTGGATTCATATCAGTGTAATTGGAAATGGTATTCAGTCTCGGGACATGCATGCAAACATTTTAATTATCGTGTGATAGGTAAGAATGAAGAATTAGTTATTTAAATGAGCCTCTCTTGTTATATTATTGGGGCTAAATATATGATCAATTTGAGGCTATCGGCTTCTCTATTTTGGTATTTGAATGCTCCAGATTGTGGAAGATAGTCTTATGTTTCAAAAAAATACTCTTTTTTTCATTTCAGACTTCAAATTACCCTACATTCTACATCGGAGGACTGACAAAAATGGCAGCGGACATGTTGATGGCCATGGTGAGAAGGGATGGCATCTAGCCATATGGAAAGAACTCCCAAGATAGACGTTGCCAAGGAATTTGACCAGGGTAAATGAATGAGCACCTTCCTATTGGATAAAGACTGTAATAGAGCAACTTTATTCTACCCAAATGGATGAAATGCCACCCGTACACAAAGATGAACCCATTTATATTTATACTCCCGAGCTAATTTCAGACATGGATTGAATGCAGAGTCAAGTAATTAAAGACACAATCTGGCTGTAAACTACTACTATATAATATATAACAAAGAAAGAAAATTATTTTTACTGAAATCCACGGCATAAATAAAATTTTATTTTAGGTCTATACTATTCAAAGTGTAAAGAAATTCAAGGACAGACAGCAAGAAAAGACAGATGTTCCTGAACGAGAATGATAGAAGAGGTGTGGAAAGACATACCATATAGAACCATTGTTTAAATTCTCCAAATGCAAATGCAAACCAAAATCTTCAGTGATGAAAATTACACCACAAGACAAAAAAGAAACTAAACAAGAGAGAAAGTCATAGAGAGGAGAAGCCATGGAGAAATCCATAAAATGGGCTCTGCTGAACACAGGCCCAGTCTATTAATTTATAGACAAATACATAATAAATGTTGTTTACACTGTAGTAGAAAATTAGCTGAAATAATTATAAGGAGTAGTTGAGATGGATGGTGATTGACTGGTTGGTCTGTATTGGACACATGCAGAAATTTCTCCTTGGTCTGTGCTGGGCAGCTGGTCTGTGCCGACCATATTTGAGATAATTAATTTATTTCAACATCACCCCTAAATTAATTATCAAAAGATTTCAAGTATCCCCCCATAATCTAGAAACGATGGGTCCTAGCCTTAAGCCTTGTTAGGTACCCATTTACAATCAATTATCAAATGCTTTCACTCTTCTTGTTTCTCCCATCATAATCACTCTAGGTTTTGTACGGATTACCCATAACCGACGCAATATCAAAGTGGTTTTAAGTTCACCAAAAACTTCTCAAACATCACACAAGTGGTTTTAAGATCACCACAAACTTCAAGCACTCAAGTGGTTTTGGATTACCACAAACCAAGCACTCACTGGTTCTAATGACCACGAATCATCACTACGGGGAAACTATCATCACTCTGGGCCTTTCTCTTTTGTACCTGCATCAAACTAATTATTGAGTCCATATAAAAAGAAATCCATCTACTGAGATACATGGGTACCCAGCCGCTGTACTCGCCAGTTCTATAGGAGTCCTTTTCACATACATGGTTCATCAATATGTCAAACCAAAAACATTTGGGGTGTCGGGCACAACCGATAATGCACCCCATACATTCACATAGCCCATTAAAAATCATCACTAATTCAATTTTAATCACTTGGTTGGGGGATATCAATGCAATCAACTTCTATTACATGACCACTATCAAGAACATCGTATCTTTCATAATTAGACAGACAAATTCTCACTTTCAATCTCAACACTTTTATCCAATCAGCACACACACAGACCTTAGAATTCCTTTGAATCATGACAACTAGCTCACCACCAATCCAACCTACTTTCACTTACTGCAACCCCAACTAAATTCAATAACTATTCTATAACATCAAACACACGTACTTAAACACAAAGAAATAATAAACATTTCCATGATCAATATCTTCCATGCCTTGTGTATGCATTCTCTGGCACCCCCGCTTGCACAGAGATGCTCCACATGCTTCTAATCTATGAATGACAGTGTAACACAGCACTAACTCAAACACACTTCAACTTTGACTTCCTTCTTTTCATGGCTTCTCTCATTTTCATTTTATTCTTTTCATCTTTGCACTCTTTAGCAATCTTAGCTCATATGAATACATCTTTCACAGATATGATCTTCTTGCAACACTTAACAATACACTAACCACAATAATCTTTTCATAGAAAATGCTTGTAATCTTTTCATAGAAAATGCTTGTCTTTAACACTTCTTTAGCTTCCTCATATTTATCTTGCAGCAACACAAACCTTTCTTTTCCAGCCACCTTCGTGATTGGCAGCAAGAGTCTTTAAAATTCTCCAACAGCGCTCCCTTACATAAGAGATTTGATTTGCATTCTCCTTTGAGTGTCAATGCACCAATGTTCTGCGCAGCATTCTAATAGTATTCTCATTTCTACTCTGCAAACAACATAAGTGCCTAGAATTAGATGTACAAAAAATCATAAAACACTTCACGTTTCATCAGAATAGATTGTTCAAAACTTCAGTAAACAGAAATAATTTCTTTGGCTCATCAGCCATCAGCTCTAATACCATGATAATATATTAAAAACAGAACACAGAAGAAGAAGAAACCAGAGGAAAGAAACCAAAGGAGAAACCCAAAAAATGGGCTCTACTAAACATAGGCCCAGTCTATTAATTTATAGAAAAATACATAATAAATGTTGTTTACACTGTAGTAGAAAGTTAGCTGAAATAATTATAAGGAGTAGTTGAGAAGGATGGTGATTGACTGGTTGGTCTGTATTGGACACATGCAAAAATTTCTCCTTGGTCTGTGCTGGGCGGCTAGTCTGTGCTGACCATATTTTAGATAATTAATTTATTTCAACATTCAGCACCCAAACTGTAGCTTCAAATGTATGACAAGGTTCCCAATCAGATTCAAGTCTATATGCTTCAATATTGATTAAAAAGAAGAAGAAAAAAAAGGCTTTACCTCACAAACGTTGCAAAATCTGATAAAAAAATCATTCAGACAAACAAGAGATATATTTTATAGATGGATAGATTGGATCTGTTACAAAACCAATCTCTTATTCCACCTCCATCGATCTGGAATAACAGCTTGTTAAGTTTGGAAAATGGAATGATGGATAAAATAAAGCATCCAAGACTAAAAATGACTTGTCCTATAACATAAAAATATCCTACTTAACAATGTAATGTATTGTCTACCCTCCTCAATAAAATTAACCTTACGTTTTCCTCTTGCTAATTATTTTACATTTGTAATCAGTTTATGCAGCAATTTATCATCATAAATCACACACACCCATCATGTTGGGAATACAAAATGTCTCTTGTACCATTTTTGAAATAATATCAAATATTCCACCATTGAATCCATCCCCTTTGAGAGTTCAGATGTGGCTCCAAATTCTAGACACGATAGTGGTTGGATAAAGTGACATCTGATAGGCAAACCTTGATCCTCAGAAAGGAGAAAAAAATCTAGCTCAAAAGTTGGACCCACTACGAAAAGCTTATGCAACTAACAACCTTGCCCTCAGAAAAGCTTCTAAGGCTCTCACTCTTAACCCCTTTGATACGGATCTACAAGTTCATCTTGCCAAGATTCGACATAACAAGCAATTTGCTGACAACTATGATGCCCGTGGAGCTCAACTCAAGGCTCGTCTCCACTAGTTGAAGGTTGGAGATGAAGCCTCAAAGGAATTTTTTCATGCTCTCTGAGCTTGTCATACCAAAGTTGGGATTCAGAAACTCAAACAAAGCACGACGGTTTTTTCTAGCCTCCCCAACATCCTACAAACGTTCGTTCATCATTATGAGAATGTCTTTGCTTCGCAGGGAAATTTGGTTGCCAGGATGAGGCTCTCCAAAAATGCATTGTTGTTACTCCCAACCGCCTTTCGGGGGAGCAGCATGCTTTTTGTGAGCAACTTCTTTCCCTCAGCGATCTTAAAGAGGCTACCTTTTCTATGGCAGATGAGAAATCCCCTAGGTGTGATGGATTTCCCTTTGAGTTTTACAAACACCTCTAGAAGCAAATTGGCCCCGATCTGCACAGAGTCTATCTTGAAGCATATCATTATAAAATCTTAGGAGCCATTATAAATAAAGGAAATATTAAATTCATACCTAAGGTTGGTGATCCAGAGGACATATGCAATTGGAGGCCCATCACCCTTCTGAATGTGGCTTATGAGATAATTGCTAAGGCACTCTCTCTCAAAATCAGGCACATGCTGCCTCTAATTGTGCGGCCTGAGAAAACTTGCTTCATCAAATCTAGATACATTCTTGATAACATTATTGTTGTCTGAGAAGGGATGGAATGGGCTCGCAAGTCCAAACAGAAGGCTATATTTCTAAAGATAGATTTTGCCAAAGCTTATGACCGCATTGAATGGCCCTTCATCCTAGCTACGGTCAAGGCCCTGGGATTTGGTCCCAACTTTATTCAATTCGTGGAGATGCTTTTTGGTGATGCTAATGCTTGCATTACCATTAATAATTCGCAATCTGAGGCCTTTGGGCTCTTTTGCTCCATCAGACAAGGTTTCCCTTTGGCTCTCGAGATTTATGTTCTTGTTGTTGAAGGGTTTGGGTATCTGCTTGCTCATTCTATTTCCTTAGGATTGGTTTGTGGCATTACCTTGCCTGATTCTACTTCCCAGATTGTCAATGGGCATTTTGCTAATGATTCCTTCCTTACTCTTCTTGAAGAGGAGGAATGCATCAACAATGCGCTATCTTGTCTAGAGACTTTTTGTCAAGCCTTTGGTTCTGCCATTCAATGGCATAAAACACTCTACTATCACCAGTCTTTTTCGCTAGCTCCTCACTGGCTCAGTCAGTTTGAGTGGAAATGGGTCACTCATGGTGAAGTTTTTCATTTTCTTGGCATCCCTTTTGCCTTTTAGGCTTCCCCTCTAGAGCTTTGGAATGTTGTCCTTGCTAAGATTGCGAAAAAGCTGGAATACTAGATTACCAAGCCACTCTCTCTTGCTGGTAAATTCCAGATTTGTTCCAAGATTTTGGTGGCCACCCATGTTTATTATTCTTCCTATTGGGCTCCTTCTAAAGCTTCCTATCTTAAGTTGGAACGCCTGCTCAGAGATTTACTCTAGGCTTTTGGTTTCGATCATCATGGATTTCACAGAGTCACTTGGGAATTTTGTTGCCTCCCTAAAGAATCTAGTGGCCTCGATCTGATTTCCACTCATAAGCAAGGCCTTGCACTTTGTGCCAAGTGGATCATTCGAGCTATTACTGGAGACAAAGCTTGGAAGATTCTGGTTCACTATTGCATTTTTTCTAGCTTCCCTATCAACAGACCTGCATGGAAGGGGATTGGTTTTCAAACCCTTCTCATTATGAGTGATCCTGTTGTCATATAGGGCTCATTTGTTATCAAGTTCATCTGGAAAGCTTGGGAGGCTATCAAGCCCTAGCTTCATTAGGCTGGGGATGACTTTCGTAATGGTCTCTCCTTGAATCAACAAAATATTTGGTGGTCTCCCCTATTTTCCATTTAGGGTAGCCCTCTTGCTAAGACCCAAGGAGCCAGTGCTCTTTGTTTTTTCAAATGTGGCATCAAAACTGTCAAAGATCTCTTTTACACAGTCACTATGAATTTCAGGACCTGGGAAGACATGCAAGTTCAGTACCGCCTTGTCCGTGTAGATCGATAGACTTTTGACCTTTTACTTTTCTCCATCCCTATGCATTTGGTGCACAAGGTTGGAATTTAGTTTGGTCGTCCTTGGTGGCATGACTGGAAGTGGTTTTCTGACACTCCTTTTGCCAACTACAAGCTCAATAAGGGATACCGATGGCTTTTGCCCCATCCTTCGATGGTAGACATGCTCAACAAGAGATGGCATTTGCAATCTTCACTTTCTCAATGGCAAAAATGCTTTGATACCATCTGGGGCACTATTACTGAACCCAAGATTGCCCACTTTGCTTGGTGCCTTGCCTTCCAAGGTCTTCCCCTATGGCCTCGGCTCAAGCACATAGGGGTTCCTAATCCCAAATGCCCCTTTTGTGGTCAGCCTAAGTCCTTTTTGCATATTTTCTGGTTTTGTAAACGTGCACAAAATTACTGACACTGGATTCATGATTTTTTCAAGCCCTTTAGGCCCAAACCATTTTCATGGCACATGATCTTGCTGGGTGATTCCCCCAGAATTCCCAGAAAGTATTCCCAGATCTGGCATACATTCAGGATGGAAATTTTTTTTACTCTGTGGAAAGATAGAAATGTTGTTTTATTCATACACAGCTTTTTGGATGTTAACATTGCAATGTACAATAAAGCTTGTATTTGTAACAATGTTATTATGTAGATATAGGTGCAAGCTAACAAAGTTTCCTTGGAAGTTGCTCACCTGCAAGAGCTGCTCAACCACTGGGGCAATGCCCCTTGCATTATGGCTTGAGTACCTCCAGATGCCTCGGTAGACACCTCGACGCCTTGTGGCCGCCAGTAGTGGCACCACTCCTCAGGCCGCCACTCACACAGTCCGTGCTCACAGGCCTCTCACCACCGCTCTCCTAGTGGTGGAGCTGGTAGCTGGAGGCGCCTCTCTGCCTCCCCACCTCATGGTGGCTCTGGCTAGTCCCCGCCTCCTCCTCCTTGCACTCGTCGAGATAATGCTGGCAAGTGGCCTCGCTTGGCTCTGGCAATTTCTCCTATGCGGCCTGAGGTCAAAGATGCGGAGGCTACCACTGATCCCCCTGCTGCTGGTGCTCCTGATGAAGGCTGGTCTGTGCCTAGCCCACCACCCAATTCCAAAAATGATTGGGGTTTTAATGAAAAAGTTGATCCTCCCCCCTCGTATGCCACTGCTCTGGCAACCTGAAATTGTTATATATGTTTTTTTTTATGAATAGTTGTTTTTTCCAGCTGGTGCCGTGTGTCTAGTTCCAGCTTAGGCCACTTGAATTCTATTGCGGAGTGACCTTGTATCCCCTGGCCCCTTTTTTGTGAATTTTTTTCTAAGTATATTTTTTAATAGAACATGACTATTCATCAAAAAAAAATATCCAATATGTTTCACCGTAGGTATTTCTAACTTTCCTATCATTTTCATTGTAGAACTGCGCACTTCACTCGATCTGAGAGAAATAGGCAATGTAGCCACCTTGACTAAACAACATATCGATGAAACCTAAGGTGGTGTCTCCTATTTCTTTATAGGGTGAATTGAACTTGGATTCACAATTTTTCCTTGTGAATGTGTAATCAATTTTAAATATAATTATATTTCTATCCCAAAAAGTAAAACAATTGTAAAACCAATCAAAAGAAGATAAGAACTACAAATACAATGTTTATTTAAAATCCAAATATGAGGGCATATATACATTTTGATCATAGTATACTTTATAGAAGAAGAAGTTTATTAGGTAAATTTATTTTTAAATGTGTAACCATCTAACTTCAAATTATTTTTTAAAATGAAATCTTTTTATTTTGAAATTGGAAATATCAAAAAATTGGAAATTTCAATATACATGGTTACAAATTGTTTAAGCCTAAAATATTGTTGAGAATATTTGAAGTCTAAAAATTAAGGTTGAGATAGTTTATGAAAACTATTGTGGCATTCCTAAAAGGTTGATGTAAAAAATAATGGCCAATTTAAATTCAAACTAGTTCTTTATTAATTACATTTCTCTAACCAAAAACAAAAATCTCAAAAAATTGGAAATTTTAGACAATATCTATGGTTACAAATTGTTTAAGCCTAAAATATTGTTGAGATTATTTTAAGTCTAACATTAAGGCTGAGATAGTTTATGAAAACTATTGTGGCATTCATAAAAAGTTGATGTAAAAAATATTGGCCAATTGAACTTCAAATTAGTTCTTTATTAATTACATTTCTCTAACCAATAACAACAATCTTCCTTGGAGTCTCCAAAAATATGAGTTTCCATAGAATGAGCATTGCATTTATTATTTTTTTCTTTTTCTTTTTCTTTTTCCCCTTTAGTTTATTCACTGTATTATTTAGTGAGACTAAATCTAACTCTTTATTTCCATAGATGAATGAACATAGCAAAGGAACATCATAGTTGAATATGATTTTCCATTGATAAAATGACTTCACTTTGGCAATAATCATTTATTTATAATCTATTTTTTTCAAAATTATTACTCCATCTTAGATTAGTATGTTGACATTTATCATATTAAAATGAAAAATAACATATTTCTTTACCAACCCATCTAGAATATTGGAATCAAATTTGTCACACTTGAAAATTTCATGACCTACATGTTCCTTGAGACACCATATCACTTCAAATTACTTCAAATTTGCAGAATCAAACCAAGTACCAAAGATAGTTGGATGAAATTAAATATTAGTTTCTAGAGCTCTATGCTAGTGAGATGAAATGTTCCAGATAGCTCCAACAACTCATTAAGTTTCAAGTGCAGCCCTAATGTTCCTCATGTATTGTTGTTGTTTAGAGTTTGTGACTTGGTTCTCATGTACTGTTGTTGTTTGTGATTTGTTTTTCAATCTTACAAGCTGGTTGTTATGCATTGTTCCTAGATGGTATTTGGGTTTATCAATTTGTGAGCTGGCTAATATAGTCTTCTTGTATTGAGTTAGTCCTTAATTTTTTTTAGCCTTTCTGTCTATTGCCTTCTCTTTTTGTAATTTATTAGCTTTCTTCAATATTTTATTTTATTTTTTTAAAAGAAAAAAAAAAACTTCAAATTTTGTCCATTATTTAAAAACTTCATATAATATATTTGTATAAGTAATTGTAACATATAGTTATGTCCCTGGCCTTCCAACTTTTATACTTTAGTATTTGATGCAATTGCCTAAGAAGCAAGGGTTTCAAACTTAGAATTGAAACCTTATTGTCAAATAATCTATCATCTTGCCTCCTTATTCTATGTAGTTATATGGTAGTTCTATTTATTTTTACATCTAGAGATAAATAAAAACCCTAAAACAATGCCACGGAGGAAATAAATTGTGTATTGTATTACAAACCCTTTTTACAAAATTTAATGATAAATTTTTCTAAGATTATTAAGATTACCATTTTAATTGGATTTGATTACTTTGATATTTACTATTTTTCTCTCATGAAAGCAAAGAATGCAGAGAGGTTGTTAAGAATACCTACAACTAAGTAAAGCCATAGGAGTCAAATACAATTCTAATGCTTAAATACCTTAGGTAAATCTTTTCTATATATATTTTTAATATATTTTTCTTTTTTCTTTTTTGTATTTATGGATCATATAATAAGATTCCTAAACTTAATATAAAATTTTACAATCTATTTTATAATCAATTAGTATTAAACAATATTTAAACTTTTATAAACTATATTTTTAAATTTTCTTATGGTATAAAATAGTTTTGATAGACTATTAATTTAACTCAACACACACATATATATATTTCTAGTAAATTGTAATATTATTTATTTTAATTAAAACATTATTATAAAAAAAAAAAAAAAAAAAAGATAGATTTTATTTTGGACAAATAGAAAAATTCAATCTATCAAAAGTTTCCTTTATTTTTTTATTATATTATTATCAAAATTTATCTTAACTTTAATTTTGTCATATCTACATCAATAGAAGTGTTATATTTTGTAAGAAAAGAACACTGATTTCAAAATTTTAAAAATAACCAAAACTTATAATGAAATAATTTATAAAAAATAAAGAATACCTATAACTAATTCTAAAGTAATTTTATGAACAAATCATAGATTATAATAATATTTATAATATTAATGATAGAATAATTTAAACCTAATAGTGAACATAAATACCTATGAAAACCAAAGTACATACAATTCTATTTTCATTAAGTAGCTCCACCACGCCTATGAGGAAAAGGATTCATTAAGTAGCTCCACCAGGGCTATGAGGAAAAGGGTATGTAGCATAATTTAATTATTTTCGGCGTCTATAATTTAACCTACACAAACAACATGCACAAGGAAATGTGGTGCCATATTTAATTATGAAAAGAAAATCATGCACATATATTGAAAACAACAGGTAGTTTAAAATAGTTTTCGGGCATTTAGCAATTTATGCAGTTGAGATTATACTTTGTCGAGATCAAGCTAATCAAGTCGTTTTTATTTTACTTTACAGAGCAAGAGAGTTTGAATAATACATGGCCTTTTAATCCAACCCAAAGGGAGGAAATAGAGAAGCCCAAAATTACTCCATATCCTATTTCTTCAACGCTCTTCCCCATCAAAGTCATATGGTTGTCGTCCTTTCGAAGAAGCCTATCAGTCAAACATGGGAAAACTTTCAATTCCACAGAAGAAAGCATTTCTCCAATTTGACTTTTCCTGAGCACTTCAACGAACTGCTTCCATATATTCCATGCATTAGCTGATACCATAATCAACTGAAACTTTAGAAGCAACTGCTAGAATCGCCAGACATTCCTCAATGTTGGAGAAATTCACTGTTTTGGTTTTGTAATATATGAGTTGAATGCATTTTATAAAGTGATCAAAGTTGTGAGGAATGGTTATTCATATTTTGGTTGTTTTATCCAAAGAAGAACTCTTTGAAAACTTGGTTCAAAAACCTTGGATCTCTTCAGAATCTGAAAATGAAAATAAAATAGGTCTTTTAGATTGCAGCCAAAACTTTGAGAAATATTGTCCTGCCATTCTTCTTTTCAACCTGCTTCTTTCATTCCCATACAATAATCATTAAAAGATAACATTTTTCTTCACCGATTGGCTTGCATGTATTTTGTAGTTTTCGTTATATCATTATTGCATTTGTATAATTTAAAAATAGTCAAATAGAAGTCTCCGTTTTGTTAAAATAAGATAGTTAAATTTATAACTTTTAATAAATTAACTCAAACCTCTGGACAAAGTGAGTTCCCTAAATCTTAAGTTAGTGTATACAATATTTTTCTTCACTAGCATTGGACTCTGGACTCTAATAACTGTTTTTCTATATTAGCTATGTTTTGTAGTGTCAGTATTATCATTGTCTTTAGACTTCGCCCTTCCTTGCTAATTTCTCACATTTTTTTGGTGCATTAAACTATATCTCCATTCTACACATAATTATTCATAGTTTTGACCTCTAAATTCGATATGCTTATCTTTTCTACAAAAGAGCATTATTTTGAAATTTTCATTCTTGTTGAGAACATGTGTCTCAGCCTTGCAATCTTTTTCTCAAAAATTCCAGAATTTTTATGTGGAAGTTTTGCACTTCTTTATATCTTGGAAAAGAATATATAAAATACCAAAAGGTACCCTATTCATAGTAGAATATAGGAAGGCCATTTTTAGAGCATAGTTAGCTTGTTTTATGACTTTTATGGGGGTCTAAACTACGAGACAAAATTATGAACAGGATTACTATTTTAACCTGGTTTTTTTTTGTATTGCAAGTGTATTCTAATCGTCTTGGTTTGATAATACATTGTGTGAGTTTTGGAGGGTGGAATTTTTCTCCTAGAAGGGTTGCCCACGGTAATGACTTTGGTATTTTTTCATTATTATTTTGATTATGTTATTATGCATTTATTGATATCTCTACAATAGTTAATTGAATTTGCATAATCATCCTCTCAAAGATTAGCCTAGGAAGTGATTTTGCACACCTTTGCTTCCTTACAAGTGGTATCAAACCTTGGCCAATTTTGGTTCTATTTGTTTGGTACGGGGTTTTCTGATGTAATCAAGGTTTCTGTGGGAGCTTGTGCAGAGTATTTTATTTCTATGTTGCAAGCTTCAAAATATGGCAAGCATGTTGGGGAGAACTGATGTTGAAAAGTCTTCTAGCACAAACTTTGAGATGTGGAAGCTAAGGATGGAAGATTTGTTTACTGATCAGGATCTATGGGATGCAATTGATGAGAAAAAGTTGAGGCCCACAAATCCAAATTTAGTAGCACAATATGATGTGACTGACAGAAAAGCTAAAGGTCTCATCAGATTGTGTCTTCCAGACTCAATTCTGATTAATGTCCATGAAGAACCTACTGTGAAGAAGCTTTGGAAAAAGCTAAGTGGGATCTATGAAGTGAAATCACTTGTGAACAAGATTTTCTTGAGGAAGAAGTTGTATTCCTTGAGAACGGAAGAAGGTGGATAGATTTCTAAGCATCTAGAAAGCTTTAATATGTTGGTGACTCAATTGACCTTAGTAGGGGTGCCAATGGATGAAGAAGAAAGGTGTCAAATCTTCCTATGTTCATTTCCAGACTCATGGGATAGTCTTGTGAAGGCTATAGGGAGAACTTCACTTGTCTTGAAGATGGAGGATGTTGTTGATTCTCTACTTTTTGAGGATATGAGAAGGAAGGTCCCTCTGAATGCCAAAGATACTTTGAGTGTTTAAGGAAGACCAAAAGAAAGAGGCAAGAATGAAAAATAGCATGGACATTCTAAGTTCAAAAATAAGGGGAGATCAAAATCTCCTAGTAAGTCCAAGGCAATCTGTTGTAATTGTGGCAAACCTAGACACTTCCAAAAGGACTGCAAAGAGGAAAAGAAGAAGAAGAAGAAGAAGCAAGATTATGATTCTAAGTCTGAGAAGAAAGACAGAGATGATTTCATCACATTCTTGGCCACTCATTTAGGTGAAAATGCATGGTTAATAGACTTACGTGCATCTTTCCACATGAATCCTAATAGAAATTGGTTTAGTAAGTATGAAAATTTTGATGGTGGTAAGGTGTATTTTGGTTATAACTCACTACTTTCAATATTTTTGGTCATGGCAGTATTCGTGTGAAATGTTTGGATTGTAGAATTAGAAGATTTGATGTTGTCTTGCATATCCCTAGACTAGCAAAGAATTTGTTATTCATTAGTAAGCTAATAGATATAGGTCTACATGTACAATTTTTTGAAGTAGGTGTAAAATGGTGAGAGGTGCTATGGTAATAGCAAGAGGAAGCAGATTGGGTACATTATACCAGCTTGATGCATGCATGGTTATGTGCAATAGTACTTCTGATAAGATTGTGAAAAAGACTACTCAGTTGGAGAAGTAGAAGATTTCTCTTTCAACAAATGGTCATGGTTTTTGGGTAGCCAAGGTTGCTTTGTCTACCGAATCAAAGTTGCCTACAGAGAAGACCATGTTATGGCACCAGAGACTTGGCCACATAGGTGAGAAGGGTCTACAAACCTTAAAAAATAAGAACCTTGTTGATGGGTTAAATGACTGCAATCTTGAATTTGATTTCTATAAGCATTGTATGTATGGTAAACAAAACCATATTCAATCTTATTCGAGTTCTCCTAAGTCCTCATGTATTTTGGATCTAATCCATTTGGATGTATTTGGTCTAGTTAATGTTCCTTCTATTGGTAGATTAGTCTATTATTTTTCTTTCATTGATGACTTTAGTAGAAGAACATGGGTTTATTTCCTTAGGAACAAAGCTAAAGTTTTTAGTCATTTCAAAGAATTTAAAGCAATGGTTGAATTGCAGACTGGAAAGAAAATAAAATCTTTGAGAATAGATAATGGTGGTGAATTTTGTTCAAATGATTTTGACACATTTTATAAAGATTATGGTATTAAAAGAGAGAAGACAACTCTGTATTCTCCATAGAAAAATTGAGTTGTAGAAAGAATGAATAGGACCCTGATGGAGAAGCCTAGGAGTATGTTGAGTGGTGTTGGATGAGAACAAAAGTTTTAGGTCAAAGTTGTAGCCACTACTTTCTACCTAATAAATAGGTCTCCTACATCAGCTCGTGTTGATAAGACACCATTAGAAGCATAGTTAGGCCACAAGCCTTCACTTAGACAGTTGAGAGTGTTTGGTTGTGAGGCATATGCTCATGTGCCAAAGGAGAAGCAGACAAAATTGAACAACAAAGCTTTCAAATGTATCTTCAATGGATATAGTTATGGTGTGAAAGGATATAAGCTTTGGGATCCTATTGCACAAAAGGTATTTTATTCTAGAAGTGTTATTTTTAGAGAAACTAAGCCTCCTTCTATTATAGTGCAACTAGAATGGATAGAAGAAAAGTTAGATGTGATTCAACTTCCTGCTACACCTGAGAAAGTTGAATCGAGGGCCTTGGAAAGACAAGATGTTGAAGAGAGCTATATGAGTTCTTAATCATCAGAGAAAGATAGAGAACCTAATCATGAACCTAAACCTCCTAAATCTAAACCTAATCTTGTTCAAAGATCAACTAGACAAAGGAAACCACCTAAAAATTATGGGTATTCTCCTAATGGTTGGAGATGCATATTTGCATTGAATGCTAATATTGATGAACCAAGATCTATACAAGAGGCTTTCGGTATGAGTGATTCAAAGTCTTGGAAAATAGCCATGGATGAAGAAATGATAGCTCTTAAGAGGAATCAAACATGGGACCTTGTACCATTGCTCAAAGGATAGAAGCTTGTTGGTTGTAAATGGGTGTTCAAAAGGAAGACGAGTTCAAATGGAAGCATTGTGAAGTATAAAGCACGTTTGGTTGCAAAAGGTTATGCTCAGGTTGAGGGAGTAGATTATGGAAAGATTTTTTCTCCAATAGCCAAAATGACATCCATTAGATTTTTGCTTTCTATTGTAGCAACTTATGATCTAGAGATTGAGAAAATGGATGTGAAAAGTGCTTTTCTTCATGGAGATTTGGAGGAAGAAATTTACATGTCACAACTAGAGCACTATGTGGTGAAAGGTAAAATTCATTTGGTCTATAAATTGAAGAAATCCCTGTATGCTTTAAAACAGAGTCTTGGGATGTGGTACCAAAAGTTTGATACATATGTGTTGAGTTTGAGATTTGTGCAATCTAAATCTAACCACTGTATATATTCCAAATCTGATGGTAATGATTTCCTGGTTATTGCCTTGTATGTCAATGACATGTTGTTTATTGGAAAAGGAAAAGGTTTGATTGTAGAGTTAAAATTTCAACTCTTGATAATGTTTGAAATGAAAGATCTTGGTGCAACTAGGTACATTCTAGGAATGGAGATTATAAGAGATAGATAGAACAGAAAGCTTTGGCTAGGCCAGAGTAAGTATGTTGGTACTATTTTAAAAAGGTTTAATATGTAGGATTCACAATCATTGAGTATTCTTGTTACTATGGGAACAAAGCTTTCTAGCTCATAGTGTCCCATATCCCCATTGGAGATGGAAGAGATGAGTCGAGTACCATATTAGAGTTTTGTTGAAAGTTTGATGTATGCTATGGTCTGTACAAGACTAGGCATTGCCCAAGTAGAGGGAGTACTCTCCCATTATATGTCTAATCTAGGAAGAGTAGATTGAGATGTAGTAAAAAGAGTTTTTAGATACTTGCGAGGTACCCCAAAGTACTCGATATCTTTTCATGGAATAGGAAACGAGCATTACTTGGATATTCGAGACTATGTGGATTCAAACTAGGTTGGTGATGTTGATAGAAGAAGATCCACCAATGCATATTTGTTTACATTATTTGGTGATGCAATTAGTTGGATGAGCAAGTAATAAGAAATTGTTGCTTTGTCCACTACTAAGGAAAAGTATATGGCAACTACTCATACTTGCAAGGAAGCCATCTGGCTAAAGAGATTGTGTTCAGGTATAGAGTTCAAGCAACATGTCGAGATAATTTATAGTGATAGCTAGAGTGCAATCTGCCTAGTGAAGAACCCAACTTTTCATACCAAGGCTAGGCACATTGATGTAAAATGTCATTATGTGAGAGATATGGTCGAGGACAACAAGGTGAAGTTGAAAAAGGTAGATACTTTGGTGAATGTTGTTGATGTATTAACTAAGCCTGTGAGCATAGAGAAATTTAGATGGTGTTCACAGTTTATGGGCCTCTCAGCCCCTAGCAATTAAGTCCACGATATTTTGAATCCCTTGAATCTTGCAAGGTGTTTGACAAGTGGGAGAATGTTGAGAACATATGTCTCAACCTTGCAATCCTTTTTTAGAAAATTCTAGAATTTTTTTGTGGAAGTTTTCCACTTGTTTATATCTTGGAAAAGAGTGCATTAACTACCAAAATGTGCCCTATCCATAGTAGAATATAGGAGGGCCATTTTTAGAGCATAGTTAGCTTTTTTTTATGACTTCTATGGAGGTCTAAACTAAGACACAAAATTATGGATGGGATTACTATTTTAACCTAGTTGTTTTTTCCATATTGGAAATATAAATGTCAAAAATGGGTAGCATGTGGCATGGTAGTTTTTCTCATGGTTTTGTAAAACCACAAGTGGTTTCTAGGCTTTAAAATCATTATAAAAGGAGGACTTGGGGAGGTGTTTGTGTAATTGAGTTCAGTTTGCAAGACTAGTGCTAGAAGGAATCTCTCCAAGTTCGAGTTGTGGTGATGTGCTCCTATAAGAACTTGCATTGCAAGTGTATTGTAATAATCTTGGTTTGATAATACATTGTACGGGTTTTGAAGGGTAGGGTTTTTCTCCCAAAAGGATTTTCCCACAGTAATCACTATGTTATGTGTTCATTTTTATTTTGATTATCTTTTTATGCATTTCTTAAGATCTGTACAATAGCTAGTTCAATTTGCATAATCTTCCTCTCAAAGATCAGCATATGAAGCAATTTCGTACGCCTTTGCTTCCTTATAATTCTTCGCTATGTGTTTCTTGCTAATTTTGTTAACTTGTGCTTCCATTAACCCCTATATTTTTTTTAAAATTATACATTTACTTATCTTGTCTGAGGAATGAACCTACCTATTCTAGATCTCATGTCAAAATCTAGGCCTGTCTTAAGACCTCAACCACAACCACACACAATGTCCCATCCTCTCCTTCTACACATCTACCCCAATTTTCCCATCACTACCTTTCCTATCCAAGAAACATTGGTGTTACACTTGAATAAGTAAAAAATTAGCTAACATATTAACTATAACATAATGACATTATGGACATACCTTTGCCAATGATATTTCATTTTTTCCAATCTGCATAGCTAAAACCTACATAAGTTTTATATTTCTATTATGTTTCACTGATTGAATTAATTATGGTTAGGGATTCATATAAATTTTATATTTCTATTATGTTTCACCAATTGAATTAATAATGGTTAGGGATTCATACACGTAGATTTATTTCTTCTATTGCAGTGAGCACTCGGTAGATTTAATCTCTTTGATCTTTGAATCTATTGTTAAAGTAATTATTTCTTTACACTTATTAATTAAATCACTTTGATTTAATTAATTAAGTTTCCTATTACTCTAGTTTTCTTAAGCTATCTCGTAGGCGCATATAAATAATATTTTATTAATTATGATGTGCAAACCTAACTTTTTTAGGCTTTATTTTACCCTTTTTGGGTTTCAATCTCCCTTATAAGGATTGATGTCTTTGTTTTAAATCCGTTGAATAATATTTTTCTTTGTGTGAATACAATTTTTCTATTTTCACATCAAACCCTTACCTCTTCTCATCTTTTTCTTCTTCGTGATAGGTTTTCTCCACGTAGGTTTTCTTGGGCTTCATGGATTTGATTGGCATATTTGCTCAAATCCTACATGGTATCAAAGCTAGATCTACTGTAGCTTGTTCGGTATTTGGAGAAAAAGGGAGAACAAGGGTTTGGCAGATTAGATCTGGTGTTTTTTTGAATTTTTTCTGAGAAAATAGGGGGGTCACTAATTTTTCGAGTAGTTTGAGGCCAAACAGACCTCATGGATGGATTCAAAAGCCATCAAAACCCCTGTTTCCATATAAAGTTTGTCCAATTTGGACAACATTGAGTTAGAAGGAAATTTTTTTTACCTGGTAGGGCCATACAACCCTTGGCATGCACTCCAAGGTAGAAAGTTGTTAAAAATTTGCAAAAAATAAATAAATTTATGCATTTTTTGTTTGCAATGGTTAATAAACCGCAGCGGAACCACTAGCGGCCCATAGTGGCTCCTCCGACAGCTCCTGTCGCAACCCCGCCAGAGCTCCAGTTGCAATGACCATCTGCCCACCCACCACCCTGGTCGCCGCTCTACTAGAAGTGTTGTAGTGGTTGTTGATTTTTTATTTTTTAAATTATTTTTTATTAAAAAGAAATAATTTTTCATGCATTTCAGAAGGCCTATTGGTTTTTTCTCCATAACTTGAGCATAAAGATGTATTTTTCGATCTGAAAAATGTGCTAGAAAGCTAGTTTCAAGATGAAGATATTTATGTAGGATATTTTGAGTTTTGATGCAGTTTGGTTGCCTATTTTGGAAGTCAAAGCTATATGTTCTATTTTGCACTCTGGGAGGCATATCTTGAGCATCCGATCTCCGATTGGGACTTCTTTATATCATTGGAAAGCTATTTTTGTTATCTTTTTAATGATGCTACTTGTTGTTCCAAATTCTATTCTAGGATCATTCTATTCATTCTTCTACATTTTTGCATTCTGGTGGATATCCTAGCTATTTCAAGTTCGAGGATTGATTTTGTTGCTTCAATTACTCCAGTTTGGGCTGTACTCTCTTTTGTATCAGTTTTATGTTTTTTCTGATCATTGTTGATATCATTTGTAAGAATATTTTTGAAAATGCACTGAGATAAAGTGCCACGTCCTGCATTTTGGAATCTTTTTCATCATTGTGATTCGCTGTACTTGCACTATTTTATAAAGTTCCATGGGGGTGATAGTTGATTGCCATTTAGGCCCTTTTCCTTTGTCGAGTGAGTGTCCCTTCCATGACATTAGCCCCATGATATGTTGATGAAATGTGCCTTTATAGGTGTGTGTACCTCACTCTCGATATATTTGGTTCTTGTGTTGTAGGATTTTTTTGGCCCACCTTTTCAGTTGCCTATCACCTCACCTTGTTTGCATTAAAGGGGGGTTATTCTATTGTTTCTAATGCTTCCTTGGTTTGATGGTTCGTTAGTGTGAGCTATGTATTTAGTACCTCATCCTATATATTAGGCAATTTCAGTGGCTGGCTACCTATGCATTTCGGTGAGATGGATCATCTACCATATAGATATGCTTGGTTTGTGTATTCTTCTTCCATGGAGGTTCTACAGATCAGCATTTTGATAAAGTTTTGTGGCTTCTTCTACTTGAGTGGTTCTCTTCATGATCTCTCTTTGTTCCTATCTTCTGAAACATTCTTTGCTATCTCTTTTTGGAGTAGGATTTTTCCCATGTGGTTTTCTCTATTTCTCCAGTTTACAAAGATTTCCTTGCATTGGGTACCTGATCAAGCCTTGTTGTCGGGACCCATTTTCCTACTTTCATAGTTGTGCTAGGTTAGCTTACCTCTTGAGCTTCGCTTAAGGGGGGAGTGTTAGAGTAATTATTTGTTTACACTTATTAATTAAATCACTTTGATTTAATTAATTAAGTTACCTATTACTCTAGTTTTCTTAAGCTATCTCGTAGGTGCATATAATTAATATTTTATTAATTATAATGTGAAACCCTAGCTTTTTTAGGCTTTAGGTTACCCTTTTCAGGTTTTGATCTCCATTATAAGGATTGATCTCTTTATAATTTAGTGAATCCGTTGAATAATATTTTTCTTCATCTAAATATAATTTTTCTGTTTTCAAATCAAACCCTTGCCTCTTCTTGTCTTTTTCTTCTCCAAGATAGGTTTTCTACATGCAAGTTTTCTTGGGCTTTGTAGATTTGATTGGCATATTTGCAGTAATTATTTGTTTACACTTATTAATTAGATCACTTTGATTTAATTAATTAAGTTTTCTATTACTCTAGTTTGCTTAAGCTATCTTGTAGGTGCATATAATTAATATTTTATTAATTATAATGTGCAACCCTAGCTTTTTTAGGCTTTAGGCTACCCTTTTCGGGTTTTGATCTCCTTTATAAGGATTGATCTCTTTGTAATTTAGTGAATCCATTGAATAATATTTTTCTTCGTCTGAATATAATTTTTCTATTTTCAGATCAAACCCTTGCCTCTTGTCTTTTTCTTCTTCGTGACAAGTTTTCTACATGCAGGTTTTCTTGGGCTTCATGGATTTGATTGGCATATTTGCTCAAATCCTACATCTATGATAGATAAAAAAATCTTAAAATCTTGAATATGCCTACACGTTGTTCCAAAGTCACATTCTTGCACACAAAATTTTATGTATTTGTATGCCATAATTGCACAGTCAAACTATGAAAACTATTGTCACAAATTTAATGTAGTAGGATGGTTGTATCACAACACCTGCTACATTTCTCCACATATATTTTAGAAGAAACTACATGTGGACTTTTTTTTAACGTAAAATTAAATATTAGGTATTAACAATTCAAAAAAAATCCAAGAAAATAGTAAGTAATGGTGAGGTTAGTTATATGTGAAAGCAGGATTAAAAATTGAATCAATTATTAAAAGATGGGGGGGCAAAAACACACAGCAACAGCGGTTGGAAGGAGTTGGGTGAGCTAGTTAGCAGATACTGAAGACACCATCTTCCTTTTTTTTTCTTAGTTTTTCTAATTATTTTCAACTACAGTTAATGTTGGACCTTGTCTTGCATGGAATTTGTTTCTTCTTATCTGCTGAAAAGATTATCCTAGGCTAAATGAACATTCTAATGCTCTATTTTCATAGACTGCTAGAAAATCCATTTTGAAAATAAATAGGGTGCAATTTAATGGTTTTCAAACTGTGGACATGCCTCCAAGAGAATGGGATTGAAATAAAAATAAAATCTTAAAATGTTATGTTATCATTCCGTAGGTTAAAAGATTTATGTAGGTTCCTTTTCTGCTATTGCCTATTGCAATTGTACGCTCCATATCTTTTTGGTTCAATGGATTCTTTTATTGAAAGTAGAAAAATACAATGAATGTGGTTATCAAAAAAATAGAAGGTTTGAATAAAAAATGAAACAAAAATTATAGGTTGAATGGTCTTTCTTTCTCAATCATTTTATGGAGGTTGTTGATGTGGCATTGGCTTTGCAAGGGTAGTCTTTACATATGGTATCAGAGTTCTTGGTTCCACACTTGGGTGTTGAGTTCACTATGCTAGACACCCAACTATAAGTCAACTAGTTTCCTTTATGTTATATTAGTTGATGACACGGGTTGCATGTTGTGCCTCTTAGCTATGATTACTTTTGACATAGAAGAATATTATGTTCCTTATGCATGTTATGATTGTGAGTTTAAAATTGTGTTCCTTTAAAGATTGTCAAAATGGAAAGTTTATGGAATGATTGGTAAATTGTGTTCCTCATATGTTTATGATTATATTACTTTAAACAATGTGATGGTATAGTATGCATATTGGAGTATTAAATTTGAACTATTGAAAGGATGGTTGACTTTTGCACTAGGCTGTGAAAGCCTACCAAATGAAGATTTGGCTTGTGATAGCAATGCAAAATGTCTTTTTATTATGTAAATGACATGTGATGCACATGTGGTACAAGAATCTATTTCTATTTTATGCCAGATTCATGAGGTTCATTGATTAACCTAATATTATAAGTAGGAAGAACATGGATTTCATTTGCAAAAGTATTGCATGTGTGATTATCAAGACAAAATTACAAGTGATGCATGAGAAGTTTGGTTATGTTCTTAGTGAACCTTGGACACAAGGTGTCATTAAACATCTACTCCCTCTTGGTGATTAGTGAGAATCATTATGCTTTAAGTAAATTGGGTTTTCATTTTATTATGTTCGGTTTCATGAACTTGGATGTGATGAAGGACTAACTTGAAAATTTATGTTCTTTATGACCATCGAGCCACCAATTTCTTATGTGACCTATTTACTGTGACTCTTGTTCACTTTTATTTTGGTTTTGTATCTCCTTTTTGGAATTTGACTTGAAAATTATGAATCTTGTTTTCAAGATTTCTTTGATCTTGAGGTGGCTAGGGTGTGTGCATATTTTTGATGATGCTAGTCCTATGATTTGGAAGGGATGTCATCTATGATGTTAATTGTGGAGCATTGATAGGATGTATAAGGGAGTAGATTGTGAAGAACATGTCACTCTTATATGTGAAGAATAATCATATATGTCATAAATTAGTTTCAAAAGTAATCAAACAACCTTGATATGATGATTGTACCCTACGAAAGGAATAATCATAAGTGTTCTCTTAAATAAAATTTAGAATTTGTTGAACATCTTGTCATAGAGTAGTGTTGAGATGTGTACTCTCCTTCATGGATGGGTGTAAAGTAGAAATTATGGGAAAGATAGATGGATACTTCACGTTTAGTTTCTTCTATCTGCCAGTTTTGTAGAATGGATACATGTTGTTCTTGTTTCTTCTACCGGTAAATTTGGCTTTATAAGTGCTTGGCCAAGCCATTTGATTTTTCAGATAATGTATATGTGTGTATTTTGATGCTTTCTTTTTTTACAACATATGTGTAGATGTGTAGTTTAATTTTATTCCCTGCTACATTCTATGATTAGGCTACTAGGCACATGTTTACAATGTAGTATGTTTCACAGTCGCACCAGATCCACCTGATCCATCTTGTTCTGGGAAGCCAGGCTTCTCATGCCAGGGTCAGGGAATTCTTCATGTCAAGAAGAATCCTAGGGAAGTATTTAGTTCATGGTTGGCAAGGTTAAAATGCCTCAAACCATATTTAATGTGATGATTTAATAGTGTGAACGTCATACATCACAATACGTGCTTATATGTTGGTTAAGCACACTATGGTGACAAGATGGGCTTGAGGGCTTAAGGTCACTAAATTGATCAAAATTGGATTTACTGATCTTGCAGGTGATTGATGAGCATACCTAGATGATTTACTTAATGTTTTTGATCATATGGTAGATGACATTGCACTTATATGATGTGCTTATTGTTCCATGTCCGACATGTAGGTCAATATTTTCTATGATGCCCATTGAGGTATGATGCTTTAAATTGTACTTCATGTATTTATTAAATCATGCATTTTATGGATGGATGACATGTAGGTCAGCATCCTTGGATAATTTCATGTGTTACATTATTAAATGAATAATTATTTTGATAACTTGGGAACATGATGAATGAAATAGTTGTTAACTATTCAAACTAGGGATTTGCTTAATTATTTTGTGTATCCTTGCAATTGATAATGTGGCAATTGTTTAGCAGGACATGGTTCTTACATATGATGAAATATAGTTTGACATGTAGGTCAATTTATGCAGTATATTTATTTATAGCATAGTCATGTGATGATATGTTGTGTTCAACGATTTGGTCAATAATTGGTTATAAAATGTAATATTTATTGCACCTATCATTTTGACATGTAAGTTGGAAACTAGAATGAAGTTGCACAATTAATTGAAAGATATTGTATTTACTTGTAGACAATTTTTGACTAACCTGACTTGACTCTTTGGCCTATGTGGCAAGCATAGGAAATATGGTCTCCCTATGAGAATAAAAAAGGGTATGTATAGATCCCTCTTTTATCTTTTTTTATAATATTTTGCATTGGTATTATGTATATGTGATGATGCACCATACACATGACTTCTACTTTATAGAAAGTTGCTGACTCATTTTATTTAGTCAGCTTGGTCAATAAATGATGATTCGCAATTGGTCATCTTGAAGTATCTATTTGACATCTTGCCAATAAATTGTTCAACATGGGATTAGTCATATTGTATTTGACTTAGATTTTGGATCAATGTTTCTTTGATACATATGACTACATGGCCTTTATATCATCCATTTACTTATCATATTGATTAGATATATGTCATTAACTCTTAGTTATATGACACATTATGATGTAAATACATTTGAATGTCAACTATGCAAGTATTTAGATGCATAATGATGATTAAATGTTAATGATTACATTAATGATGTTATAAGTGCATGCCATTATATTTTATGATTATTCAAATGAGGGTGAGTTAGATGTAATGGGATTGCATTACTTAAGTATGTTATGTGGACACTGGTCTATTAATGTGGACAATTACTCACTTAGTGAGCACCACAATTTAGATGGTATGTATGGTACATATGGTACACATGGTATGAATGGCTGATTATCTATGCTACTCATGATTAAGATGTGATTAAAAGATGAGTTAAGAAGTCATAAAGTTGAACAAAAATTTTGACTCCTAATATTTGAGTTGATCTCCTTGAGATACTAATATTGTGATTGAGCTAAGGTATTGTGAGTGCATGAGTATGATTGGATGTAGATAAGAAGTACCTACTAGCAAGGCCCAATCCACAGCTGATGCCAAGGCATGGTAAGTGCACACATATGTGTGTGATATCATGTGATTTTAAGGCAATATGTTACAAATTTTGAGACTTCTTGAGGTAAGGAAGTATTTGATTTTATATTTCATTCAAAAATCAATTTTGATTTATGATATATGATGGACTAATATTTGGTGTTGTTCCTATGAATGAACAAAAGGAATTACACAATATAAGAAAGGGGGAATATTAATTCACACACTCACATGTAGATAATGATCTTGAAAGTGAAGTAGAATAGGAGATGATTATCGAAATAGTTTTTAATGAATTAAACTAAATTTTTATTTAATTTTAGAAATATATATGAATTACATAGAAATGTTGATGAATTGATGCTCGGATTCTTGAGGCCTCTTATAAGACTGAAGTAGCCTCTCGGCTAATAAATGATTTTATTTATTGAAATAAAATGAACATATTTGTGATAATCAATTCTTTATACAAGGAATGTTAGAAACTAGATAATATTGTGTTAACCTATGGGATCAATACCATGGAGGCTAATGAGACTCAAACCATGGGGAATGTGAGATGTTAAGATCTCCATATTGTTGGAGTTGATGAAAGCCAACTATGAAGATGTCCAAGATCACCTGCATGCAAGAACCTGTCAAAGAGAATCCAAGGAAGGAAGAATGAGGAGCAAGGGAAAAACCCTAAACGGACATGAGAGACAAATATGCAAACACAAGAAGAAATGTATTTACAACATGCACAATGCCTTATGAAAATACAATGAGAGAGAGGTCACTTATAAAGACCTCAAGGAAGCTTGTAGAACAAGATGGAAGGTGGTAGAAGATAAGGATGACAACTCAGCACATATCCACAAAAAGTGGAACATGCTAGAAGGGACCAAACTCTCATGTTGTAAACAACTAACCACTACATGCATTGAATACAAAATATTAAATAAATGCATTTACCTAAGTAAGCTGAAGTAAATAGAATAAATAATTAATAATTAATTATTTACTCTAACACCCCCCCTTAAGTGCAACTTAGGGAAATGCCTTAAGCTCACAAAACTAAGATGAATGTAGAATGGGTCCCGGCAACGAGGCCATGTTAGGTACCCATGAACAATGCAAGAAAATACAACCTCTGTAAAATGGGGAAAGAGAGAAAACCACGTGGGAAAAACCCTCCCCCAAAAAGAGGTAACCTAGTGAAGAATTGAAGAAGTCTCCAATTAGGGGAATGTCCCCTAAAATAGGAACAAGGAGTGATCATGAAGAAGCATCACTGAAGCATGAAAAAGCCACAAATTTGCCAAATTTTTGATCTGAAAAAACTCCATGGAAGAAGAAGGCACGAACCAAGCATGTCTATATGGTAGATGATCCATCTCACCAAAATGCATATGTAGCCAGCTACTACAATCACCTTGTATATAGGATCAACCACTAAATACATAGTTTACACTATCGAACCATTGAACCATGAATGCATTAGAACAACAGCATAACCCCCCCTTAATGTAGATGGGGTGTGATGACAGGAAACTGAGAAGGTGGGCCAAAGTCTCCTGCAAATGAACCAAGAACGACGAGAGAGGGAAAGAGGTACAGACACCTATAAAGACACGGTCAAACTGACTCTACATGGGCTAATGTCATGGAAGGGACACTCACTTGACAAAGGGAGAATGCCTAAAACAGCAAACAACTATCCCCCCCATGGTGCTTTATGAAAATAGTGCATGTACAACTGACTCAAAAAAACGTTCATGACCCCCAAAATGCAAAAGTGACACTTTATCTCAGTGCAATACAAAAAGGTGCTTCAAAATGATAGCTACAATGATCAAAACTAAAAAAAGGCTGCAAAAAAACAAAGTACAGCTAAAAACAAGAGAAACCATGCTAGGAAAACGATCCTCGGGCCTAAAACATTCAAAATATCCACCATATAACAAAAACACCAAAATTATGATAGAAAGAGCAAGGGCCAAAAACTCAAGAAAAGGACCACATTTTTGGAAAGGTGACAGAACCAGCTTTCCAAAAATATAAAGTTTTCAAAAAATGGGCATGGGATGCAAAAGATATGCTTGCCAGAGTCAAAAATAGGACTTTGAACTTCAACTAAAAAAATAGGTAGTAAAATAGTATCAAAACCAAAAAATACCTACACCAAAGTCTTCGTCTTGGAACCAGCTTTTGGATGCTTCTTTTGGATTGGAAAAATACGTCTGTATGCTCAAGTTATGGCCAAAAAACCTACTAAAAAAACCACAAGTAGGTCCAAAATGACCCTGAAGGAGATGTGCAAGCAAGGCTGATGAAATCATGCTAATGTCAGCATTTTCCATGATTAAAATTGATAGCCACATGGTCGTCACCGCAAAAAAGAGGCCAGGTGGCAGCCATGTGGCAGTGCCACGTGGACGCCACGTGGTGGGCGGCTAACGTGGCAGGTGCCATGTGGCACCCGTGCCACGTGTTAGGCACAAATTGGCACTGACTATGCAAAAAAACTGACTGTCTGCTGCTGACAGAGCAGACACTCAGGCACTAGAGATGGTGACTTAGCGGAGCGGAGCGGAAAGAAGCTCCACCGGCGGAGGCGATGAAAAGAAATGCTGCACTGATGGAGACGCAGGAAGGGCAACTGGCGGGTGGCCGACTGGCGGTGGCCAAGCCGCAGTGGCTCTGCGGCACTGTGTAGTAGTGGCTACTAGGTGGTACGGCGGTGGTCGCCTGGCAGTGCACCAAAAAACCTTTTTAAAAATTTTTTTTTGCTGAGAAATCCATACGATCCATATGGAAATGGCCTGCAACAAAAAAAATTTGCCTCCTAGAGCTTTGTCTCCAAAATCGAAAAGCTTTATGTGAATCCTAATTGCAAACGGCCTTTTGGATCCAATGGTGATGTCCGTTTGGCCCCAATGTGCTCCAAAAATTCGCTGATCCCCTGATTTGAAGAAAAAATGCACAAACAAACTAGGGTTTGTGACTTCAAATCATGGCTTCAAAAAGTCTTCAATGGAGCAGGAGCAGGAAGGCTCTGATACCATGTTAGAGTTGATGAAAGCCAACTTCAAAGACACTCAAGATCACCTGTATGCAAGAACCTGTCAAAGAGAAGGCAAGGAAGGAAGAGCGAAGAGCAAGGGAAAAACCCTAAATGGACATGAGAGACAAATATGCAAACACAAGAAGAAATGTATTTACAATATGCACAATGCCTTATGAAAATACAATGAGAGAGAGGTCGCTTATAAAGACCTTGAGGAAACTTGTAGAACAAGCTGGAAGGTGGTAGAAGATAAGGATGACAACTCAGCACATATCCACAAAAGGTGGATCATGCTAGAAGGGAACAAACTCCCGTGTTGTCAACAACTAACCACTACATGCATTAAATACAAAATATTAAATAAATGCATTTACCTAAGTAAGCTTAATTAAATAGAATAAATTATTAATTATTAATTATTTACTCTAACACATATAACTACCATGGTCAGGAATCAATAGATTATCCTCATGTGTTAGAATATTTTTATGATGTCAACATATGCATATGAATAGAGGATGTTGACCAAGAAGAATCTTAAGAGGTGCGCTCTGGGAAGACTACGAGGTAGCTATGAGCTAGAAAGCCAGATCTGGAGACATCCTTAAGATTGGAGTTAAATTAGAGTGTAGAATGAAATAGTTAATTTTTCTATTGTTGTGATTCTAACCATTATTTTGTAGGTATTACTTGTCCCAAACTAACCCTAGTAGTGGGGACATTACATGAAGATATAGGACAAAAGCAAGAAGGGCCTACTTCAATCATGTGTGACAATCAAACTTGCAAGAAAACCTATTTATCATGCAAGATCAAACTATTTTGAAACATAACATCATTTTGTAAGAGAAAAAATTTAGTCTCCAGAGATAGAGCTAAATTGTTGTAATGTCAATGACAATGTAATTGATATATTTACTAAGTTCTTGCGTAAAATAAAGTTTGTAAAATTTAGACTAGAAGAGATATGTTAGTAGTCACTATGAAGCACCTCTATAGTAAAAATAATACTATGTTACATCAAGAACCTTGTATGTTGACCAAACAAATTAGTAAGGGTTGCAAATTTCTTCCAATCTAAATGCAAAACTAGTTTTAGAGCAATGCTTATCAGATTCTTTTGTTAATAGCTATATCAATAAAATACCAAATCTTAAGAGAAGGAAGAAAACTAAATGTTCAGGGTTCTTGAGAAACTGTTATATGGCTCTATGTGTGCATTTGTCACAGAACTTTAATATGATGCCAATTAAATGAAGGGCTCTTTAGAAACTGATGTACTTCCATTTGTGGGCATTTCATACACAATTAAATGTAAAATAATATTTACATATTTCAAATGGATTGTGCAAATCTGATAATGTTAAATGCAACTAGTTTCCCAAGTTGTATGCCACCTCCCTCCTAAGAAAAACAACCAGCCATCTCTACTTATAACATTTTAAAAATGTGTTAAAGAGATCAAAGTAAAATACCAACGTCCATTTAAAATATTGCTTGGTTTCAGGCATTCAAATTAGATATGGAAGAAAATTCTACAGGAAGATTATAAATGCCACTTGTCAATTCTGAAAATACCCATTTTAATTTTTTAAATTTTTCTAATTTTTCAATATAAAATTGAAAATACCTCACAAAAAATCAACATAGCAATTACGAAAACAAAATTAAAAATTAAAAATTAGAAAAGGTTGAATAGGCTAGAATATATGATGAGTATCGGTTCCTCCGAAATGGATTCATTCATTTTAGAAAATTGAAAACATTCGTCTCTAAATTGGCCGAACTAGTATAGAGGACTAATGGGCACCAAGGGAGCAATGATTAGACAATGAAAAAGGATATTGTGGTGAACGCGCTAAGCCCAAATTATACTATCTACTTATACGTTCTCTTGATTTGGAGTCCAGAGGAAAATCCCTAATGGTGATTGAGGAAACCTGCACATCCTAATTAAGGAACCATAGGAAGAGTCTCAACACAGAGAATTTTTAATAGATAAAAGATATAACGCGTTTTGACCGATTGACTGCATTGATTAATTTATAAATTAATCGGCTTGACTGGCTTTCAAACAAAATATCCTATCTAATATTCCATCCAACAATGCTCTAATTAAACAATGCAACACTATTTTATTCAAATCACCATAATTGTTTATGTACATAGTGAGCCGGTCATGCCGAGTCACGAATTTTCTTGTCAAGTGATCATATGCTTATTCTATGAATTAAATTGGATTTTTATGAACATCAAGATTACAGCAGCAATATATACTCTTACGTATTCTTCACGGAAATGGATAGGGCTATCAAAGGAACCTTCATGTTTATTAAAATTAAATTTAATTCGTATAATAAACAAATGATTTTTTGACCAGAAAATTCTTGGAATCCTCACCGGCTCACTGTATTAATAAACTGTTATCTTTATTAAAAAAAAACCTATTGTTGCGCTGTTTAATCAAAACCATTATTGATGCATGGACAACTGTTGACAGAAATTTCGAGGAGATTTAAAGTTAATACCATGTTCAATGAGAGATACCATAGAAATGAGTGACACAACGAAGACCATTATTTTTCTTGCGGTTTTAGCTTCTGATTGGCTTTATTACCTATCTTGGGCTGAAACATTCCCACCCCTTAATTGTTCCACTTCATCTGTTCTCAGTTGTGATGCATACATTTATCTCCGTAATGTCACTGAACCCATCAATTCTGTTGCATCCAGATTCAACACTTCTGCCCAGAAAATCACCAACTTTAGTAGGCCTGATCATTTGGCTAGAATTCGCTGTTCTTGCTTGGATTTCCTAGGATATGAGGCATTTTTTTACAGGGTGAATTATACAGTGCAATCATCTGATGCGGGTTTAGTGGCAAGAGAGATTTCTGACAAGTATTTTAGCCATACTGCATGAACGGAGGTAAATCCAACACATACATACCAGACAGGGGATAATGTAGAGCTTGCTCTTGGTTGTGGGTGCCCTATTCCTGGATGCAAATCAATTGTTTCTTATGCAGTTCGCCCAGGTGTTGTGCTCTTACAGATAAATAGAACATTCAACTCCAACTATGATGACATTGTAAGCCTCAACAAACTCACTAACCCAAGTATTATACAAGCGAATAGAGTATACTTCATTCCTTTTCTATCAGGTATGTTAACTTACCTTACTTCCATTATAGCTAACACGGTTTAATAATTCTATGAAAGGAACACTGATAGCAGAAGACTCTGTTGATCATGTTGTGGTACAGATGGAAAATCCAGGGCATCTCCGCCACAAGCCAGCTCGCCTTCAAGCAGAGGTATTCTCTTCAGCTGTATTTCTTCGACTGTCCATTCTATTTGTGAATAATAGACTATAATTAGAGTTAGATATAATAAGCCTCAATTTTATTCTATTTGTGAATAATTCTAGTTCAAGTCCAACATGGACGATATAATAAGCCTCAATAACATCAAGGACCCAGATACAGTAAAAATGAGAAGAGTCTATTTTATCCCTTTTCAAACATGTATCTTAGGCTGATTTCCTTTTCCATAACATCCTTTCATGAATTGTACGAAATTAACAGTGATGAAAAAAGACGCTGTTCATTGTTTGTTTTACAGCCTGTAGAAATTCAACATTTTCACCTCAACCGAGCTTGGCTGCAAGCAAAGATAAGCTTATTGAGATATGTTTTGGTTGATTGATTCGGATTATTAAGGTAGAAAGTAGACATACTAAGTGCTGTCTCAAATTTCTCCAGAGAAGAGTCCTAGAAGGTTTATCTATGTAATTCACAGACTCAAATTTCTTCTGAGAAAAGTTGTATTGAGGTTTATCTATGTAACTCACCGTGACAGATTGATCTAGTTCACAGAAACCGGAATTTCTTTAATGGGGTTGGAAATATTAATGTTGGTCTCGTTTATAATTGGATACTAATATTAGTGATTATTTTAAATGTATAATTATTTATAGCAGTTTTTTATATAATATTAGTGATGATTATTTTTATACAGTCTACTGATATCATTTAATTTGTATATTAAATGATTTGATATTAATTAGTTTATCAATTGTGATTATCGACTTACAAATTAATTAATAATATTGATTTATTGATAGATAATATACTAATAATTAATTATGTGAATCAATAATATTATATTAATAAATTCATACTTATTGATAAAGTAATGTATTTCAAAATTGAATATATTAGAAAATACATTGATATTATACTTTCATCATTCATATCTTTTATCATTTATATCTTGTGATATGTTATCCATGTAGACCACCATCTATATTTTCAATTTCTTGGCCTAAAAAGTTCTAATGTCTTCAAAAGAGCTTCATTTTGAAGTCTTTAAAGGTAATTATGGTTTATCTTGTGTAGAATGTTAGGTTCATCTTTGTAATGTATCTCCTTTTATTTAATCTAAATGTTGACTTTAAATATCTAATACATCTAGTACATAGACTACAGACCTATTTATAAGGCCATATACAACAATCAAGGAAGAGGAGAGACATAACCATTGGGTTTCACATTCCCAACAATCTCCCTCCTGAAGGCCAACTAGCACAACTATACACCAACATTTCCTACATTTCAATTTCAGATCTTAGATGACAATTAAACCTTGAGAAGATCTCAAGATAGCTATATTCTGCTCCAGCGCACTCCACATGAATCTCCTCCAAAACAAATCAGAATTATAAAATATTTCTTTTACAAACACAAATTTTCTTATAACTTTATGATCAAAAGCACCATTACATACACATTCAGAGTACATTTCTTCATTCCAACAAGAATGCAGACCATTGTGCTCTAGTGATTCCAAATAATCTCTCTGAAGATGTTTGCATAGCATCCAAATCATCTTGACAAAATTATCCCTTTTTTCACTTTGGTTGTCCAAAATGATTATTAATTTTTCCTCCTCCATTTTAGAAAACTTTGATTTTAAAATGACTCCTACTGATGAAGTCGCCAAATCCTTGTCAATATTTGGATTTTGGAAAACAAACAATGGTTTGGAAAACTCATATTGTTCAAATGCTGAAGTATGAATCATGTGAACCATATTCTGAAGACATTCTTGAGCTTCAAATATGTAAACCAACTCAACAATTGTATCTGCGTGCCTCACTAATCCACTGGAATGTGTTGTACAATGCACTGCATCCTTCTCAATAATACCATCAATATTGTTTTTCTGCTCACCAGTCGAATGACTTTCAAAGACAACCTTTTCTTAGGCAACCTTAGTGTAATACTCCTCACTCGGAATCGAGGAACCTTCTATCATTGTCATAGCACCAATAGCAAAGTACTCTTCAATTTCTTCCCCGTTATAAACAGAATTGAGGGTACTTTCCTCATCAGCTACTTGCAGCACATCAATTAATATAATCTCGCTGACATTAGTGTCTTTCATTGCATTACTGTTCATAGGTAGAAATGATGGATCATAAATACTTCCACCCTGGCCGCTCTTTGGTTGTGTGAAATTCACCATAGACTTTTCCACTGTGGCAAATCTTTGTGCATCCCTACCTGTTATGGAAGAAACTATTTGTGAGTGGACTGAGTCGACATGGTGGGAGGATACACTCATCCCACAGCCTTCATTCGCAATAGAGATTTCATCAGTGCGTTGAGACGACTCTAAATCATTATTCTGGGTGAGCGCAGAATCCTAAAATGAGTGATCGATTTCAATTCGCATCTTCGGATATTTGGTGAGCTTGGTGGTATCCAAGAAACCACTGTTGTAACCAGAGTCCACATGTCCATATGATTGCTGTTGGTTTTGAACGGGCTTATGTTGAGAGAAATTCTCATCCAGCGTACCACGATTTTGTTAATTTCTTTCCTGCGGTAGTAGGGCCTCCATCGGGGCATATGTCATAACTGCGTAGTGCTCGGACAACGGGGTTCCATTTTCTTGAAGTTCTCCACTTATAACTTTCACTAGGTTACAACTTTGGTTATTGTCATCCCAATTTGATTTGCCACACAACATAGAGCATCCTTTGATTTTCCACTTAAAGTTATCATCTTCCACATGTGAATGAGAATCAAACCTCTCACTTACCCATAGTTCAAGTGAGATCCTTCACCTGGCTTTGACCTTTTCTATTTTTAGAAGACAAAATTGTTAGTGCCTCCTCTTCTCCAGGATGAGCGGCAATTTGTACCTCTTGACCTTCTTGGTCAATATATAGCCCTCTCTTTGGGGTCTCTATCAATAGCCTATGTCTGGCCACATGTTTGCAAGCTTCATCCTCATCCTCCTCAACTTAAAAGGTAAACTCTGCAGCAGTTTGACTTGGGACTCTAATGGCACATCCTCTAAACCATCTTTGTTGTTTAAAGAAGAAACTATGTCAGCCTTCAACATAGGGGTTGTAAAATTTTCTTATATGGCTAGCTATTATTCTTAATAAATTTCATAGCTGCATCGACATTGTGAAAGGAAATAATTCCATATTTCACCTTATCTTCAAGTTAATTCTCCTTATTTTTCCAACCATCCCACCAGCGTAAATTCCTTTTTTACTTTCACATACACAACATCTCCTTCTGAATTATCAATAAATCAACTTCATCTTCTTCCATCTCTGTTCAACCTCACCAGGCTCGAATAACAATTGTAAATATTGGACACATCTAGTACATAGACTGCATGCCTATTTATAAGATCATATACAACAATCAAGGAAGAGGTGAGTGAACAGGAATAGACACGTGGCCTTCACATTCCCAATAGTGACATATGTATTAATCTACATTGTAATATGGAAGAAATACTCAATTGCATTTAACTAGATGTCGAAGATAACATCACCCTTTTGGTTTTTTACTCTCCTTCCTTTGGAGTCATAATTTCCTCTTGTTTTAGTCATAATGCTCAGTAATTGTCATAATCAAGCTAGGAGAAAACACTGACACTAGGTGGGCTGTTGTATGTGTCAATCTAGAAAATATTATGAAAGTAGTACATAGAAAATTCTAATCCTACTTGTGTGTCTTTAGAAAATATCAACCATATCCCTGGCCATAATCAATTTTAAAATATATTGCTTTTCTCATAAATATGAATATATTTATATAACATTATTGATTCATATGATTCACTGTTAGAAAATTATCTATCTGAGAATCAATATAGTAAATTCTTTTAGATCAATAATCAAAATGATAAACTGATTAATATCAAATCATTTAACATATGAATAACCAAATTAATTGGTATCAATAGACCATATAAACAATAATCTTGAACAAATAATACATTAATAAATATTAGAAATAAAAATATAATTAAAATAATCAGTAATATTAATATCCATTATAATTGCTACCTCAACTTTCCTCACCATTCAAAGCTTTTACGAGAAAAGTCATAGAAGGTCTATCTATATAATTAACAGTGGGAAATTGTTCTACGTCACAGTAATCTGAAATTCTTGCTTAAGAAGGTTCAACTACAAAGTTAAAATAAGTACTCTTTTATGCTAAACGAATTTGATTATTGCCCTCATAGTTATCCAAAAAACATTGAAGAGAAATGGGTTTTACAAATGCAACAGTATAATTAAACCCATTCTATATTATTTGATTGCTCTACTATGTTATGTGCAATTATAGTTTTCGCCATGTCAATTCCAACATGATTCTTACCCTAATTAGATTTGGTAAAATCTTATGTTCTAGGTACACAAGAGAACCAGCACAATTCCAACAACGCACAAATAAACTTGATAATTTACCTTCCGATTGGTAAGGATATAAATTCAAGTCCTCGAGTTCCTCATCTAATTCAAACATCAATAACTTTTCTGTAATATAAACGAAACTTATTGATCAATTTGTAATTTGGTTAATATCTTTTCAGTTGCTGCATTCCTGCTTCTATCACCATTAGTAATTAGTTTTTACTATGGTTGCTACAAAAGATCTGCATCTCTTCAACCCTCTAATAATGTGTGGGTTGACGCAATCAATATAGTTGTGTATTTCTTATATAGAAGATCTATGAATTATTTTACAAACAAAACTCTTTATGAATCTCTTTTTGGAATTAAGCTAGTTGTTAGTTATATGAAAATTTTTAGAAATAAGGCATATTGTCGTATTCCAAAAGAGAATAGAGGGAAGCTTGATTCAAATTTAAATATATATTTGTTGGTTATTGTATTGATCACAAGGCCTATAGGATGTATAATCCTACCACTCATAAGGTATTTTCTTGTAGAGATGTTATATTTCATAAATTTGCAGATGATGCTCAAGAAGAGAAAGGGTGGAAAAAAATATTTCATTGAAACTACTTGAAGAAGACAATGAAAGTTTAGATATTTAGATCAATGAACTCATTATCAAAGTGGACATGACACAAATCAAACTCCAGCCACTAATCCAATAATAAAGCAATAAAAAAGATCTACAAGTCAAATTAAGGCACCAATTAGGTATAATGATTATGGTTTAATGACTCAATTAATGTGTTTAGATGAACCTCAAAATTTTGAAGAATCTAAGAATCATAAATGAATGATGAATGTAATGAAAGAAGAATATATTTCAATTATGAATAATGATATTTGGGAACTAACTGAACTAGATAAAGTAAAGTTCTCATTGGTTGTAAATAGTTCTTTAAAACAAAGTTTAATGCTAATGGCATTGTAATAAATTTAAAGTTATATTAGTAGCAAAAGGGTACTTACAAAAAGGAATTAATTATGAACATACTTTTCCATCATAACTAAAAGGAATACTATTAGACTAATGATTGCACTCACTACTAAATTTTATTGGGCTCTTCATTGAATGGATGTTAAATGAACATTTTTAAATTGTGATATGAAGGAAGAAATTTACCTTGTTCAACTTGAAGTTTTTGTAAAATAGGGAAAAGAGCAATTGGCATGGAAGTTAAAAACAAATATTATATAGTCTGAAACAAGCTCACAAAGATCATCATATGAGAAAATTTATAAATTCTTCCTTGAACAAGGATATATCAAGACTAAAAATGATCCAAATTTGTACATAAAGAATGATGAAGAGGAGAATGTTGTTTTGATTTCTTTCTATGTTGACTTAATCATAATAGGAATTTTTATAGAGTTGATTAATGCAATCAAGGCAACTCTATTAGAGGCATTTGAAATTAATGATCTTTGTAAAATAAATTGTTTCTAAGGAATTGAAGTGTGGATACAAAATAGAAAGAATCTAATTACTCAAAGTACATATGTAAAGAAGTTAATTCAAAAGTTTTATATGCAAGATTGTAAAGTCACATTTAGTCCATTGGAGAAGACTCTCAATTTCTCTAATGATAGTGACACTTCAGAAGTCAATGTGACATTGGATTGGAAGATGGGTGGAAGTCTAAACTACTTGACCATTACAAGACCTAATATTTCATATTTTGTTAGCATACTCAACCAATTGATGGGTAATCCTTTCAAGGGTCATTAGAATGTAGCAGAAAGAGTCCTTTGATACCTACAAGGTAGTATATCTTTTGGCACT
Organism: Cupressus sempervirens; assembly: GCA_028749045.1. Taxonomy (NCBI): domain Eukaryota; kingdom Viridiplantae; phylum Streptophyta; class Pinopsida; order Cupressales; family Cupressaceae; genus Cupressus; species Cupressus sempervirens. The sequence continues at coordinate 636,721,877 of CM053790.1, read as the reverse complement.
GATAATACTAACCATTTGAATGATGAGTTGATAGGTTGTTTTGATTCTAATTGGACAAGATATCCAGATGATCGTAAATCAACAAATGGTTATGCAATCAACATAGGATCGAGTGTTGTCTCTTGAGGCAGTAACAAGAAACCAACTACTCCTCTTTCATTTACATAAGTCAAGTTCAAAGCATTATGTAATACCGATGACAATGTAGTTGATATATTTAGAAAGTGCTTGGGTAAAATAAAGTTTGTAAACTTTAGAGATATGTTAGTAGTCAATACAAAGAGCCTCTATAGTAAAAATAACAATGCCTGACACCAAGAACCTTGTATGTTAATCAAACAAATTAGTAAGGGTTACAAATTCCTGCCAATCTAAATGTGCAACTAGTTTTAGAGAAATTTTTATTAGATTCTTTTGTTAATATCTAAAACAATGAAATACCAAATCTTAAGAGAAGGACTTGAAAATTAAATGAAGGGTTCTTGAGAAACTATTGCATTACTCTATGTGTGCATTTGTGAGAGAACTTTAACATGATGTCAATTAAATAAAGGGCATTTTAGAAAGTGTTGCACTTCCCTTTGTGGGCATTTCATACATGACTATTTAACAAGATGTGACAAAGAATTGTGACCAAGTCAAATAGGATGTCTCAAAGAAATGTGATCAAGTCCTGTAAATTTTTTTAGCATCAAAATTGATGTTAAAGAAACTTACACAATCAAATCTAGAAATAATATTTACACATTTCAAATGGGTTGTGCAAATCTAATAATGTTAAATGCATTTAGATCCCTAAGTTGTATGCCACCTTCCTCCTGGGAAGAACAACTAAGCCTTTTTCCTTATGACATTTTAAAAATATGTTAAAGAGATCAAAGTAGAATACCAACATCCATTTAAAATATTGCTTGGTTTCAAGCATAGAAATTAGATGTGGAAGAAAATTCTAGCAAAAGATTATAAATGCCACTTGTCAATTCTGAAAATACCCATCTTAATTTTTTTATTTTTCTAACTTTTCAATATAAAATTGAGAAAAAATCAACATAGCAATTAGCAAAACAAAAAAAAGGAAAAAAAAGAAAAAGTTGAATAGACTAGAATATCTGATGAGTATCGGTTCCTTCAAAATGGATTCATTCAATTTAGAAAATTGAAAATATTCGTCTCTAAATTGGCGGAACTAGTATAGAGGAAATGGGCACCAAGGGAACAATGGTTAGACAATGACAAAAGGATATTATGGTGAACGCACTAAGCCCAAATTATATTGACTGTCTACTTTCTTTTGATTAGGAGTCGAGAGGAAAAACCCTAATGGTGATTGAGGAAACCTGCACATCCTCATTAAGGAACCATAGGAAGAGTCTCAACATAGAGAATTTTTAATAGATAAAAGATATAACGCGTTTTAACCGATTGACTGCATTAATTAATTTATAAATTAATCGGCTTGACTGGCTTTCAAACGAAATATTCTATGTAATATTCCATCCATCAATGCTCTAATTGAACAATGCAAACACTATTTTATTCAAATCACGATAATTGTTTATGTACATAGTGAGACGGTGTTGTCAAGTTGGATTTTTATAAACATATTCTTCACGGAAACCGATAGGGCTATTATAGTAACCTTCGTCTTTATTAAAATTCAATTTAATTCATATAATAAACAAATGATATCCTGACCAGAAAATAATAATAATAAACAGTTATCTTTTTTTGAAAAACTATTCTTGTGCTGTTCAATCAAAAACCATTATTGATGAATGGGCAAACGTTGCCTGAAATTTGAGGAGATGAGAGACATAACGAAAACCATTATTTTTCTTGCGGTTTTAGTTTCTGATTGGCTTTATTCCTTATCTTGCGCTGAAACATTTCCACCCCTTAATTGTTCCACTTCATCGGTTAGTAGTTGTGATGCATACATTTATCTCCGTAATGTAACTGAACCCATCAATTCTGTTGCATCCAGATTCAACATTTCTGCCCAGCAAATCACCAACTTTAGTGGGCCTGATCATTTGGCTAAAATTCACTGTTCTTGCTTGGATTTCCTAGGACACGAGGCACTTTTTTACAGGGTGAATTATACAGTGCAATCTTCTGATGCGGGTTTAGTGGGAAGAGAGATTTCCGACAAGTATTTTAGCCATACTGCATGGACGGAGGTAAATGCATTACATACATACCAGACGGGGGATAATGTAGAGCTTGCTCTTGGTTGTGGGTGCCCTATTCCTGGATGGAAATCGATTGTTTCTTATGCAGTTCACCCAGGTGTTGCGCTTTTACAGATAAATAGAACATTCAACTCCAATTATGATGACATTGTAAGCCTCAACAACCTCACTAACCCAAGTCTTATACGTGCGAATAGAGTATACTTCATTCCTTTTCTAGCAGGTATGTTAACTTACCTTACTTTCATTATAACTGACACGGTTTAATAATTCTATGAAAGGAACACTGATAGCAGGAGACTCTGTTGATCGTGTTGTGGTACAGATGGAAAATCTAGGGCATCTCCGCCACAAGCCGGCTCGCCTGCAAGCAGAGGTACTCTCTTCAGCTGTATTTCTCTCAACTGTTCATTTTATTTGTGAATAATAGACTATAAGTAGAGTTAGACGCTACACCAAATAATGCCACGGTTACTTGGATAACTAAAAACTTCAAGTTCAACATGAACGATATAATAAGCCTCAATAACATCAAGGACCCATATACACTAATAAAGAAAAGAGTGTATTTTATCCCTTTTCAAATAGGGTTAGGCTGTTTTTCTTTTCCATAACATCCTTTTATGAATTGTACGAGAGTAACAGTGCTGAAAAAAGACGCTGTTCATTGTTTGTTTTACAGCCGATAAAAATTCAACATTTTCACCTCAACTCAGCTTGGCTACAAGCAAAGATAAGCTTATTGAGCTATATTTTGGTTGATTGATTCGGATTATTAAGGTAGAAAGTAGACATGTTAACTGGTGTCTCAAATTTCATCTGAGAAAAGTCCAAGGGTTATCTATGTAATTCACAGCCTCAAATTTCTTCTGAGAAAAGTTGTAGAAGGTTTATCTATGTAATTCACAGTGGGAGATTTTTCTAGTTCACAGAAACCGAAATTTTTTTAATGGGGTTGGAAATATTAATGTTGATCTCGTTTATACTTGGATACTAATATTAGTGTTTTTTTATGTATAATTATTTGTAGTAATTTTTGATATAATATCATTGATGATCATTGATGATTTGATATTAATTAGTTGATCAATTTTGATTATTGATTTATAAATTAATTAATAATATTGATCCATTCATAGATAATATACTAATACTTAATTATGTGAATCAATAATGTTATATTAATAAATTCATACTTATTGATAAAGTAATATATTTTAAAATTGAATATATTTGTATTAGGAAATACATTGATACTAGACTTTCATCATTCATAATTTTTATCATTTATATGTTGTCATATGTTATCTATGTAGAGCACCGTTTAAGCTTTCAATTGCTTGGTCTAAAAAATCTCTAACACCTTCAAAAGAACTTCATTTAAAAGTCTTTCTAGGTAATTATGGTTTATCTTGTGTAGAATGTTAGGATCATCTTTGTAATGTGTCTCTTTTTATTTAATCTAGATGGTGACTTTAAATATTCAATACATCTAGTACATAGACTGCAGGCCTATTTATAAGGCCATATACAACAATCAAGGAAGAGGGGAGACCTGACCATTGGGTTTCACATTCCCAATAATCTCCCTCCTAAAGGCCAACTACCACAACTATGCACTGACATTTCCTAAATTTCAATTTCAGATCTTAGATAACAATTAAACCTTGAGAAAATCTCAAGATAGCTATATTCTGCTCCAGCAAACTCCACATGAATCTCCTCCACAACAGATCAGAATTATAAATTTTTTCTTTTACAAACACAAATTTTCTTATAACTTTATGATCAGAAGCACCATTACATACACATTTCAGAGTACATTGGTTCATTCCAACAAGAATGCACACCATTGTGCTCTAGTGATTCCAAATAATCTATCTGATCATGGTTGCATAGCATCCAAACCATCGTGACAAAATTATCCCTTTTCTCACTTTGGTTGCCCAAAATGGTTATTAATTTTTCCTCCATTTTAGAAAACTCTGATTTAGAAATGACTCCTACTGATGAAGTCGCCAAATCCTTGTCAATATTTGGATTTCAGGAAACAAACAATGGTTTGGAAAACTTATATTGTTCAAATGCTCAAGTATGAATCATCTGAACCATATTCTGAAGACATTCTTGAACTTCAAATATGTAAACCAACTGGACAATTGTATCTGCGTGCCTCACTAATCCACTAGAATGTGTTGTACAATGCGCTGCATCCTTCTCAATAATACCTTCAATATTGTTTTTCTACTCACCAGTCGAATGACTTTCCAAGACAACCTTTTCTTGGGCAACCTTAGTGTAATAATCCTCACTCGGAATCAAGGAACCTTCTATCATTGTCATAGCACCAATATCAACGCACTCTTCAATTTCTTCTCCGTTATAAACAGAATTGAAGGTACCTTCCTCATCAGCCACTTGCAGCACATCAATTAATATAGTCTCGCTGACATTAGTGTCTTTCATTGCATTACTGTTCATAGGTAGAAATGATGGATCATAAATACTTCCACCCAGGCTGCTCTTTGGTTGTGTGAAATTCACCATAGACTTTTCCACCGTGGCAAATCTTTGTGCATTCCCACCTGTTATGGAAGAAACTATTTGTGAGTGGACTAAGTCGACGTGGTGGGAGGGTGCACTCATCCCACACCCTTCGTTTACAACAGATATTTCATCAGTGTGTCGAGTTGACTCTTCATCATTCTTCAGGGTGAGCGCAGAATCCTAAAACGAGTGATCAATTTCAATTCGCATCTTCGCATATGTGGTGAGCTTGTTGTTATCCAAAAAACCACTTTTGTAACCAGAGTCCACAGGTTCATATGATGATTGTTTGTTTTGAACGGGCTGATGTTGAGAGCAATTCTCATCCTGCGTACCTCAATTTTTTTAATTTCTTTCCTGCGGTAGTAGGCTCTCCATCGGGGCAAATGTCATAACTGCGTAGTGCTGGGACAACGGGGTTCCATTTTCTTGTAGTTCTGCACTTATGACTTTCACCAGGTTACAACTTTTGTTATTGTCATCCCAATTTGATGTGCCACACAACATAAAGCATCCTTTGATTTTCCAGTCAAAGTTATCATCTTCCACATTTGAATGAGAATCAAACCTTTCACTTTCCGATAGCTCAAGTGAGATCCTTCGCCTGGCTTTAAGCTCTTCTATTTTTAAACAAAATTGTCAGTGCCTCCTCTTCTCCAGGATGAGTGGCAACTTGTACCTCTTCACATTCTTGGTCAATATATAGGCCTCTCCTTGGAGTCTCCATCAGCAGCCTATGCTTGGCCATATGTTTGCAAGCTTCATCCTCCTCAACTTGAGAGGCAAACTCCGCAGCAGTTTGACTTGGGACTCTAACGGCACATCCTCTGAACCATCTTTGTTGTTCAAAGAAGAAACCATGTGAGCCTACAACATAGGGGTTGTAAAATTTTCTTATGGGGCCAGCTATTATTCTTAATAAATGGCATAGCTGCATTGACATTGTGAAAGGAAATAGTTCCATCTTTCGTTTCATCTTCAAGTGAATTCTCCTCATTTTTCCAACCATCCCACTAGTGTAAATTCCTTTTGACTTTCACATACACAACATCTCCTTCTAAATTATCAATAAATCAACTTCATCTTCTTCCATCTCTTCTCAACCTCACAAGGCTCTAATACCAATTGTAAATATTGGTAACATCTAGTACATAGACTGCATGCCTATTTATAAGGTCATATACTCAATCAAGGAAGGGGTGAGTGAATAGGAATAGACACGTGCTCTTCACATTTCCAATAGAGACATATTAATCCACATTGAAATATGGAAGAAATACTCAATTGCATTGAACTAGATGTCCAAGATAACATCACCCTTTTGGTTGTTCACTCTCCTTCCTTTGGAGTCATAATTTCCTTTTGTTTGAGTCATAATGCTTAGTAATTGTCATAGTCAAGTTAGAAGAAAACGCTGACATAGGTGGGCTGTTGTATGTGCCAATCTAGAAAATATTATGGAAGTAGTATGTAGAAAATTCTAATCATACTTGTGTATCTTTAGAAAATTTCAACCATGTCCCTCACCATAATCAATCTTAAAATATATTGCTTTTCTCATAAATATGAATTTATTTATATGATTCACTGTTAGAAAATTATCTATCGAAGAATCAATATTAGTAAACTCGTTTAGATCAATAATCAAAATGATAAACTGATTAATATCAAATCATTTAATATATAGATAATCAAATTAATTGGTATTAATAGACCATATAAACAATAATCTTGAACAAATAATTCATTAATAAATTTTAGAAATTAAATTAAAATAATCAATAATATTAAAATCCATTATAATTGCTATCTCAACTTTCCTCACCATTCTAAGCTTTTACGAGAAAAGTCATATAAGGTCTATCTATATAATTAACAGTGGGAAAGTGTTCTACGTCACAGTAATCTGAAATTCTTGCTTCGGAAGGTTTAACTATAAACTTAAATTAAGTACTCTTTTATTCTAAACGAATTTGATTATTGTCCTCATTGTTATCCAAAAAATTTGAAGAGAAATGGGTTTTACAAATGCAACAGTGTAATTAAGCCCATTCTATATTATTTGATTGCTCTACTATGTTATGTGCAATTATTGTTTTCTCCATGTCAATTCCAACATGATTCTTACCCTAATCAGATTTGGGAAAATCTTATGTTCTAGGTACACAAGAGAACCGGCACAATTCCAACAACGCACAGAGAAACTTGATAATTTACCTTCCAATTGGTAAGGATATAAATTCAAGTCCTCGAGTTCCTCATCTAATTCAAACATCAATAACTCTTCTGTAATATAAACGAAACTTACTCATCAATTTGTTATTTGGTTAATTTCTTTTCAGTTGCTGCGTTCCTGCTTCTATCACTATTAGTAATTAGTTTTTACTATGGTTGCTACAAAAGACCTGCATCTCTTCAACCCTCTGCAGCTACACAAAATGGCCAAACTGACTCTTGGGTACCACATACTTCTGAGAGTATAACTCTATATGGAACAGAGGAAAAGCATGAACATGATGAGAAACTGGCTAAAGCTCTTTCACTGCCTCCATTAACAAACCTTACAGATGATGAGATAGCTCAAATGAAAAGTTATTGCACCCAGTATCACGAAATTGGGGAAGGAAGCTTTGGAAAAGTGTATCTGGGTAATTTGAACGATAAAGACCTGGCTATAAAGAAAATAAAGTGCGAAGGCAAAGAAAGTAAGAAATTAGTAGAGAATGAAGTGCAACTTCTCCAAGGAATACAGCACAAAAATATAGCATCTATAATTGCATGGTGTATTGAAGAAAACACATTTTATTTACTGTATGAATATGTCAATGGATGCACTCTGGATGAATATTTGAGGCATAATAGTGAAGAGTTTTCATTGAGTTGGAATCAGTGTCTCAGAATGATATCCAGTATAGCTGAAGGAATACAGTTTTTACATGTGAATAATATCATACATGTTGATATCAAACCTCAGAATCTGATGGTGAACAGTAAGGATGGTGAGGTAAAAATAATAGATTTTGGGTTTTCAAGGCATGTAGATTGGAAAGGCACCCACAGATCAACAGATAGAATTACAGGCACTAAAGGGTATTGGGCTCCAGAGTATTGTCTCAACCACAAGCTCTCTTACAAGCATGATGTCTACAGTCTTGGTATTGTGGTGTTGGAGGTGATAACAGGACAGAAACATGTTGACAATGCACGAAGCTCAAGCCAGTTTCATATTCCAGACTATGTACGTTATATGATGGCCAGAAATCGTTTTGAAGAAGTTTTGGACGAAAGGTTCAAAGGAGAAGGCTTTGTTGAGGGTGATCTCATGAATGCTTTAATTGTAGCAAATTTAGCCCTAAAATGCGCTGAAAAGGAAAAGGAAGAGAGGCCTGAAATGAGCTATGTGACTAGCGTACTCAATACCATGGTCAAACAAAACACTGAAGAAAACTCCTCTTGAATGGTCGATTAATTGAAGTATTATGAATAAATACAGAGTAAGAAATTTTTTCTAGTAGATATATTCTTTTAGTACATATGTGGCTTTCGATCAATTTTAAAATAATTACTTGTTCAATGGTAGATTAAAGGAACATTATGTTTTTCTAAAGTTCTCAGTATTATGAAGTTCCAAGTATTATGAAATTCTAGAGAATTTCAAAAACTAATTTCTCTTAAAGAAAATTTTCAGTTTTTGTTGGATTCCATGTATATTCTTCTTATTGTTTTTCACAATGTACCGATGACGAGTGCAGCTCAAATATCTCTAATCATAAATGTCAGACCAAATGGTGGCAAGTAATTTTACATAGATATGCAACTTGTAAAAATCCTACACAAGATACAAAGGATTAAAAGAACAAAGTTCAAAGTTTTATGTCACAGCTGAAATGTATAGATTTCAAGTTAAATAATTTTTTTTAATGAAAGTAACAAAATCCATTAAAAACGCAAAGGGAAAATAGATTCCAAAGGGAGGAAATAGAGAAGCCCAAATTTACTTCATATTCTATTTCTTCAACGCTCTTTTCCACCGAAGTCATATGGTTGTCATCCTTTTGAAGAAGCCTATCAGTCAAACATGGGAAACGTATCAATTCCACAGAAGAAAGGACTTCTCCAATTTGACTTTCTTCCTGAGCACTTCAATGAATTGCTTCCATATATTCCATGCATTAGTTGATACCATATTCAACTGACAATTTAGAAGCAACTGCTAGAATCGCCAGACATTTCTCAATGTTGGAGAAATTCACAGTTTTCCCGTATATGAGTTGAATGCATTTTATAAAGTGATTAAAGTTGTGAGGAATGGTTTTGGTTGTTTTATCCAATGAAGAGCACCTTGAAAACTTGGTTCAAAAACCTTGGATCTTTTCAGAATCTGAAAATGAAAATAAAAAAGGTCTTTTGGATTGCAGCCAAAACTTTGAGAAATATTGTCCTGCCATTCTTCTTTTCAGCCTTCATTCCCTTGCAACAATCATTAAAAAGGAACGTTTTTCTTCACCTATTGGCTTGGATGTATTTTGTGGTTCTTGTTATATCATTATGCATTTGCATAATTAAAAAATAGTCAAATCGAAGTCTCCATTTTGTTAAAATAAGATAGTTAAATTTATAACCCATTTTTTAAAAATAAGATATTCAATTTTAACTTTTAATTTTTTAATTCAAACAAAGTGAGTCCCTAAATCTTAAATTAGTGTATACAATATTTTTCTTTATTACCATTGGACTCTGAACTCTGATAAATGTTTTTTTCATATTAACTAAGTTTTGTAGTTTCAGTATTATTAAATAGTCATTGTCTCTAGACTTATCACTTCCTTGTGAATTTCTCACATTTTTCTGTACATTAAACTATATATCCATTCTACACATAATTATTCATAAGTTTGACCCCTAAATCTGATATGCTTATCTTTTCTACAGAGAGCATTATTTTGAAATTTTCATTCTTGACTATGTGTCTTTTGCTAATTGTATTAACTTGTGTCCACATTAACCCTTATATTTTTTTAACAATTCTACATTTACTTATCTTGGCCGAGTCAAAATCTCATGTCAAAATCTAGGCCTATCTCAAAACCTCAACCACAACCACTCACAATACCCCATCCTCCCCTTCTACACATCTGCCTCCTGGATTTTTGCATCACTACTTTTCCTATCCAAAATACGTTGGTGTTACACGAATAAGTAAAACATTAGCTTACATATTAACTCTGACATAATGACATCATGGACATACCTTTGCCAATGTTATTTCATTTTTTCCAATCTGCATAGCTGAAACCCGCATAAGTTTTATATATCTATTCTGCTTCACCGATTGAATTAATTATGGTTAGGGATTCATACACGTAGATTGATTTCTTCTATTGCGGTGAGCACTTGATAGATTTAATCTCTTTGATCTTTGATCCAAAGTCACATTCTTGCGGACAAAATTTTATGTGTTTGTATGCCACAATTCCACAGTCAAACTATGAAAACTTTTTACAAAACTGTTTGCGAAGAAAACCTGACGTGTGCGACAGATATATTAAACCCACAAACGAAATCTTCTCAACTCTAAGAGAAATTATTAGACAAAAAAAATAAAAATACAGAACATTAACATCTGAAATCCATAAATTATAATTTTAACAGTCAATTTACATTTCTGACTATAAATGATAGCCATACCAGAAATTTTCAGGGATCAAACCCCTCAGAACAGAAGAATAGCATAAAATTGATGGAAAGAAGGAACAACGCAATGGATGAAAGAAAAGTAGAATAGGAGACGATTATCTAAACAGTTTGTTATGAATTGAACTGAATTGTTATTTAATTTTTAAAAAATATATGAATTACACACAAATATTGTTGCACAGATTCTTGGTGTTTCTAAATCTTGGGATCTCTTATTATTAGAATGAAGTAACCTCTTGGATAATAAATGATTTTATTTATTGAAATAAAATGAACATATTTGTGATAATCAATTTTTATAGGAGGAACATTTGAAACTAGATGACATTGTGGTAACCAATGGGATTAGTACCATGGAGACTAATGAGACTTGAAGCATGGGGTATGTGAGATGTTAAGATCTGTATCTAACTACCCGGGTTAGGAATCAATAGATAATCCTCATGTGTTAGAATATTCTGATGATGTCAACATATGCATATGGATAGAGGATGTCCATCCAAGAAGAATCTTAAGAGGTGTGTTCTTGGGAAGACGGAGGTAGCTATGAGCTAGGAAGTCAAATTTGGAGACTTAAGATTGGGGTTAAATTAGAGTGCAGAATAACATAGTTAGTTTTTCTATTGTTGTGATTCTAACCATTATTTTGTAGGTATTACTTGTCCTAAACTAACCCTAATAGTGTGGACATTCTATGAAGATGTGGGACAAAAGCAAGAAGGGCCTACTTCAATCATGTGTGACAATCAAGCTTGTAAGAAAACCTATTTATCATGCAAGATCTAAATATATTGAAACACAACATCATTTTGTAAGAGAAAAAATTTTAGTCTACACAGATAGAGCTAAACTATTGTAATGTCAATGACAATGTAATTGATATATTTACTAAGTTCCTAGGTAAAATAAAGTTTGTAGACTTTAGAGACATGTTAGGAGTCAATATGAAGAGCCTCTATAGTAGAACTAATGACGTGTGACAAAAAGAACCTTGTATGTCGACCAAACAAGTTAGTAAGGGTTACAAATTCCTTCCAATCTAAATGTGTGGACATTTCGTACATGACTATTTAATAAGATGTCCCAAAGAAATGTGACCAAGTCGTGTAAGTTTCTTTAGTATCAACATGATGCTAAAGATACTTACACAATCAAATTTAGAATAATATTTACATATTTCAACTTGATTGTGCAAATGTGATAATATTAAATGCATTTAACTCCCTAAGTTGTATGCCACCTCCCTCCTAAGAAAAACAACCAACCATCTCTTCTTATGACATTTTAAAAATATTTTAAAGAAATCAAAGTAGAATACCAACGCCCATTTAAAATATTGCTTGGTTTCAAGCATACAAATTAGATATGGAAGAAAATTCTACAAGAAGATTATAAATGCCACTTGTCAATTCTGAAAATACCCATCTTAATTTTTTTTATTTTTCTAATTTTTCAATATAAAATTTAAAATACCTCCATAAAAAATCAACATAGCAATTAGGACAACAAAAATTAAAATTAAAAATTAGAAAAAATTGAATATACTAGAATATGTGATGAGTATCTCTTCCTCCAAAATGGATTCATTCGGTTTAGAAAATTGAAAACATTCGTATCTAAATAGGCCGGACTAGTATAGAGGAGTAATGGGCAGCGAGGGAGCAATGGTTAGACAATGAGAAAAGGATATTATGGTGAACGCGCTAAGCCCAAATTATATTGACTATCTACTTACGTTCTCTTGAATAGGAGTCGAGAGGAAAAACCCTAATGGTGATTGAGGAAATCTGCACATCCTAATTAAGCAACCATAGGAAGAGTCTCAACATAGAGAATTTTTAATCGATAAAAGATATAACGCGTTTTGACGGATTGACTGCACTAATTAATTTATAAATTAATCAGCCTGACTGGCTTTCAAACGACATTCTATGTAATATTCCATCCATCAATGCAATAATTGAACAATGCAACACTATTCTATTCAAATCACGATAATTGTTTATGTACATACTGAGCCGGTCATGTCGAGTCCAAGAATTTTCTTGTCAAGTTATCATATGTTTATTCTATGAATTAAATTGGACTTTTATAAACATCGAGGTTACAGCAGCATATGCTCTTACGTATTCTTCACGGAAACCGATAGGGCTATCAAAGGAAACTTCGTGTTTATTAAAATTCAATTTAATTCATATAATAAGCAAATGATATTCTGACCAGAAAATTCATGAAATCCTCACCAGCTCACTATATTAATAAACTGTTATCTTTTAAACAAAAAGCTATTGTCGCGCTGTTTAATCAGAAGCATTATTGATGAATGGACAAATGTTGACAGAAATTTGAGGAGATACCATAGAAATGAGTGACAGAGCGAAAACCATTATTTTTCTTGCGGTTTTAGTTTCTGATTGGCTTTATTCCCTATCTTGGGCTGAAACATTCCCACCCCTTAATTGCTTCACTTCATCTGTTCGTAGTTGTGATGCATACATTTATCTCCGTAATGTAACTGAACCCATCAATTCTGTTGCATCCAGATTCAACATTTCTGCCCAGCAAATCACCAACTTTAGTGGGCCTGATCATTTGGCCAAAATTCGCTGTTCTTGCTTGGATTTCCTAGGGTATGAGGCATTTTTTTACAGGGTGAATTATACAGTGCAATCTTCTGATGCGGGTTTAGTGGGAAGAGAGATTTCCGACAAGTATTTTAGCCATACTGCATGGACGGAGGTAAATGCATTACTTACATACCAGACAGGGGACAATGTAGAGCTTGCTCTTGGTTGTGGGTGCCTTTTTCCCGGATGGAAATCAATTGTTTCTTATGCAGTTCGTCCAGGATGGAAATAGGACATTCAACTCAAACTTTAATGACATTGTAAGCCTCAACAACCTTTCTAACCCAAGTGTTATACGGGCGAATAGAGTATACTTCATTCCTTTTCTAGCAGGTATGTTAACTTACCTTACTTTCATTATAGCTAACACGGTTTAATAATTCTATGAAAGGAACACTGATAGCAGAAGACTCTGTTGATCATGTTGTGGTACAGATGGAAAATCCAGGGCATCTCCGCCACAAGCCAGCTCACCTTCAAGCAGAGGTACTCTCTTCAGCTGTATTTCTCTCAACTGTCCATTCTATTTGTGAATAATAGACTATAAGTAGAGTTAGATATAATAAGCCTCAATTCTATTTTATTTGTGAGTAATCCTAGTTCAAGTCCAACATGGACGATATAATAAGCCTCAATAACATCAAGAACCCAGATACAGTAAAAATGAAAAGAGTCTATATTATCCCTTTTCAAACATGTATCTTAGGCTGATTTCCTTTTCCATAACATCCTTTTATGAATTGTACGAAAGTAACAGTGATGAAAAAAGACGCTGTTCATTGTTTGTTTTACAGCCGGTAGAAATTCAACATTTTCACCTCTACCCTGCTTGGCTCCAAGCAAAGATAAGCTTATTGAGCTATATTTTGATTGATTGATCGGATTATTAAGGTAGAAAGTAGACATATTAACTGCGGTCTCAAATTTCTTCTGAGAAAAGTCTTAGAAGGTTTATCTATGTAATTCACAGCCTCAAATTTCTTCTGAGGAAAGTTGTAGAAGGTTTATCTATGTAATTCACCATGAGAGATTGATCTAGTTCACAGAAACCGGAATTTCTTTAATGGGGTTGGAAATATTAATGTTGGTCTTGTTTATAATTGGATACTAATATTAGTGATTATTTTAAATGTATAATTATTTATATAATATCACTCATGATTATTTTTATACAGTCTATTCATATCATTTCATTTGTATATTAAATGATTTGATATTAATTAGTTTATCAACTTTGATATGATTTACAAATTAATTATCAATATTGATCTATTGATAGATAACATACTAATAATTAAGTATGTGAATCAATAATGTTACACACACACACACACACACATATATATGTAGGTCGAGGGCACCTATTTTTATTTAACTCTAAGGTTATTTTAATCATAATTGGGATTTAGGAAAATAAAAATAGGTGCTTCAAGAATGATTACTATATATATATATATATATATATATATATATATATATAAGCTAGTGGCAGTCAAAAGGAAAAGTATTTTTAAATTTTTTTAATTTTTAATAAGGTTAGTATTGATATATTTATTTCTTTTTAAATGTAGTTGTGTAAACTTACCGTAAAATTATTCTTCAACATTTTATTCTCTAATTCTACATATAGTGTTTATTTGCATCACTTTAATTCAGTTTTATTTTAAAATATTGTTACATTAAATGTTATATTCAAGAGTAGAGTTAGGGTTAGGGTTAGGATTAGAAATAGAGTTAGGGTTAGCATTAAGATTTAAATTAGGGTTACGGTTAGGGTTAGGGTTATTGCTAGGGTTAGGATTAGGGTTTTAATTTAAGTTAGGGTTAGGGTTAGGGTCACAATTAGAGCTAGAGTTAGGGTCAGGATTAGAGTTACAATTAGAGTTAGGGTTAGGGCTAGGATTATTTTTAGGATTGTGACTATTGTTAGGGATAGAGTTAGGGTTAGGTTTAGAATTAGAGTTAGTTAGTGTTAGGGTTAGGGTAAGAATTAGGGTTTACGTTAAAAATATAGTTATGGTTAGGGATAGAATTGGAGCTAGGGTTTGAGTTAGAGCTAGAGTTTGAATTAGAGTTAGAGTAAGTGTTAGGGTTTTAGTTAAGATTAAAGTAAGGGTTAAGGTTAGGGTTAGAGTTTTGAATTGGTGTTAAGATTAGAGTTAGAGTTAGGGTTTTAGTCAAGATTAAAGTAAGGGCTAAGGTTAGGGTTAGAATTTTGAGTCAAGGTTAAGGTTAGAGTTAGGGTTAAGGTTTTAGTCAAGATTAAACTAAGGGATACGGTTAGGATTAGTGTCTAATTATGGTAGAGTTAGATTTATGGTTAGAGTTAGGGGTATGGTTAGGGTTAAGGTTAGGGTTAGGGTTAGGGTTAGGGTTAGTGTTATGATTAAAGTTAGGGTTAATTTTAGGACTAGATTTAGGGTTAGGTTTAGAGATAGGCATATAGAAAGGGTTAGGGTTAGAGTTAGTTTTAGGGTTAAAAATTGAGATTGGGTTAGAGTTAGAGTTAGGGTTAGGGTTATAGTTTGAGTTAGGGGTAGAAAGAGCATAAGAATTATGGTTAGGATTAGGGTTAGATTTAGGGTTTGAGTTAGGGTTAGAATTAGAGTTTGGAGTCAAGGTTAAGGTTAGAGTTAAGGTTAGGGTTACCATTACAATTAGGATCAAAGTCCAATTATGGTAGTGTTAGATTTAGGGCAACATTTAGAGGTAGGGGTAGGGTGATAGTTAGGGTTAGGGTTAGGGTTGGAGTTAGAGAAAGGGTTACCAATAAGGTTATCATTAGGGTTATGTTTACGTATAGAGTTAGGGTTATATATAGAGTTAGCATCAAGGTCAAGGTTAGGGTAAGGGTTTGAGTTAGGGTTAAGGTTAAAGTTAGGGTTAGGATTAGGGTTAGAGTCTAATTATGGTAGAGTTAGATTTAAAGTTAGAGGTAGGGATGGAGTAGGGTTAAGGTTAGTGATAGGATTATAGTTAGGGTTAAGGTTAGGATTAGACTTAGGGTTAGGGTTAGGGTTATAGATTGGGGTAGAGAAAGGGTTAGGAATAGGGTTAGGATTAGGGTTAGGGTTATGGTCCAAGTTAGGTTCAGGTTAAGGGTTAGAGCATGAGTTTGACTTAGGGATAGGGTTAGGGTTATAGTTTCAATTAGGGTTATAGTTAGAGATAGAGTTATAGTTACAGTTAGAGTGTGGGTTAGAATTACGACTAGGGTTAGGGTTAGAGTTACAAATAGATTTAATGTTATAGTTAAGGTCTGAGTTAGGGTTAATGTTAGAGTTAGTGTTAAGGTTAGAGTTTTGAGTCAATTTTAAGGTAAGATTTAGAGTTAGGGCTAGGGTTAATTTTAAAGTACAATTATGGTAGAGTTAGATTAATGGTTAGAGTTACGGGTAGGGTAGGGTAGGGTTATGGTTATGATTATGGTTAGAGTTAGATAAATGGGTAGAGAAAGCATTAGATTTAGGGTTATGGTTAGGGTTAGGTTTATATATTGAGTCAGGGTTATATATAGAGTTACATCAAGATCAAGGTTAAGGTATGAGTTTGTGTTAGGGTTAAGATAAGAGTTAAGGTTAGGGTTAGGTTTAGGGTATCAATTAGCATTAATGTTAGGGTTAGGGTTAAGGTTATAATATAATTATGGTAGAGTTATATTTAGAGTTAGAGTTAGATTTAGGGTTAGAGTTATGGGTAGGGGTATGGTTAGGGTTAGAGTTAGGGTTAGTGTTAGGATTAAAGTTAGGGTTAGGGTTAGGGTTAGGGTTAGAGATAGGTTTAGGGTTAAGGTTAGGATTACAATTAGGGTTAGAGATAGGGGTGCATAAAGGGTTAGGGTTAGGTTTAGGGTCAAGATTAGGGTTAGGTTTAGATTTATGGTTAGAATATGAGTTAGGATTAGGGTTAGTTGAAAAGTAGGACCATGGTTAGAGTTACCATTAGCAGTAGACAAAGCGTTAGAATTATGGTTAGGATTAGGGTTATGGGAAAAAGTAGGACCATAGTTAGAGTTATGGTTACTATTATGTTTAGAGTCACATTTAGGAGGGTATCTTGTTCTTGTTACACATGCCTCTTAGCATAATAGAGCAATATAAGGATCACAATGTTCCTTAAGTACTTTTATAATTTTATCAGTTACATTTATAAATAGATCATTGATTAATGTTAATTATGCTTAGCATGAATAGTGTACAATGAAGGACTACTAAATGTTATTGAGGTAATGATTGCACATAAAATGAGTATAAAATGAATATTATGCTTTAGAGTATGTTAATAGTTAGAAATAACACATCAATTTTATACATAATTTAATGATAAACGTATTAATGATATATCTCATGTAAAAGCTTTAATAATAAAAACACAAAGGTCAAGGAAAAATATTTCAAATATTTGCAATTATAGTTGAGGAGAATTTGAGCTAAAAAGTTAAATTTTTTGTTTATTATTCTGATACAAAAATGAAAGGAGAACTATATCTCCTAGTAGAATTATCTAGATAAAGTAATAAGTGAAAAATAGAAAGATGTGAAATCATCATATGGACCATTTGTATAGTTCTCCATAATGATGTAAGTACATCACATATTCTTCAGAGATTAATATTGTATTGTGATCTTTGTTCGTAATATGATCATCATAGACATCCTTCATCATGGATACAGACGAATCTACTTTTGCAAATGTGTTGCATACATATTTGGCAACATCTTCCATCTCCATTACCTCTATCTCTTGTACATGATCAACAAATAAAGTTGAATTCCCAATTGTTTTTACCATAGTTGTACAACATTGTTTGATTATTCATGCACACTTCTCAAACTCTATCTCAAAAAAATGATTTGATCCTATAGAAGAAGGTGGGCTCATGTTGACAATGGTTGACTATCTATTAGAGGCTACAATGCCTGAAAAAAATAATGGAAAACAATTTAGAAAGCATTAGCACCAATAGAAAAGAAGAACAAATGTATACTTAGTCAGAGGCATATAAATTTTAAATCAATAATGGTTTTGTACAAACATAATAGGTCACTTGGTATAATCAATTGTGGATAAAATTAATATAAAAACCAAATTGTATTAAAATTTGTAATGAAATTTTGAGTATTGAAACATGGTAATATTATGACCATTCATGGATAGTGAAGAATAGACAAACATAGTTTTCTAATATTAACTAGTAATGTATTGGTTGAAAATCATGAAGCACAATCATTATGATTTATTTCAATCAGAGAATGTCTTTATAATTTGAACTAATATTATAGCTACCTTAATTTGAAGACCCAATTGATGATCATAGTTAAATTTACAAATTAGAGAATTAGTATAATGAAATTTTAGCCTAATGGTACTTGAAACCATTAAAATTTGCAAATAATAAGGTTATCATGTTGGAGTGAGCATATCCAACTATAGTTGTCATTAACTATGGAATATGAACTATCAATGTACATAATAAGAATAACAACATAATAGTTCATGATGATGATCACATAGTGTAGTACAACAAATAAATCTTTATTATTAAATAATATGTTTGAAAACATCAATTGATTTTCAAGACTTCTCAATCTACATTCTTCTACTTTTCTCTTTGAAAGTTGTTACCCACTTTTCATTTTCTCATAGTAGTCATATGTGAAGGGTGGCATTATCCTCAAACCTTCCAGTGACTTAACACAAGATATGGCCACAAATGTCAATCTTGCTCTTTTTCTTTGACCTATGTCAATTGTGGCTTTTGAAAGAGTTAACCCTTGAGATTTATGAATAGTCAATGCCCATGCCAACCTTAATGGTGGTTGGAAGTTCCTACCCCTCTACATTGGTGCTATTTGAATTATGCTTGGATGGTGATCATCAAATGGTACTCTAGAGTAATTATCAAATTAAACTGTAACATATGTTGGTGGCTCAAGTGGAGTAGTTTCTAGTTTGTAGACAATATTTTCGATATATCCCAATGATCCATTCACAAGGCCAACTTCTATCCATAGATTTGTACTCAAAATTACTCTTTCATTATTACTGATCAATAACTCAATATCAAGTTCTTCTCTTGATAAATCTTCAGTTCTATTACCATTCACTGACTTGGTTGCAAGGCTATGTGTAACTAGATGTCTTAAAGAATACAACATCCTCATGTTAGGGTTACAAACATTGTCATTTGTAGAGAATAAATGCACTATATTATCAAACTCATCATTGCTTACAACATCTAATCTTATAGGTGTTTTTGTCACGAGCAATTTCTAGTCATCTATTTGTGGATTTGCATCTCTCACATTTGTGAGAAGCTGACAAAATCTTTATTGTTGAATATTTTCTCCATCTTGCCGAAATACTTTATCTAGTGTAACCATTGTCTTGAATTCTTTCCATAATAACATTGCCCACCTATTGCTATCATATGCTGGTCTATCATTAATAGGAGGTAATTGCCCCAAATGACCAACTAAAATAATAGATAGACCTAAAAGATAGTTGCAAAATTTTTAGTTATGTACATAAAGTAAAATCAAAAGATATGCATTCTGTATGACCAATGTTAATAAGAATTAGGAAACGTTAATAACATCATGTGATGTAAGGAAAGTGATACATCCAAATCTTATTTCTACTTTATGTAGGAAGGCTTGTCTAAGTCGACTATCTATATTTCCCAACATGTTCTAGCCAATGAAGCTCATTTCATCAATCAAAATATATTTGATACTTTACATCTCCTATTGAAAGCTTGTAAGTCTTGTCCCTTGTAGTTGGGCAAAATATGTAGTTGGAATCTGCAACTTTGAGTGAATGGTAGATGCTCCTATATTGAAAGCTGCAACTCCAATTGGTGCAAGCAATAGAAGAGGGTAAGGATTTGCCATTGTTGCCATCTAAAGAGATTGATTGATGGAACCAATTATATAGGACTTTTATGTTCCTGTTGTTCCATGAATTATCATAAATAAAGGATTTCCCACTTGATTGCTATGGTAGTGTGTCAGAATAATGTTGACTACCTTTTGTTGCTTGTGACTAAGAGTTGTAAAGTTGATACACTATGGAATTTCATAATACATAAGACATCCATGCTTTATCATTTTAGGTATGAAATTTATTACTCAGATTGTCTCATCTTCACTTTGATATTCACTGCAACAATTTGTATTTCTCTCAATATCTCTTCTTCCAAACATATCAATTTTAGAAACTGGCATATGTTGACCACGGTGTAACCCAAATATTATTTCTCACTCATGTTCTATAATACTTTCCTAAATGGCTTTATTATCTTCTATCTCTAAATCATTTTATGGTTCATTATTTTGCACATGTTCTAACCTTTGGACATGCCAAGGATTATAGTTGAGTGAGTCCCAATTTGCTGCTATAGTATCATCATCATGACCAAATTCTCTCTTAACATTATGAAAAGGTTTGTATAGTAACAACTGATACAAACAAAAGTCCACCCACTTATCAAAATCTCATAGAGGAATAAAAAAATACCTAGGAAAAACTCTAACAATAGCTACTTTATTTCTTGGCCCCAATTTATTATCTCCTCTTCTTTTAGGATTATACAACTAGGACCTTGGTGCATCAATCAAACTGATACCTTCCATACAAAGTGGTCTTATTTTATAACCATCAATAAAATATTTTGTAAGTTATTCCTCATTTCCATCATCATTTATTACCATGGGTTCGAAAACATCACATGAGACATTTAGATTATCAAACTTTCTGCTACACTCCACCAATGAAAGTTCTAATAATATATGACATGTTTCTTGAACTCCAATATCTCTTTCTACAACTATCTCTGTTAAAAGCTTTCTATATGCTCGTGATACTAAATCATGAGGATTTTCAAGATTTGAAAGACAAGTCAACATTTTTTGATATGTTTTAGAGATTCTTTCTACTTTTGCTACATACTTTGTAGTATATTTGATAACTACATGTCTTCAAAGAAGAGGTTTCCAATCAACATTGGACCTGCACAATTGTAGTATGTACCAATTGTGTGTATTAACTCTATCACAATTTCTTGCTGGTTCAATTTTTTTTTCACATGATTCCACATCCAGTGTATAACTTTTACCCCTCCAAATTTAATTGCTAAGGAGCATTATACATGAAACATTGGTGAATACATATCTTGTTAACCCAACTTGTTAAAAAATGTGAAATAGAAAATTTGAGTATATATATATTTAATTTGATTAACCTACAAACTAGTCTTCCTCTTTCTTTTATGAAGGCATGCTCCCTCCTTATAGACAATGTGTCTCTCAACACAATTGAGTATCTACTCATAATCCTGGTCTATATCCATCTTAGAGAGTTGTGTTGTATTCTTCAAGCATGGATGCTGACTAGAATTATGAAAGACCTATAAATGATAATTCATATATTATTCTATTGGATAGAGGTGAGAAACACATATTAATAATTAACTCATTTATAATATGAAACTTACATTTATATTTCTTTGATGTGGATGAAGTCTAGGATTCCATCTATGAATAATGGAGTCACAATATCTCTTAGCACTTTTTTGTTCATCCTCATTTGACCAATTAATAATGCCCATATTTGGTGCCTGTTTGAGCAATAAGAAGTCGTGAACATGAGGTGAACCATGATGTTGCCACTCATATCTACACCAAATGTTGTTTACTTTCATACCTTTTTCAAGTATTTCTTTTGATCAGTAGGTTGTGTACCAAGCATTAGTGCTTATAAATCAAGCCATTGAATATCTGTTGCACTTAACATGAACAAAATTGTAGGTGTGCCAAATTGGTCAAGCAAGTCAATTAATTTTTCTTTACATTTTGCACAATATGATCTTGTTCCTCTTAGACTTGTTCTAAACCGCATTAGCCTATTACAAGATTATTACAAGGAATATTATCCATATGTTCATGCAACTCATTAATAGTTATTGGCATTTCCTTCAAGCTCTTTTTGGCAAAAATAGATGCTAAACTTTATGTGCGATGTCTCATTACCATGTTTTGCATAAAATACCTAAATTGTGGATGTTTTCCAAAGTGGTTATCCTTATATTTGATAAAATGCTTTACAAATTCATGAAAGTACACCTAGTTCATTCTAGGCTCTAAGCAATCACAACTTCCATCTGGAAACAATGTTGGGAAAGCCATATCCAACAACCCAGATGTGACATATTGATAGATGATGCACCTATAGATGGCCACTCAATTAAAGTAGAAAAAAATGCATCAAGATTATTAACCCAAGCAAGAATTAATTTCATTTCCCATTGAGCATTAGGTGGCCTTGAAGTTGTAGAGTTTGTGTGCTCAATTATATTACCTTCACCTATCTCCATGAGAGGACCTAGGAATACAACTTCATTTGCATCACAAGAAAACTCCATTGGCACTATCTTTAAATCTATGAAAAATATTCTCATCCATATTTGCAGGCAGGTCATCAAGAGAACTTTCATCTATCCTAACATCTACACAAAATTTATCATTTTCAACTTTGTATTTTAATGCTCTATAAACATGAACTCTATTCACAGTAAAGTTGCATTGTGTACCATGTTGATCCCTTCTTCAAACAATAATGATTGGTAAATGATCAACTGTGTGTGGTAAGACTTTTGATAGCTATTCAACATGCTAAGGAAAACTAATGGTATGTCCTTTATACTTATATTGACCATTAGTTACATGTGTAACTTGCAATATAGGGTTTACACATGCAATCAACATCTCTTCAACCTGAGTTAAATTTGCAAGCTCTTGTGGTTGACATCCTAGATCCATAATATTCGAAGATTAAAACCTATGAATT
Source organism: Cupressus sempervirens (assembly GCA_028749045.1). Classification (NCBI taxonomy): domain Eukaryota; kingdom Viridiplantae; phylum Streptophyta; class Pinopsida; order Cupressales; family Cupressaceae; genus Cupressus; species Cupressus sempervirens. The sequence continues at coordinate 636,698,968 of CM053790.1, read as the reverse complement.
CCAATCTCTTGATGACACCTATTGCATATTAGACCCTGACTGGTGTGATATACTTTCATTCCTGCATATGACTCTTGACAAACATAGCACATATTTGGTTTTTTCAAACTATTTATCTAATATCTAAAGTGCATATGAAATCTTCTAAATTTAGATTGAAGCATACCATTTGAGTTGGGCATGTTTTCTCTATCACCTTCTAATTCATCATTCACATGAATTTGACTTCCATGTTGTGGTGTTTCTAGGACACATTCTACAAATGGAGACCCTTCATACTCAACATTTAGTTGATTGTTTGCACCTGTAGGAAGCACATGTATGTCACTTGGTTGCACTTCAACATGTTGTACTTCACACTTTTGTGCATCTAGAAGGACCCTCTCAGAATTATGCTAATAATTTTTTCTTTGTACATTTGTGTGCTCTCTTTCATTAGCTTCTAGTTGTGCAACTAACACTTCAAAACTTCTTCTACCATAACCTTGCCTATTTCCTTGATTTAATGCTATTCTTTGTTGTTCTCTTTCATTTTCTATTTGATGTTGTTGTTGTTGACATCTTCAGCATTCTTTATTATATTCTCTTTGATATTGCCTTTCGTATTCTCTTTGTGCCTTCTCTGATTAAAAATTTAACCTAGTTCTCACCATAGCTAGTACAAAAATAATATTAGTGAATTAAGATATATATTTCATGACACTAAATAATTTTTCATACAAATCATACAAATTTGTAAACATCATTTATTAGAATGTATATATGATTTATTTAAGGAATATTTTATTTAGTAGTTAAATTTATATATAATGTTTGTATGAATGAAGAAAATTACCATTTAAAATGAGTAATACTAAAGTATCCATGAATGGAGACAAAAAATTTAAAGCTTGTTGAAAAACATATTAATTAAGAAGAAACAAAAGAATTATGAACAATAAATAAGAGAATACAATAAAAGATTATGAAAATGCAGTTTGTTAAAAAAAATACAAACATGAATATATAATGATTTTTTAATTTATGAAAACATTGGATACATCATGTAAATAAATTATTTTATTTATGAAAACCTTGGATACATTATTTTAAACAGAATGGTCTAAAAAGGCACTTTGTTGAAAAATAAATGTATGTGTAATATCAAACTTTGCAATACAAAATGCCAACACCAAAAATAATAGACAATTCACTTTATGAGATAGTGAATTCCAATTTTCCAATACAATAGAGTAATACTCAAAAAAAATGTTGACCTCTACTAAGAAAAACCAATAACATATTTAGTACCATTGTGTTAGTATCCACCTTCCATTAACCCATTCATGAGATTGATGTAACTATGCTCAAGAATAGGGTTGAAGAGTTTGAGTATGTGGAAAGTAAACTTCATAAAATTGTCATCGACTAAGTGAAGAATTAAATTTATCAACAACAATGATTGACCACCAAGAATCATTCTCAAAGATGTCTACCACCAAACCCAATGGGATGTACTATGGAAGAGAAACAATTGGAGGTCTAGGTCCAATATCCTTTGGAAAAAGCTCCTTTATAAGAGGTTCTTGTGTGAACTCATCAATTATAAAATTATCATATTGAATGAAAAACTTAGGCCTAAGAGCATTGGCCACATGTCCAATAATAGTGCCAGGGAACCATGCTCCCTGGAAACCATCTTCATTAGAACAAACTTCAACTTTTATCCCATAATCGAAGTTTATGTTTTATTTATACCTTTAGCATTAATGCAATAAAAAGAAGTATTTGATTATTTCATTATCAACATATAAATCAATCCTCAAAACAAAGTTGAATATTTCTAAAATGTTCAAAATGAAATGCACATGGTTACATAGATGTAACAAAGTAATATTTATTATTCTATGAAATATTTGCATTCTAATGTTTCAAATATAGTGGCATTGTCATTCACTTTTGAAACATTATCAATATTTTTAGTTATAACTAACATTATAATAAATTGCTTACTATTATAATATTTTAAAAATGGTGGCATTGCCTTCCACTTTTCAAAGATTGATGCTTAAAAGTTAATATTTATTCTTTTAAACTTGCATATAACAAATAGTCATAAATTAAAATAAATATATGGTTACTCTGATTTTCAAGCAACAAAATTAAAAGTATAAATTTGATTTTTCTTATTCAAAAATAAATAAATTGGCACTTTAATAAAATATTTGGAAAATGGTGGCATTGTGATCCACTTTGCAAATATTAATATGTAAAGATTAATTTTAATCTAAATTTAAATTACAAAACTATTATAATCAAAATAGTAATCTAATTTAGAATGGTAATCTAAATCAATATACTAATCTTAATCAAAACATTACAAATATTTTTAGATATAGTTAACATTATAATAAATTGCTTATGAATACAATATTTAAATAATGGTGGCATTGCCTTCTACTTTTCCAAGATTGATACCTAAAAGTTAATATTTATTATTTTAAAATTGCATATGAAAAATAACCATAAATTAAAATAAATATATAGTTACTCTAATTTTCATGTAACAAAATTAAAAGTATAAATTTGATTTTTCTTATTTAAAAATAAATAAATTGGTACTTCAATAAAATATTTAGAAAATGGCGGCATCACTATCCACTTTTTAAATATTAATATGTAAAGATTAATTTTAATCTAAATGTAATTTACAAAACTATTATAATTGAAATAGTAATCTAATTTAGAATAGTAATCTAAATCAATATACTAATCTTAATCAAGATACTATTATAAATCAAACTGATTTTGTAAATCAAAATAATAATCATTAAATTTATAACTCACTATTTTTATTAAAAAAATTAAAAATATTGAAATATTATGGGGAAAAAAAACAACATTAATGTAAAATATACATTGAAAGATATGAGAAGGAAATAATCTATGCAAATCATATCTAAATATATAACATGCAACTATATATAAATAATGCATGAAACATGCAAATATAATTTTGAATACAACAGTGTAAAAACTAGTGCAGTGCGGTGTTCTCGCAACTAGCAACATAGTGTTCTCACAGTCTTCCTGGACGTGCGGAGATACCAAAGGTTAAACATTAGGCTATAAGTCCAAAGGATTTTCCATCTGACTTCAACCATGTTTCTACCTTCTTGTAGAATAGCTACTCCTCTCTTGAGGACAAAGATGATATGGAAGAGTTCTAATGAACTTCCTATCATAGAATGTGCAAGGTCTCACAGATCGCCCCATAAAGTACTATGTTCAGGATGTCCATCACAGACTTGGTAATTCAAATTTTCTCTATCTGCAAGAAGTTAACATTTTTGGTTTCATGCTTGCTTCGGCATGCCGTGTAATTTGGCAGGATGGCGTGATGTTTTCTTCCTAGCATTAAGCTGGCCAAGGTGGTTTAGTTACTCTCCTATCCTCTCACCTTCATTTTGCTATTATTTCGCACGCTTCTAACCCCATGCATATAATTATTTGGCTTTTTCTTTCCATTAACAATCATTCTTTTGGAGTCATTAATGTTTATGCTTCCAATGATGCTATGGAAAGATCCTAGATGTGGGCCTAGCTGACTGACAACTTGCCTCCAGCTACTTGGGTTATGTGTGGGGACTTTAATATGGTTGAAGTGGCCTCTGACAAAGATGACATTCTACCTTTTCACTGGATAATTGGGGAAAGACAAGCTTGGTATTACATGCACAATAAATTGGGGCTTTTTGATCCCAATACCAACCACCGCAAAGATAGTGGGGTTTGGGACACTTGGTCCAACTTTCAAGTTGGCTCTGATTGCATATTAAAATGCCTTGATCATTCTATGATCACTGCGTAATTTTTTTTCTCTTTTTTTGAGGATCAAGATTTGCCTATCATTCCCTTGCTAGATGTGACGTTATCTGACCACTACCCCATCATTTTTGTCATTTCTTGGTAAATAGCTATCCCAAAGGTGGCCAAGTCTTAGTTCTTCCTCAACATGTCTGTGTTGATGCATGCTTGCACAATTTTGTACATCCTACATGTTCAGAACTTGGAGCCATGTCTGCATTCTCAAAGGGGTTGGATTCAATGGTGGAATGATGCCATTACCAGAGCTACTCGGTTCTTGTGCATTTATGGGTGACAATTGGCTATGTTTCACAAATAGTCCTATGAAGCCAGCACAATTGCCCTCAAAAAAGCCTCTAAGGCCCTCACCCTCAATCCCTTTGATGTGGACTTGCAAATTCAGCTTGCCAAGCTTTGTCATGACAAGAAAATTGCTGATAATTATGCTACACGGGGAGCCCAAATCAAAGCCTGTCTCCATTGGTTGGAGGTTGGTGACAAAGCCTCAAAGGATTTTTTTTAGGCTCTTCATGCTCATCATACCAATGTTGGGATTCAAAAAATTAAACAAGGTAATGCTGATCTATCTAGTCTCCCTACCATCCTACAAGCATTTTTTCATCACTATGAGAATGTGTTTGCTTCACAGGGAAATTCAGTTTCTCAAGAGGCAGCTCTCAAAAAATGTATTTCTATTACTCCAAACCATCTAGAAGCTGAGCAATGCACCTTCTATGAACAACATATTTCTCTCTATGACCTTAAAGAGGCGGTCTACTCCATGGTGGATGACAAGTCCCCTGGGTGTGATGGGTTCCCTTATGAATTCTACAAACACCTCTAGAAGCATATAGATCCTGACCTACACAAAGCTTATCTTGAAGCCTATGACTCTAAAAGCTTAGAAGCTGTTATAAATAAAGGAAATATCAAATTGATACCTAAAGCTGATGATCCAGAGGATATATGCAATGGGAGACCCATTACCCTTCCAAATGTGTCATACAAGATCATTGCCAAGGCTCTCTCTCTCAAAATAAGGCACATCTTGCCCTTAATTGTGTGACCAAAGCAAACTGGATTCATCAAGTCTAGATATATTCTTGACAACATCATTGTTATTTGGGACGGAATGGAATGGGCTTGCAAGTCCAATCAGAAGGCCATATTTTTACAAATAGATTTTGCTAAAGCCTATGATCGCATTGAATGGCCCTTCATCTTGGCTATGCTCTAGGCTTTAGGTTTTCGCCCCAACTTCCTCCAGTCCATGGAGATGCTCTTTGGGGATGCTAATGCTTGCATTACCATCAATAATTCACAATTGGAGGCTTTTGGTCTTTTTCGTTCCATCAGACAAGGTTGTCTACTAGCTCCTATGCTTTATGTTCTTGTTGTGGAAGGTTTTGGTTATTTACTTGTGCATTCTATGTCCTTAGGACTAGTTCATGGTATTTCCTTGCTTGAATCATCCCCCCAATTATTCAATGGACACTTTGCTGATGATTCTTTTCTCACTCATTTAGAGGATGAAGAAAAAATCAATAATGCTTTAAGTTCCCTAGACACCTTTTGTCAAGCTTCTAATTTTTCCATTCAATGGCATAAAATGCTCTACTTCAACCAGTCCTTTCTACTAGCTCCACCTTGGCTTAGCCAGTTTGAGTAGAAATGGGTTGCCCATGGAGAAATATTCCACTTTCTTGGCATTCCTTTTGCATTCCAGGCGTCGCATGTGAAACTTTGGAATGTTGTGTTGGCTAAGAATAGCAAATAGCTCGACTACTAGATCAGAAAATCGCTCTCCCTCGTAAGAAAAGTTTAGATTTTCTCTAAGATTCTTACGGGCACTCATGTTTATTACTCATCCTACTGGGCTCCATCCAAAGCCTCTTACATGAAGCTGGAAAGATTGCTCAAGGATTTTCTTTAGGCCTCTAGTTTTGATCACCATGGCTTTCACAGAGTGGCTTGGGACTTTTTTTGTCTCCCAAGAGAGTCTAGTGGTCTTGGCTTGCTTTCCACTTGGAGACAAGGCCTTGTTCTTTGTGCAAAATAGATTATTAGGGCTCTCTCAAGAGATGAAGCTTGGAAGATTCTAGTTTGGCACTGCATTTCTTTTGGCTTCCAAGTCAATAGGCTTGCTTGGAAGGGGATTGGCCTCCAAACCCTTCTCATTATGCATGAGCTCATGGTCATTTAGGGCTCATTTGTCATCAAGAGCATTTGGAAAGCCTAGAAGGCTATTAAGCCCTAGCTTTGATGGGCTAGAGATGAATTCTGCAATGGACTCTCCTTGAATCAACTTAACATACGGTGGTCTCCCCTATTTTCCATTTAGGGTACTCCCCTCACCAAGACTCAAGAGGCTAGTGCTCTACATTTTTTCAAATGTGGTATTAGAACTCCAAAGGACCTCTTTTCATGAGTCACCATGAATTTGAGGACCTAGGAAGATATCCAAGTTCAGTACCGCCTTGTCCATTTAGACCTATAGACTTTTGACCTTCTACTTTCTTCCATTCCTATTCACTTAGTTCATAAAGTGGTGATTAAGTCTATTTGCCCTTGGTGGCTTGATTGGAGGTGGTTTCCTATCACTCCTTTTTCTAATTATAAGCCAAGTTTGGGCTACAGATGGCTTTTGCCTCATCTTCCCATGGTGGATACGCTAAACCACAGATGGCATTTGGAATCTTCCCTTTGTCAATGGAGAAAATGCTTTGACACCATATGGAATGCTATAACTAAACCCAAGATTTCACATTTTTCTTGGTGCCTAGCCTTCCAAGGTCTTCCCCTAGGGCCTTGGCTCAAACACATTGAGCTTCTTGACCCTAAATGCCCCTTTTGTGGACAACCAGAGTCTTTCTTGTATATCTTTTGGTTTTGCAAGCGTTCTTAGAATCATTGGCACTAGATTCATGATTTCTTCAAGCCATTCAGACTTGATTTTTTCTCTTGACATATGATTTTACTGGGTGACTCTCCTAGATTTCCTCGAAAGTTCACCCAGATTTGGCATACGTTCAAGTTGGTGATCCTGTTTTCTCTATGGAAAGATAGCAATACTATTCTTTTCACACACAATTTTTTGGATGTTAACATTACTATGTATACTAAGGCATGCATTTGTAATAATGTAATTATGTAGATACAGGTGCAAGATAATAAAGTTGCACTCAAAGTTGCTCACTTGCAAGAACTGTTCAATCACTAAGGCAATGCCCCTTGTACTATTGCTAGAGTTCCTCCAAATGCCTCAGCGATGACCTCGATGCCCCATGGCCACTATCCTTGGCACCACTCCTCCTACCACCACTCACACACCCCACACTCCAAAACTTCCCTCCATCGCTCTCCCAGTGGTGGTGATGGAAAATGGAGGTCCCACTCAGCTTCCCCACCCCGTGGTGGTTCTAGTTGGTCCCAGACTCCTCCTCTTGGTTCCCATCGTGGACACTTAGGGAAGTGGCCTAGCCTAGACCTAGTAATTTCTCCTCTGTGGCCAAAGGTTAAAGATGCGGAGGCTGCCACTATTGCTACTATTGGTGACGATGGTTGGACTATTCCCAGCCTGCCCCCCAACCCTAAAGATGATTGGGGTTTTCAAGATAAAGATGATCCAACACCCTCAGTTGTCACTAGTTTGGCAGCCTAAGGTTGCCTTATTTGTTTTTTTCTTTTTGATGAATACTTTCTGATTCTAATTGCGACTATGTTTTTGTTCGGCTTTGGCTATTTGAACTCTTTCGCGAGGTGATCTTGTATCCCCCAACCCCTTTTTTGTCAATTGTAAACTGAGTATATTTTATTAATAGAAAAGGTAATTATTCATCAAAAATTAAGAAATCTCATGTAAAAAATAAAATATAACTAACTATAAATAGTGTAACTACTATTCTAAATGTTAATAGTAATCTAAATGCAAAATAAAACTTAATAGAAAAAGAAAAACATTAAGAAAAATCTTACATTGCTTTTCGATCTCCTTGTTGATCTTCAAATTTGGAATGCTTCTCCAAATGATTTATCTTCCTCTCTTCTTCCTAAACAAAGTTTATTCTACCTCTCAAGAGCAATGAAAGTATTACTCAAAACTTGTCTTCCTATGCAAATCTATTCTTCTATGAATGCAAAGAAAAATTGAAAAGAGATGAGTGTTTTGTAATGAGAGAAATAACTCTTCATCTTGCCTGAAAAGACTCTTCATTATTCACTAAGAGAACCTTCAATTTTGAGTAAAAGACTTTTCAATTTCCACTCCTTCACTCTCCACTCAACTTCAAAATTAAAAAATAACAATTTAGAAATGCCAACAAGGCATTATTATAAATTGAAATTAAAAAAATAAAAAGATTGAACATCATACATGTCCTCATCCATTATGTCAAATTTTTTTTAAAAAATTATGAGGTCATGGACTACCACCCTTGCCATCCTATGTGTTGATTTCTATGGCAGTAACTACCACTAACATCACTAGTTGTTACCGTCGTAGCCCGAAGCTTTATATTGCTTTCATTGTTTTTGTTTATTTTGTGTTTCTTTCTTTTGTTTTTTTAGTTTTTAATTTTAAAAAAAAAAAATTATATTTTTTTTCTTATAATATTTTTTCAATATTTTTAAAAGAATATTTGTAATTTTAAAAGAATATATGCAATTTTAAAAGAATAACATGATCATATGATAATGTTAACCTCCTTATGCTAACCTCTACTTTTTATTTTTATTTAATACCAATTGTAGAAGATAATTTTTTTCAATTATTTATTTATTTAAAAAATTAATTTATTTATAATTTTAAGGTGCTTTTTTTGGGCCCTATTATTTCATATTTAGCTTCCTCTTTTATTTTGCCACCTATTATTTTGGAAATTTTATTATCTTTTATGTTGGCTAACCATTATTTTAGGATTTTTTTAAATTTAAAATAAAAGTTTATAACTGCTTCCTTTTATTTTTTATTGATAAGGAATCTTGCCATATTCTTGTGCTAGGCATTTGTACTATCAGTGTATAGAATGCTTCTCTGCGTAATAAATTCATACTTATTGATAAAGTAATGTATTCTAAAATTGAATATATTTGTATTAGGGAATACATTGATACTATACTTTCATCATTCATATTTTTTATCATTTATATCTTGTGATATGTTATCCATGTAGAGCACCATTTAAGTTTTCAATTGCTTGTCCTAAAGAATCTCGAACACCTTCTAAAGAGCTTCGTTTTGAAGTCTTTTTAGGCTTTTATGGTTTATCTTGCGTAGAATGTTAGGTTCATCTTTGTAATGTCTCTCCTTTTATTTAATCTATAGAGCGACTTTAAATATTCAATAAATCTAGTACATAAACTGTGTTGCCATATACAATAATCAAGGAAGAGGGGTGACATGACTATTGGACTTCACATTCCCAACAATCTCTCTCCTGAAGGCCTACTACCAAAACTATGCACTCACATTCCCTACATTTCAATTCCAGATCTTAGATGACAATTAAACCTTGAGAAGATCTCAAGATACCTAGATTCTACTCCAGTGCACTCGAATGAGTCTCCTCCACAATAGAACAGAATTATAAAAAAATTTCTTTTACAAACACAATTTTTCTTATAACTTTATGATTAGAAACACCATTGCATACATATTCAGGGTACATTTGTTCATTCTACTAAGAATGCACAACATTGTGCTCTAGTGATTCCAAATAATCTATTTGATCATGTTCGCATACTATCCAAATCATCTCGAAAAAATTATTAACTTTTTCACATTGGTTGTCCAAAATGGTTATTGAATTTTCTTGCATTTTAGAAAACTCTAATTTAAAAATGACTCCTACTGATGAAGTCACCAAATCATTACCAATATTTGGATTTTGGGAAACAAACAATGGTTTGGAAAAGTCCTATTGTTCAAATGCTGAAGTATGAATCATCTAAACCATATTCTGAAGACATTCTTGAGCTTCAAATATGTAAACCAACTCAACAAATGTATTTGTGTGCCTCACTAATCCACTAGAATGTGTTGTACAATGTGTTGCATTCTTCTCAAAAATGCCTTCAATATTGTTTTTCTGATCACTAGTCGAATGAGTTTCCAAGACAATCTTTTCTTAGGCAACCTTAGTGTAATACTCCTCACTCGAAATCAAGGAACCTTCTATCATTGCCATAGCGCCAATAGCAATGTACTCTTCAACCTTTTCTTCCCCATTATAAATAGAATTGACAACACCTTCCTCATCAGCCACTTGCAACACATTGTTAGATGTTGTAAATTAATCAGCTAATGTTGACAAAATGGTTGGCATAGACAAATAGTAAAAAATACTCGCTCAACAACTAATTTAGTCAACTACATAGCCGTTCACTTTACAGTCCACCATGAATGTTGCATCTAATTTTGATCAATAGTACACTTCACATTGATTATGTATTTCTTTATATATTTGATGAATTAGTAATGCAATCTTAGAGCTCTTTTATAGAGTTTCTACTTTGTGCCTTGTTTTCCAACATGGTATTAGAGCTGATGGTTTTGGTGATATTGGTGGATGTCACTTTTCCTAAAATTGCTTACAACTATGGATACTCTATTAAGGATGGTGCTGAAATAAGGAGGCAGCCATCAAGCAATCTAAAAGTTGCTCAATCAAAGGAAACCATTGTTTCAAGTCAGTGTTGAAGCTGCTGATTATAGATCTTTCCATATGTGGAGATCACTACTTTCTAAAATAAGCAGAAAGAAGAAATTAGAAGTAGTTGCCAAAGTTTAAATCTATTGACATGCTGAATGGTGTTGCCACTAGTTAAGCATTATAAATAAATAAGAAATCATAAAGAAGTTGAAGCCCCCAGTCTAAAGGGGATCAATGTGTTGTTGCAGTCCAAGTCACCATTTGTAGAGTATAGTTGATTAGTGAAGTATTTATGGATTGGATTTAAATAGATTAATCACTTGTGGCTGAAGTAAAAGAGATCATGAAAAAGATTAATACTACATAAATTTATTTTAGATCTATCTAAAATTGAAATCACTACAAAGATTTCCCATAGTATGAGGTACATGTCCTTGTGTGGTAGAATTGTATTTCTGAACAAAGAAATTAGTGATATTTTTTTTAATGTTGTAGCATTTTGAGATAAATGTATGAGTCACATTGAGCCCATAAAATCTAGAATCCTTGAGCATAGCAGTGTCTCAATGGGATGATGTGTATTGTAACTAAGTCATTATAGGGGATGCATGATTGGTTGTACCTGACATCACAAATATTTTTAGATTAGCAAATTGATGAATCATGTAGTTAAAAAGAATTCCTACAGAACTAGCAAGTACACCTGCTAGATGGATCACTTTTTATACGGACTCAATAGTTGATTTAGGTATTGTTGATGTGTGTTTTATGACTCACCAAACAGTAGAAAAAAATATCGAAATATCTTATCCTCTCTTGAATAAAGTCTTGTGTATGCTAAGATTGCTAGACGATCATACAACGACTTCAAGGTTCCTTTAATGTCAGTGTGGATAAGATCGGTGGTTGATGTGATTTTTTGATGATTACAAGGGGCCTTACGTGTTAATTCATATTCATTTCAAGTGATACTAGATGTGGGAGCTATCTTAAGGTTTTGCAATGAAGCACTTTTTTGGATTTTTCACAAAATATGTAGAAATTCAATAAGGTAGGGTTTAGGAACACTATTCTAATCCTAAGGGTAGTGATAACAATAAATAGTACTATAGTGGACAAATTCCTCAATTTACCAAATTTTTCTTCACCAAGCTATACTACAACTATGCATGAATCGGTGCAATCTTCAAGGGTTATGCCAGAGATTTTCATATCACTGCATACACCATCATAAAGAACAATGTATACAACTGATAGAAGTTGAGCATATGCATGAAAGGGGTTCAGGCTAACTTTACACAATGAGTTAGAATCACTAAAATGTCAAAACTATGAACCAAAATAACTCATCAATACACCATCATATTCTTCATTGTAATCACCACAAATTGACTATGCTAAACTTAATCTAATTGAAGAAATTTAGGAGAACAAGCAAGCACTAAGACACGTCAAGAATTTACCAAAATCTAATGAAAACTTTATTATCTCAGTAGCTCATAGCAACAATCTCATAAAAAATCTCCTTTTATAAATGAGAAATGAGGCCTTTATATAGGTCCTCGATTACAACGGGTGGCCTGGATGATCACAATAACTGATGGCCAAGATCATGCCACATCAGCCCTAATTAGGGTTAGGGCAATGGAAAGGAATCTACATTAATGCCACAAGGAATCCACTACTATAGTGGGTAATAAATGCCCACTATGCATGCTCATTTAAGAAGGAGTGGGGTGTAATAAATGATCCCTATGCACACCCACTATCTATTTAATGCATCTGTCCTTGATTTCTTTGCCTAAAAGATCAAAATCAATCTAACACTGTTTCTAACTCCTCTATACTGATGCTTGGTGCAGATTCTTACTTGAATTCTAGAAATGCAATTTCTCTTTCTTCTTTTCCCAAGCTTTCATCCCAATCTGGTAGTAAGTCCTTAGTAGTATGCATTGTATTTGAGAAGATGGAGAAGTTCTCAAAATCATCTCTTAAATATACATTTAGCTGAAAGTATTCCTCTAACTTGACTTTCAGATTATCAGTTGTCATTTCTTCTTCCCCCAATCTTTTTGATAACAAGGATGCAACTACATTTGATATTCCTTGCTTGATGTTATCAACAATCTTTTTCCATCAACTGGATTCCCTGGTAAAGCTCTCAAATATTTTCTTAGCCATGATCACTACATTGTACCATCGAATAAAATCATAGACATCCCCCTTGCTGATAACTCGACCATCAATCAATTCTTGCTTTGGGGTATCCATCGAATTCTAAATTTCAGCAATCACCTCTTCTTCGTAAATATGCTCATCCACCCATGATTCCTCCATGCACTGGATCCTAGAGATTGCAGCCAATGCCTTATTATGCACTTGCAGTAATTGTTCTGCATGTTTGAAGGCTACCTCCTAAATTCCTTCGATCCAAATCTTTGCACCATGAGCAATCCACTTGATTCTGTCAATATCACCTATCATTTCACTGGAAACACTTGTTGGAGGGACAAATGATTGACCTTCCTCTCTAACTGGATGAGGCAATTTATTGATGTACTAACATAAGGTCCAAATTTCTCTTTTTTGCTTTTCATACCCTTTTTCTACTTTCTTTAGCCTATCCTTCAAAGCCTGTGTGGAGTCATCAAATTCTTCCAATATTTTCTCTCGGGAGGCCCGACCAAGATTTACTTCTGTAACATGATATTCATCTAGAGCAATTTAATTTTTTCCCTTGTCAACTATGGGAGTCGCAATCTACAAGTTTCTGGATCCTGATTCTACTCTAATGAACTTAGTATATCTTTTTGCTTTCCCTTGTTCTTCTGATTGGTTTGACCGGTCCAAAATTTCCTATAATTAAATTGCTTGATCAACCTCCCTTTGTTGACACAATTGAATTCATTGCCTCAACCATTCCAGAATTGGTATACCTTGGTCCCCCAAAATTACCAATTGTTCTTTCCTTTGGATCGTTCGAATGCCAATCTCCTCCTCACCTCCTGGACTATCCATTATATCCTCAGGAACTATGGCTTTGACACTTGGAAGATGTATTGCTACTCCTAGAGTTTCTTCCTCTATTGGACCATCTCCATCATTAATCATTTCTCGCTCTAAGATCATAGCGAGAATTTCCTCTATAGCCATATCTTGATCTCTCCCTCTTTCTTGCATGCACTTTTCATAAGCATTTATACTCAACCTATCATGAATTGGCCTATCCGAATTCTCTTCTTGCTCAAATCTCCTTATACTTGTCCCTACATCTTGCCTTTCAAAAGTTTCTATCTCTTGGACACTTGGAGTTCGACTTGGAGAAGAGGGAGCATCTACATGTTTTTGCTTCTTATTTTGAGATTCCTGAATAACTTCCTCTATCCTAAGACACTTTTCTCGAGGTACCTCATTTGCTTTCTTGGTTCCTACATCTTCTGATGGAGTTCCTCTTTCCTCAATAGTCCCTTCAGATATTTGTCTTGATCTTTCATCCCTAAGTGGTCTATGGCCAAGCAATCTATATGTGAATCCGTTAGCTGGTGCAACTAATTTTTCAAGCTTATGCTCGATCCACCACTTTGTAAAATCTAAGACTGGTTTTGAAAGGGCTTCAAGATATGTAATTTCTTTCTTCTTCCAATCAAATGGTTGATCTGTCATTTTTGGATTGAATCCTTTTCGCATCACATTTGGGTCCTCCTCCATTTGATCAGGAACCTTGAATATGTTGCATGTTCTAACAATCTTCAATGGTAGTCTTGAATGCAACCTTTTTCTAATCTCGTTCTCGTCTGTTGAATTTGCCCAAAAGTCTTCAAGGTGAACTTTGTGTTGGTACTTTGATCCTCCTGTTGATGAGATCTTGTTGTAAGGATCACAATCATTCCTCTTTGGATAAAGTAGAAGGCAGAAATAGTGGAGCTCATCTGGTGATTTCTCTATAGCTTTTAGACATGGGCATACCTTAGTTTTCCCTTCTCCTATGGAAATTAGAAACTGCAATCCCAACTTCTTCTTCCCTTTCTGAATCTTGTCATAAGCAATAAGTTTTCGAGTAAGCTCTAACAAGACCATCTTATCCGTTGGATACTTGGGAAGTTTGTATGGCTCTATGGAGAATGCTTGAACTCAGAGGTATGAAAAGGTAGGAAACTGAATGAACCAGGCACCATATTCCTCAACTAACTTCATTGCATCCATTGACATTCTTATATGTGGCCTCTTTTTTAGTGTTCTTACTATGTGCATGGAAAATATATCATTAACCCTCATGTAATCATCCTTTGAATACAAATGCAACTGTGGGTAACATTCATGGACTTTGAGGTGTTGGCTTTTGCTTCCAATTGGTCATTTGCATCATAGTCTATCATAATTTTTCATCCATGCTAGCATGTAGATGACAAAGGAGATCATGTAAAATTTCCTTGTATGCTCTAGATTCATCAATTGTTCATTTAGATTATCACTTATGAGCCCAGCCCAATCTATTCTGTCACCTTCCTCCATCACCTGCTCAACAAAATACCACATCCAAGATTCAAACCTATAAGAATAAGGCATGCCAAATATGAAACTCAACATCATGACCATATAACTATATTCCCTCTGCAAGTCGAGCCATTCTATTTCTTTAGGAATCTTGGAATTATGTGATCTATTCTTTTTCAACCATCTTTGTTGATTATTTCTTCACAAAAATTGATTCCAGATGTATAGATTCTTAGTGCTTGCGCTTGTATTTTTGTGACCATCCTTGGATTTGAAGGAATTCCAAATGCTTTAGAAATGGATGCCAGAGAAAAATATTCCAGAATATTTCGTTCAAAATCCTGGATGGTTCTGTCTCTAGGACTGTAGTGCTTGGTACATTCCACTATTAACTCTAGATGCTGAAAAGAAGGAGAAAAACCAGCTGCAACAAAAATTTGACTTCTCACAATTTTTGTAGCCAGGTGTGTTGGGTGATAGTCATTATATCCGAGCATTCTTCAGTTAAAATCTTTCAAATCAAGGCCGCTAAGACTTGTATCATCAATTTCTGCCCACTTTGACACAATTTCGGATTTAGGATAGAATCCTCTCCTTTCATTCTTTATCAGTTGTCCTCGTGTTTCTCCTGTTCCCCTGCGCTCTACCATTCTCCTTTCCTACAAAATAGAAAATGTACACACATAAGACTATGCAAGGAAAGTTTTTAAAAACAATGAGTACAACTTGTGCATAAGACGAAGATTTTTGAATTTTTTGCTAAATTTCCATACTCCTTTCAAGATTCACTTTTTAACACGTCCACGAGAAATATGAAATTTCACAACTCACTGCAAAGAAAATTCCTTTCTGATACGATTCAAAATCTTCTATCGTGAATTCCTAGAAAACTCCTTAACAATTTTAGAAAATTTCTCAAAAAATTTGCTTCCTTGAACTCCTCGAATCTTACTCCTATTCTCCATTTGCTCTTCAAATTTCTGTGTGAGCCTGAATGAATGAGAGGGTATCTTATAGAAATCATCCTTCAAAAAAGATGCCTTTAAAGCTGTAGGCTAAAATTAGGTACTTGCTTTACTTAGCCATCAAGGTTTCCATCTTATGTGCCAACTGTCACTTTTTGCTGTTTGTTTCAAAAAGTTGCTATTTTGATGCTCTTAACTTCATGATGAAGCTAAGTATTTCTTAACCCATTTTGATTTTGATTTTTTTTACTTTTATTAATTAAATATCAATATTTAATTAATTTCCATATTTTAAAAAAAAAAATCAAACTTATTTGCAACTTTTTCTCCACTTTTATTTTTTTGGATTATTATTCAAAAAATTGAATTAAATATTAGTTTTACATATTTAATTTTTAATGTAAATCCAATTTTTTTTTTTTTTTTGAAGGAAAATTATTTTTTCACTTTTCTCTAAATCTAGTTTTTCACTTCATAAGGAATTTCATTCAAGCTACTCTTGGCTCTATATCTCCTCAGAATCATATGCATGATATTTCGGTATTCTTTAGAAGAAAAATGGAGATTCATCCTAAAAATATCAATGGCTGAATATACTACAAGATTTTTTGTACTCTCTTCAATTCTTGATTTCCCAAATCTTAATATTTAGCAAGACTTGGTTATAAGTATCCTCAACCGAATTCTGATTTCCTGAATCAATTTTTTTTCCTAGAGAATGGATTACCTAGTTAAATTCATTTATTTTTCAGCATAATTACTCTTAAATGAAGACATGCAAATGAGTTATATGAGTTGGGGTGCCATATAAAACATACAGGTGATTGTAACAATCCTCCAACACCTCAACTTGGGAAAGGCATTGCAAATGAAAAAAAAATGCATTTGTCACCATTTTTAATTAGTCACGGATTAACTTTCCAAAGGAAACTTTCCTTAGCCAACCCAATTATGTGCTCCACAATTTGTGGGAGCGGGGTTTTCTTCGAACGAAGGATTTTATCTTCACGTAATATTTTTGCACTATCTCAAAATTGTGCTCTACATTTTTTGGGGTTGGGCTTTCTCAAAACTGGCAGATTTTATCCTTTGTGAAAGTTTTCCATGACTCCTTCTGACTTGCGCTCCACACTTTATGGAAAGCGGGATTCTTATGGAGTGAAGGATTTTTTCCTTTTCAAAAAAGTTCCATTACTCCCTCTTACTTGCACTCCACAGAAAAAGGAAAAAAATAGCAAAATAAGAACAAAGGGGGTCCCAGGTATGGGCATGTTGTGATTGGTGGTCACAACATCTGGCAACTCCACGAGTGAAATGTTGCAAACATTTCAAGGATAAAACTTAATCTGAACTCAGAATCTTTGGTTTCTCAATCTTACGTCATCAATAAGAGAGAAAACAAGCTCAAAAGGGGAGAATAATCATATATTGGATCAAAACACATTTATTCTGTGACAACGTGATTGTGTGCAATTGTATTAATTCCAACTCGACAAGACCATTCAAAAATCCTAGGATTGATCATGACAAGTTATTGGTTCCTCTTGACTTCAAAAGCATCTTGGACATTGCCCCACTGCCAGTTAGGCGTCCATAGCATTGACAAATTTGTCGCTGTAAAACCAACAGAGATTGCTCCACTTTCGGTGAATTATTCTTTTGAACACCTATGGAGATTTCCGTATACCCCCAAAGCCAATCTTATTATTTCATCTTTCATTTTAATTTTTATTCCTTATGAATTGGTATTTCATTTCTTTCTTTTCTCTTGGCTTGTAAGCAATGAAGCTTACAATGGGTTTAGGAGTTATAGTGGAACTGAAGCAAGATTTTAAAATTTTCACAAGTCACGACCTTTCCAAAGACACATAAATGGACTTAGAGCAATAGTTAAGAGTGTGAAATATGTGGCAACCTCAGAGTTCATGTGTCAAGACACAATGTATGATTAACCTTCCAATTCAAGTATGTTTTCTAACCTACTGAAAATATATGAAGGATAGCTGAGATTTTAATGCTCTTCATAACAATTATCCAAGAAATGAAATAAAAAAAACATGGTGAAATCTTCAAATGAAGTAACCAAATCATCGCATCACTCCACTTGCAAAAAGAGATCCTCACAGCTATGAGCCACCTAGCAAAAGCCAAAATCAAAGCCAAACCAAAAGAAGAGAGAAAACCAAACCACCTGAGGAAAATAACTCAGAAAAAAAAAAACAAAACAAACAAGGGAAACAAACCTAAACTACGCAAAGCCAAAACTCCTAACTAGGAGAGGGGAGACAAACCAAAACCCCACCTAACTAAAAAAAGGAAAAAAAAAAAACAAAAACACACCACAAAGGAAAAACTAAACTAACTATGTACTGGTTAGGCTTCACAAAGAAAACCTAAGGGCAGAAATAATGCTTGAGGAATTGCCCATTGACGAGCAACTGAACTTCATTTCCTGCAAGAGTCTTAAGCTTGAATGCATTATCTCCCAAAATTTCAAAAGTTTGATAAGGACCTTTCCATAGATTGTCAAACTTGTCATGTCCACCTTTCTTTTCATGTGCCTTATCCCAGCGAAGTACCAGATCTAAAATTCAAAATTCTTTAACCTTTGCCATTTTGTCAAACCATCTCTTAACAACTCCTTGATGTTTAAAAAACTTTTCCAATGCTTTGTCCCTCTTCTCTTCCAAGTGCAATAATTGGGTCAAATGTGTCCGCACTCTATCTTCTCCTTCCATAAAATATTGCATGAATCGTAGTGTTCGAATCCTCAATTGGATAGGAAAAATTGGATCTTGTCCGCAGACCAATTGATATGGAGATGTCCCCAAAGAACTCTTTATTTTGATCTATCCACCCAAAGTGTGAATCTTAGCTGTGTATGCCAAACTCTAGGGTTATTGTCTAATAACTTCTTCATTGCACTGAATAGATTTTTGTTTGTTGATTCTGCCAATCCATTCCCTTGCGAATAGCGGTTTGATGAAAAGTTTAGTGTGATCTCATAGTCAAATGCCTAGTTTGAGAACTTCAATGATCTAAATTCTGGCCCATTATCACATACAAATGCATGGGGAGATCCAAACCTAGTAATGATATTTTCTTCAAGAAATTTGATAACAACCTCTGTTGTGCAATTTTTTAGCGATTGAGCCTCACTCCATCTGGTGCAATAGTCTATAGTAGTCAAGATATACTAGTGGTGTCCTGATGATGGTGGATTGATGGGACAGATGGAATCCAACCCCCATTTTGTGAATGGTTTTACTTCAATAATAGGTTGTAATGGCATAGCAAGATTTCTTTCATGTGTCATAGCTATCTGACATGTGTGACAAGTCTTCACGTGTTCATAAGTGTCTTTAAACAAGGTTGGCCAATAATACCCTACTCTTGATATTTGATGAGCCATAGCCAAACCACTTCCATGACTGGTTCCATATTTACTATGAAAATGCTCGATGATGTGTCTAGCCTCTTCCTTTTCAACACATCTCAAATAAACCCCATCATGATTCTTTCTATATAGCATAGATCCTTGAAGCATAAAATTTTGACTCTTCATTCTCAATGAATGCTTTTGAATAGAGTTCAAGTGTGATGGAGAATTATGGTTTAGCAAATAATGAAGAATATCATCATACCATTCATCTGAGGATACTTCTTCTAACACATATACTTGTTGTACTAACCTAAGACCAGTTGTAGATAGGGTTTGGGCTAGAGCTTGTCCTCATACCACTTCATTGGTTGTATCTCCATGTCGTATTCTTGAATAATTGCCATCCACTTTCCTCTTCTTTCTCCCAATTCATTCTGCATTAGCAAAGTCTTTACTGCTGCATCAGGAACTATTGCATAAACATTGCTTCTTAGGATGTAATGTCATAATTTCTTTATTGCTTTCACCAAAGCATACGCTTGTTTTTTAACATTCAGATATCTCAATTTTGCATCTTTCAAGGGTGAACTCATGAATGCAATAGGATGTTCATCCTTATCATCTGCCTTCTAGGTGAGGATAGATGCGTAAGTGTGTTATAAGGCAAAAGAATATATATAAAAAGGCTTGGTGTAGTCAGGACTCAACAAAATAGGAGCATCCATGATTGCTTGCTTGATTTCTTCAAATGCCTTTCTTGCTGTAGGTGTCTAATCTATCCTTGCTCCTTTCTTTAACATATCATTTAATGGCCTTACTATCTCTACAAACCCAGTTATGAACTTCCTTACAAAGTCAAATTTCCCAAAGAATGACTTTAATTATTTTTAACTAGCTGGAAATCCTATCTTTGATATTGCCTCGATGCGCTCAAGATCAATTGAGATTCCTCATTTTGATATTACATGTCCTAACAATTTCCCTTTAGTGACAGCAAACATGTATTTCTTTGGATTCAAGGATATCCCATATCTTCTACATCTTTGGAATATTCTCCTCAAATCACTGATGTGATCTTCCCTGTGTCACGAGAATACTGTGAGATCATCCATGTAAATGATGATGCACTTCTTTACCAAGTCTCTGAAAGCATAATCCATGGCCCTTTGAAAAGTGGGTCTTGCATTGATCAAACCAAAAGGCATTCTTCTATAAAAAAACATACCCAATTTAGTCATGAATGTTGTCTTTAGTCTATCTTCTTCTTCTACTGGATCACTTGGTTATATCCAGAATAACCATCTAAAAATGACATCATTTGAGAACCATTAACAACTTGTATCACTTCATCTAATGATGGCACTGGATAATTATCCTTCTCTGAAGCTCTATTGAGATTTCTAAAATCCACACACAACCTTATCTCTCCATTCTTCTTTCTAATAGGTACAAGGTTGGCGACCCATGTTGAGTGTCAAATTGAGAATATAATCCTTGCTGACAATAACTTCTTCACTTCTTGATGTATTAGTGGTTCTAACAATGGATTTATTGGTCTCTACCTTTGTCTAAATGGTTTACTATTTGGCTTTAATGGATTAGTATATGTAATGAGAGATGTATCATATGTCTTCAGATCTTCATATCCCCAAGCAATCACATTAGGGAATTCCTTCATAAGCCTCAATATTTCCTCCTTTTCTATGGGGTAAAAACTTTCCCAATAAATACATTCTTGACATTTTCTCTTGTTCGCAAGTTCACCTTTTCACATTCTCCTCCTTCAATACTTTTGTACTTGAGGGAACTCAGTCTATCTGCATCAAGAATTCTCTCTAGTTCAATCATTCCTTTTGGAATGGTATTTGTCCTTAAATTCATAATCTCATCAATTTCAAATTGAGCTTGTTGTTTTTCTCCTTCATCTATGGCTTGTGCTTCAAATACCCTCGAGCTTGTCAAAAAATCAAGAATATGCTTGTCATCTTCAAACACTTGAAAATTTGTGATGTTGTCAGGAACTGATGGTACTCAAGTCAACTCAACTGTGAATTTCTTCACACAATCCATGGCTAATGGTTCTAATGAACTTGCATATTGAGCCAAAGAGTTTGCTATTGGATTGCTTGGTCAACTTATCCTTTTAATATCAAAAACATCAAAGCTTTCAATTAGGTCCCAAACTCTATTGCGATAACGATCTAATCTTTTATCATGGGATGAATATTTCTTGTGTACCTGCCCAATGACTATGTCTGAATCTCCACATACATGTAGGATTTTGGCACCCTTTTGGATAGCGCGGAGCAATCCAATGACCAATGGTTCATACTCAGCCACATTATTAGTACAAGGGAATTGCAACCTATGTGCTACCAAATATGTTTCTCCAATTGGGCTGATGAGTTCAACACCAGCTCCACTATCTTTCTTTGATCTAGATCTATCAAAGGATAGGGTCCACACTTGATCATTTTCATATTCCATCAATGATCTTACCTTTGAATCCTTGGATTCTTTTTGATGTTCTTCTTGTCCTATTTCACCTTCTCAAATTATTTCCTGCTATGGGTCCAAAATTTTCATATAGGATGAGTTTATTTTGACCATATTTTTTGCTATCCATGCTTGTGGAACCATTTTGGAAACATGTGCAATTGCTTCTTTACACATGGTGCATGATCTCTTAGAATGAAACGCATCATGTATTCTACACCAGTTGGGTAACAACAGATTTTGAATGGATGCATCTTTTCCTAGTTCAACTTCCTGCTTAATGCTTTTAGGACAAAATTCCTAAAATTCTCAAACATTCCTTCATTCAGTGATGGTTCTGAATCATCCATAACTGGTACCTTAGTGAAAGTTGGAGTCACATCAGGACATCCCCCTTGATTGTAACCTTGCAACATTAAAACCTCTCCAATTTTGGGAATATATGATCCAAAAGTGGTTTCCATAAATAGGATCTCATTATGTTCGCCATACTCAGTGATCAACAATCAGAGCCTTGGAGTGCTCTCTATCCTTATCTGATTGGGAATTCCCTTCTATGGGATCCACATGTGTGAAAAGTCCATTGGAATATAACCATTCAATTTTCTTGTCCAATCTCTACTAAGAACCATGCCATACCCTTTATGAATATCCACAATAGATATGTCAATAAAACTTTGAACACGTGGATCAGAGGCTAATTGCATGTGAATATTATTCAACTCTGCCATGACTAGGACTTTAGTTTTATCCAATTGTGTAACCTTCTTGTCAGTTTGAAGTGGAATCAATCCCAACTTTCTACATATGTCCAAAGGCATTACATTACTTGATGCATCAAAGTCAATTAAACAATTACGTAACATTTTTCCAAAAATTCTAACAGATAATAAGAAAGGTACATGTTCCTCCTTCCCTTGAAAGAAAACCACTGGCTTCCGTCCTTTTGAATCAAATGTCTCATTGTTATGTATAGAATTTCTCCCATTCTCAGTTGTCATGGAAATCTCCACTATAGGAGAATTATCTCTGATTATTTCCAGTGGTGGATTTTTTGATGATATTTTTCCATTTGATGTAACCTTCTGATTGTCCTTAGAGTTTTGCACCATTCCAATGAAACTTGAATGATTTTGATCAAGCTTAGATGCATATGGCGATACATCATCTGCAACATTGGTATTTTGCGCAAAATTGTATTGTTGGACATTGGATACCCCTCTTAGAGGATGTGATACATTTTGAGAAACAATCCTCGTGAGGGTGTCATTGAAGCTTTCCAATAATGTATCTCTAATTTCTAAAATTTTCATTAATTCATATAGTGGAAGACTCACTTTAATTTTCTTGAATTCCTCTAATACATAAGAACTCAACCTCTTCAATTCCTCTCTAGAAGAACTTCATTTCTGTTTTTGTCCTAGATTTTCACATTGCCTTTATTCTCCTTGTTGAGTAGAGGATTGAAGAAATTTCTTTTCTTTATCAATTTGTGAAGAATTTGTCATGGGAGATTGGCCTCTATCTCCTTGAGAGCTCATGAGTTGTCAATATTTAGGGGAGTCTCTGAGAGGCTCAAGATTATTGTTCGCATTTGGATGCAGGGAAGTTGAAAAGTTATTTGGAGGAACTGATGATGTTAATGGCTCATGGTTCCTATAATTCCTTTGATATGTCTTTATTGGAGTATTACCCGATGTTTGTTGAAAGGCTTGCACTTCACTTGTCCCTTCCACCAAGACACTATTATATAAAGGAGGGAATAAAAATCCATCCTTATGTAGTGATTCATTTGAGGATACTGGTGGAGGTTGATTTTCTTGTGGGACTTGATAACTTGGTGTCTCTATAGGACCATTCGCTGAAGCTGGTGGGAATTTTTGATTAGCTTGTATTGGCATGTAATCCTGAGAATCAGGAGGAGGAAACTTAAAATCATCAAAAACCAATGCTTGCTCATATCTTGGTGAGGGTACCATCTCATATCATGTAGGAGGAGGATTCTCAGATGTGGTAGTGTTCCTCACTGCTCCCTTGAAAATATTTGCTGCTCTTTGAAATTCATGACACTATAATTTAAAATGTTGACTAGTCTCATGTAATCTACACCATCCAGATAGTGTATCTTTTGCTAAGAAAACTTTCTTAGCTGGGTGATTCTCAAATGGAGTATTATCCAATGGTGACGGTATGCCCCCATTATTTGGATTAGTGTTCCATGATCTTCTTTGATGACCTTGGTTATTATTGTGATATACTTGATTACCTTCATTAAATCCTTGATTGTGTCCTTGATTACCATCATGATGTGGGGGGGGATTCCCTTGATAACCTCAGTTGCTACCTTGATATGACTAATAATTCCTTTGTGCATTTTGTAACTGAAACTGATTATTTTGATTTCTAAGGTAAGTGACCTTAGTGGACAACTTTTTAACTTGTTCAATCAAATCTCTCATATCTTCTATTTTGCTCTTGGGTCCTTGCAGAATTTGTCATGTTTTGGAGATAAATTGGTTGTGTGGGCATTGCTTGTGACATAGGTGCTCTAGGGTGCAACACCAACTGCCCCGGAGGGGCAGGAACTGGATTGATAGTCAGAGCATAATTTAGAGCTCCTTGACTCAATGTATTTGCATTTCCAAAATAGCTAGGTGCTCCATTCGTAGTTGCAAGTGATTGTAAACTAACTTTCTCTACCTCAGCATATGCTTGGATCAAACTTCCAAGAGTCGGATAAGTTTTTTGAACAAACATAGATGTGAAATAGTCTAGGGCTACATAGTAGATAGGTCGTGCTGCATCATCTCCTATGTGATATGGATCACACAATCTTGAATAAGCCCTTTAAAATCGATTATTGAAAGTACCAATTGATTCATGTTGTTTTCTCCTTATCTCAATAAACTGTCTATACAATTTTGCAAGGGCGATAGGAAATTTGATCTTCCCGAGGAATGCATCCTTCAATTTTTGCCAAGTTTGTATTAAATTTGCAGGTAGGTTGGTATACCAGTAAAATGCTTCCTCACCTAATGAATAAGGGAATAGTCTACATGCAACATCCTCATCTTACACATTTCTATTCTAGAGGACATCCTCAAAAAATTTAATGTGTTCATTAGCAGTGTAGTTCACATAATTCACAAAGAATTTAGGAAAAAGTGTTCAGGATTCTTTGGCATATTATTGTATGCAAAAAATGTTGCAAGAGGTGATGCATTCTGTAGATGCCATTGCTGGGCCATTGTTGGAACTTGTTGTTAGATAGTTGTAGGCGAAACAACTTGTACATGTATTTGCACAAATAATTATTGAATTTGTGTAGCTCCTGGTGGAACTCCCCCTTGGATTGATCCTTGTGCTTGATGTTGAGGTGATGGAGTTTGGAATATCCTTGTGAGATCAGCTACACTTGGCGAATTCTGGCTTTTAGATGCTTCTTTATTTCCTCGCCTAGGCTTTGGATCAAAACTCAACTCTTGTAATTCGTGTGCACTTGGGGTGAATATCAAGGATCTTTGATGTACCTTGAGTGAGGATGAATTAATGTGCTCCAGTATGTGAAACTGCTACAAAATCTTTTAGTCAAGGCCCTCTTTCTAGTGCCAGTTTCTATTGATGTGTGTTTTATGACTCACCAAATAGAAGAACAAAATATCAAAATATCTTATCCTCTTTTAAATAAATTCTTGTGTATGCTAAGATTGCTAGAAGATCATACAAGGACTTCAAGGTTCCTTTAATGTTAGGTCTTGACTGTGGATAAGATCAGTGGTTGATGTGATTTGATGATGATCACAAGGGGCCTTATGTATTAATTCATATTCATTTCAAGTCATACTAGATGTGGGAGCTATCTTAAGGTTTTGCAATGAAGCGCTTTTTTGAATTTTTCACAAAATATGCAGAAATTCAATAAGGTAGGGTTCAAGAATTATATTCTAATCCTAATGGCAGTGATAACAATAAATAGTACTATAGTGGACAAATTCCTCAATTTACCAAATTCTTTTTTGCCAAGTTATACTACAACTATGTGTGAATCAGTGCAATCATCAAGGGTTATGCCAGAGATGTTCATATCACTGCATACACCATCATAAAGAACAATGTATACAAATGATAGAAGTTGAGCATATGCATGAAAGGGGTTAAGGCTAACTTTACACAACGAGTTAGAATCACTAAAATGTCAAAAGTATGAACCAAAATAACTCATCAATACACCATCATATTCCTCATTGTAATCACCACACATTGACTATGCTAAACTTAATCTAATTGAAGAAATTTAGGAGAACAAGCAAGCACTAAGACACGTCAAGAATTTACCAAAATCTAATGAAAACTTTATTATCTCAGTAGCTCATAGCAACAATCTCATAAAAAATCTCCTTTTATAAATGAGAAATGAGGCCTTTATATAGGTCCTCGATTACAACGGGTGGCTTGGATGATCACAATAACTGATGGCCAAGATCATGCCACATCAGCCCTAATTAGGGTTAGGGCAATGAAAAGGAATCTACATTAATGCCACAAGTAATCCACTACTATAGTAGGTAATAAATGCCCACTATGCATGCTCGTTTAAGAAGGAGTGGGGTGTAATAAATGATTCGTATGCACACCGACTATGTATTTAATGCATCTATCCTTGATTTCTTTGCCTGAAAGATTGAAATCGATCTAACACTATTTCCAACTCCTCTGTACTGATGCTTGGTGCAGATTCTTGCTTGAATTCTAGAACTACAATTGCTCTTTCTGCTTTTCCCAAGCTTTCATCCCAATCTAGTAGTAAGTCCTTAGTAGTGTGCATTGTATTTGAGAAGATAGAGAAGTTCTCAAAATCATCTCTTCCATATACATTTAGCTGAAAGAATTCCTCTAACTGGACTTTCAGATTATTAGTTGTCATTTCTTCTTCCCCCAATCTTTGTGATAACAAGGATGCAACTGCATTTGATATTCCTTGCTTGATGTTATCAACAATCTTTTTCCATCGATTGGATTTCCTTGTAAAGCTCTCAAATGTTTCCTTAGCCATGATCATTTCTCTATACCATCGAATAAAATCATAGACATCCCCCTTGCTGATAACTCAACCATCAATCAATTCTTGCTTTGGGGTATCCATCAGATTCTGAATATCGGCAATCACCTCTTCTTGGTAAATATACTCATCTACCCATGATTCCTCCATTCACTAGATCCTAGAGATTGCAGCCAATTCCCTATTGTGCACTTGCACTAATTCTTCTACATGTTTGAAGGCTACCTCCTAAATTCCTTCGATCCAAATCTTTGCACCCTGAGCAATCCGGTTGATTCTGTCAATATCACCTACCACTTCACTGGAAACACCTGTTGGAGGGACAAATGATGGACCTTCCTCTCTTACTAGATGAGGCAAGTTATTGATGTACTGAAGTAAGGCCCAAATTTCTCTTTTATGCTTTTCATACCCTTCTACTTTCTTGAGCCTATCCTTCAAAGCTTGTGTGGAGTCATCAAATTCTTCCAATATTTTCTCTCGGGAGGCCCGACCAAGATTTACTTTCGAAACACGATATTCATTTGGAGCAATTTGATTTTTTCCCTTGTCAACTATGGGAGTTGCAATTTGTAAGATTCTGGATCCTATTTCTCCTCTATTGAATTTAGTATATCTTTTTGCTTTCCCTTGTTCTTCTGATTGATTTGACCGGTCCAAAATTTCCTATAATTCAATTGCTAGATCAACCTCTATTTGTTGATGCAATTGAATTCGTTGCCTCAACCATTCCAGAATGGGTATACTTTGGTCCCCCAGAATTACCAATTGTTCTTTCCTTTGGATCGCTTGAATGTCAATCTCCTCTTCACCTCCTGGACTATCCATTATATCCTCAAGAACTACGGCTTTGACACTTGGAAGATGTATTGCTACTCATAGATTTTCTTCCTCTAGTGGACCATCTCCATCATTAATCATTTCTCGCTCTAAGATCATAGCGAGACTTTCCTCTGTAGCCATATCTTGATCTCTCCCTCTTTCTTGCATGCACTTTTCATAAGCACTTATACTCAACCTATCATGAATTGGCCTATCCAAATTCTCTTCTTGCTCAAATCTCCTTATACTTGTCCCTACATCATGCCTTTCAAAAGTTTCTATCTCTTAGACACTTGGAGTTCAACTTGTAGAAGAGGGAGCATCTCCATGTTTTTGCTTCTTATTTTGAGATTCCTGAATAACTTCCTCAATCCTAGGATGCTTTTCTCGAGGTACCTCCTTCACTTTCTTGGTTCCTACATCTTCGGATGGAGTTCCCCTTTCCTCAATAGTCCCTTTAGATATTTGTCCTGATCTTTCATCTCTAAGTCGTCTATGGCCAAGCAACCTATATGTGAATCCGTTAGCTGGTGCAACTCATTTTTCAAGCTTACGCTTGATCCACCACTTTGTAAAATCTAAGACTGGTTTTGAAAGGGCTTCAAGATTTGTAATTTATTTCTTCTTCCAATCAAATGGTTGAGCTATCATTTTTGGATTGAATCCTTTTCGCATCACATTTGGGTCCTCCTCTATTTGATTAGTAACCTTGAATATGTTGCATGTTGTAATAATGTTCAATGGTAGTCTTGAATGCAACCTTTTTCTAATCTTGTTCTCGTCTGCTACATTTGCCCAAAAGTCTTCAAGGTGAACATTGTGTTGGTACTTTGATCCTCCTCTTGATGAGATCTTGTTGTAAGGATCAAAATCATTCCTCTTTGGATAAAGCGGAAGGCGAAAGAAGTAGAGCTCATCTGATGATTTCTCTGCAATTTTTAGACTTGGGCATACCTCAGGTTTTCCCTTCTCCTATGGAAATTGGAAACTACAATCCCAAATTCTTCTTCCCTTTCTAAATCTTATCATAGGTAGTAGGTTGTAGAGTAAGCTCTAAAAAGACCATCTTAGCTATTGGATACTTGGGAAGTTTGTATGACTCCGTGGAGAATCCTTTAACTCGGAGGTATGAAAAGGTAGGAAACTGAATGAACCAGGCACCATATTCCTCAAGCAACTTCATTGCACCCATTGACATTCTTATATGTGGCCTCTTTTGTAGTGTTCTTACTATGCACATGGAAAATATATCATTAACCCTCATGTAATCATCCTTTGAATACAATGGCAATTGCAGGTAACATTCATGGACTTTGATGTGTTGGCTTCTGCTTCCAATTGGTCCTTTGCATCGTAGTCCATCATAATTTGTCCTCCATGCTAGCATGTAGATGACATAGGAGCTCATGTTAAATTTCCTTGTATGCTCTAGATTCATCAACTGTTCATTTAGATTATCACTTATGAGCCCAGCCCAATCTATTTTGTCACCTTCCTCCATCACCTGCTTAACAAAATACCACATCCAAGATTCAAACCTATAAGAATAAGGCATGCCAAATATGCGACTCAACATTATGACCATATCACTATATTCCCTCTGCAAGTCAAGCCATACTATTTCTTTATGAATCTTGGAATGATGCAGTCTATTCTTTTTCAACCATCTTTTGTTGATTATTTCTTCAAAAAAATTGATTCCAGATGAATAGATTCTCAGTGCTTGCTCTTGTGTTTTTGTGACCATCCTTGGATTTGAAGGAATTCCAAATGCTTCAGAAATGGATGCCGAAGAAAAATTTGCCAGCATATTTCGTTCAGAATCTCGGATGGTTCTGTCTCTAGGACTATAGTGCTTGGTACATTCCATGATTAACTCTGGATGCTAAAAAGAAGGAGAAAAACCAGCTATAGCAAAAATTCCACTTCTCACAATTTTTGTAGCCAGGTGTGTTGGGTGATAGTGATTATATCTGAGCATTCTTCGGTTAAAATCTTTCAAATCAAAGCCTCCAAGACTTGTATCTCCAATTTTTGCCCACTTTGACACAATTTTGGATTCAGGATAGAATCCTCTCCTTTCATTCTTTATCAGTTGTCCTTGTGTTTCTCCTATTCCCCTGGTCTCTGCTATTCTCCTTTCCTGCAAAATAGAAAATGTACACACATAAGACTATGCAGGGAAAGTTTTTAAAAACAATGAATACAACTTGTCCATAAGATGAAGATTTTTGGATCTTCCCCAAAATTTCCATACTCCTTTCAAGATTCACTTTTTAACACTTCCGTGACAAAATATGAAATTTCACAACTCACTACAAAGAAAATTCCTTTCTGATAGGATTCAAAATCTTTTGTCGTGAATTCCCAGAAAACTCAACAATTTTAGACAATTTCTCAAAAAATCTACTTCCTTGAACTCCTCGAATCTTACTCCTATTCTCGATTTTCTCTTCAAATTTCTATGTGAGCCTGAATGAATGAGAGGATATCTTATAGAAATCATCCTTCAAAAAAGATGCCTTTAAAGCTATAGACTAAAATTAGGCAGTTGCTTTACTTAGCCATCAAGGTTTCCATCTTTTGTGCCACTTGTCACTTTTTGCTATTTGTTTCAAAAAGTTGCTATTTTGATGCTCTTAACTTCATGATGAAGCTAAGTATTTCTTAACCCATTTTGATGTTTTTTTTTTTTAACTTTTATTAATTAAATATCAATTAAAAATCAATATTTAATTAATTTCCATATTTAAAAAAAAAAAAAATCAAACTTATTTGCAACTTTTTCTCCACTTTTTCTTTTTGGATTATTATTCAAAAAATTGAATTAAATATTAGTTTTACCAATATTTAATTTTTAATGCAAATCCAAAAAACTTTTTTTTTGAAGGAAATTTTTTTTTCGCTTTTCTCTAAATCCAATTTTTCACTTCATAAGGAATTTCATTCAAGCTACTCTTGGCTCTATATCTCCTCAAAATCATACACATTATATTTGGGTATTCTTTAGAAGAAAAATAGAGATTCATCCTAAATATATCAATGGCCAAATATACAGCAAGATTTTTTTTACTCTCTTCAATTCTTGATTTCCCAAATCTTCATATTTAGCAAGAGTTGGTTATAATCATCCTCAACTGAATTCTGATTTCTTGAATCAATTTTTTTCCCTAGACAATGGATTACCTAGTTAAATTCGTTTATTTTTCAGCATAATTACTCTTAAATAAAGACATGTGGATGAGTTATATGAGTTGGGGTGCCATATAAAACGTACAGGTGATTGTAATAATCCTCTAGCACCTCAACTTGGGAAAGGCATTGCAAATGAAAAAAAATGCATTTGTCACCATTTTTAATTAGTCATGGATTAACTTTCCAAAAGAAATTTTCCTTAGCCAACCCAATTATGCGCTCCACAATTTGTGGGAGCGGGGTTTTCTTTGAATGAAGGATTTTATCCTTCACGTAATATTTCTTCACTATCACAAAATTGTGCTCCACATTTTTTGGGGTCCAACTTTTTCAAAACTGGCAGATTTTATCTTTTGTGAAATGTTTCCATGAATTCTACTAACTTGTTCTCCACGCTTTATGGAAAGCAGGATTCTTATGGAGTGAATGATTTTGTCCTTTTAAAAAAAATTCAATGACTCCCTCTTACTTGCGCTCCATAGAAAAAGGAAAAAATTGGCAAAATAAGAACAAAGGGGGTCCTAGGCATGGGCGTGTTGTGACTGGTTGTCACAACATGTACAAGAAGCATAGACATCAGTGAAGAAAGCCTACAATGATAATCAAGACATTCATGCATTAGAAGTTGGTTTCCCCATCATGTGAGGTTTATGGTATTCTAAAACCATTTGTAAAGTTTTGTGGTCAACAGTGACCACAAGTATGCAAGGTTCATGGTTAGCCAAAACCACTAGTATGTGAGATTCATGGTTAACAAAAATGACTCAACTACAAAGTTTATTGTTAGCTAGAAACCATCTGTGTGAAGAAATTGTTGTTAGCAAGAAACCACTTGAGAAGTCTATTGGTTACTGGTAAGCCTTGAAAACCCAGAGCTGTTATTATGATGAGGGGAAGCTATGAAGAACTTCTTAAGTTATTGTAAATGGGTATCTAACAAGGCTTAAGGCCAGGACCCATGGCTTCAAATTTATGGAGAGATATATCTAAAAACAATCAACATGATTAATTTATGGGGGATGTTAGAAAGTGTAAATTAATCAGCTGATGTTGAAAAAATGGTCGACACAGACAAACAACAAAAAATAGTTGCTTAGCAACCAATTTAGTCAACTACACAGCCATTCACTTTATGGTCCACCATGAATGCTGCATCTAATTTTGATCAATAGTACACTTCACATTCATTATGTATTTCTCTATATATTGAATGAATTAGTAATGCAATCTTAGAGCTCTTTTGCATAGTTTCTCCTTTGTGTCTTGTTTTCCAACACACATCTATTAATATAATCTCGCTGACATTAGTGTCTTTCATTGCATTACTATTCATAGGTAGAAATGATGGATCATAAATACTTCGACCCTAGCTACTCTTTGGTTGTATGAAATTCACTATAGACTTTTCCACCATGGAAAATCTTTGTCCATCCCCACCTGTTATGGAAGAAACTATTTTCGAGTGGAATAAGTTGACGTGGTGAGAGGGTGCACTCATCCCACACCCTTCATTCGCAACAAGGATTTCATTAGTGTGTTGGGTCAACTCTTAAATCATTCTTCAAGGTGAGCACAAAATCCTAAAATAAGTGATCAATTTCAATTCGCACCTTCGCATATGTGGTGAACTTGGTAGTTTCCAAGAAACCATTGTTGTAACCAGAGTCCACAGGTCCATATGTATGCTATTGGTTTTGAACAGGCTGACATTGAGAGTAAATCTCATCCAGCATACCACAATTTTGTGAATTTCTTTCCTATAGTAGTAGGCTCTCCATTGGGGCATATGTGATAACTGCGTAATGTCGGGACAATGCGGCTCCATTTTCTTGTAGTTCTCCACTTATGACTTTCACCAGGTTTCAAACTTTGGTTATTGTCATCCCAATTTAATGTGCCACACAACATAGAGCATCCTTTGATTTTTTGGTCAAATTTATCATCTTCCACATGTGAATGAGAATCAAAGCTCTCACTTACCAATAGCTCAAGTGAGATCCTTCGCATGGCTTTGAGCTCTTCTATTTTTAGAAGACAATTTAGTGTCTCCTCTTCTTCAGGATGAGCCACAATTTTTATCTCTTTACCTTCTTGGTAGATATATAGGCCTCTCCTTGGGGCCTCCACCAGTAGCCTATGTCTGGCCACATGTTTGCAAGCTTCATCCTCCTCAACTTGAGAGAAAAACTCCGCAGCAGTTTGACTTGGGACTCTAAAGAAACATCCTTTGAACTATCTTCATGTTTAAAGAAGAAACTATGTTAGCCTTCAAAATATGGAAAATAAGTTGGAAAATTTTCTTATTGTTAGAAATATTAATTTCTACTTCAATCCATCATTAAATGATTCTAGAAGTTTAGCTTTAGGTTAGGTTTAGGTTGTGTCGGCTATAGTAGTTTCCAAAATTTTGTAGATAATTGTCTTGTCGGCAAATGTCAGAGATTTCTATAAATTGTAAATTTTCCTATAAAAGGGAGTGTTGTCTATTCATTTTTGGTCAATCAATAAAAGGACAATCAAATATTGTGCTGCAGCACATTCATTGCATTTTATATTTTATTGTGCCTCTACCCACCTATCAAAGTGGTATTAGAGCAAAGTTTAGAAGAGGAGTTTGAAGGATTGTGCATAAGGAGGATTGCAATAGAGAAAGGGATATAAAGTTATTGTGAGATTTGTAAGTTTCTTATTGCCTTATTCAGGGTTTGTTATATCTGTGAATATTGTTTATAAGTTTCTATCAGGCATGGCTTCAGGGAGTTTTTAGGCTTCAATTCCAATGTTCTCTGGAAAGAATTATTATAATTGGGCTTTTAGAATGAAGCTTATATTTGATTCCTATGAGTTATTAGATATAATCTTAACTAGTAATGTTGAACCTATAGATGAGTCTATTTGA
The DNA here is from genome assembly GCA_028749045.1 of Cupressus sempervirens. Lineage (NCBI taxonomy): Eukaryota > Viridiplantae > Streptophyta > Pinopsida > Cupressales > Cupressaceae > Cupressus > Cupressus sempervirens. The sequence goes on along the minus strand of CM053790.1, from coordinate 636,665,160 downwards.
AATGCTACCCAAAAGAAAAAGCTTGATGAGAATAGGCAGAAGAGTAAAAAAGCTTTGCAGATTATTGGACAAGCTCTGGATGACTCAGTTCTTGGAAAAATTAAGCTAGCTATTATAGCTAAGCAAGCTTGGGACATTCTGACTACATATCAAGGTACAAGTAAGGTAAAGATTGTTAAGTTGCAACCACTTAGAAGAGAATTTGAAAATTTACAAATGAAGGATTCTGTCTCTATAGAGCAATTTTTAAATCATGTTATGAATGTGGTTAATCAAGTAAGGATGAATGGTGATGAGCTTTCTGACTAGAAAGTTGTAGAAAGGATTTTAAGAAGTTTGCCTCCTAAATTTGACAATGTTGTGGTTGCAATTGAAGAATCTAAGGAATTAACAACATTGTCTATAGATGAGGTGTTTGCATCCTTGTATAATCATGAAGACAGGTTGAACAAGCGTAATGGTAATTCACTACAGAATGCATTCAAAACACAACTAACATTTGGTAGAGGAGGTAGAGGAAGAGGAAATGCTTGATTTAGAGGAAGAGGAAAAGGTAGAAATTATTTTCAAAAAGAAGAAAGGAGTCAAGATTCACGAGGAAGAAGAAATCAATACTCTTATTCAAGGGGAAGCTATAACAACCAGATATCACAAAGGTATGATAAATCAAATATTCAATGTTATTATTGCATGAAGTTTGGACATTTTGCAAATGAGTGTAAAAAGAAACAAGCTGATATGAATAAACAAAATGCAAATTTTTCTGAGAGTAGTTCTGAGTCATTGTTCATTACTTGCAATGTAGCTCAAGAGAGCACAAATGATTTTTGGTTTTTAGATAGTGGTTGCAGCAATCATATGATAGGCAATAAAGAGTTTTTTGAAAGTTTGGATAGATAAATTAAATCTGAAATGAAGTTGGGAAATAATGAGATAGTGGAAGTGAGTGGAAAAGGCACAATCAATGTTATAGCAAAGCATGGTAAGAAATCTATTTCTAATGTATACTTTGTACCTGGTTTGAAACATAATCTTATAAGTGTGGGGCAACTTAGTCAAAAAGGTTATAGAGTTATTTTTGAAAAAAAATTGTGCACTATATTTGATACGCCTCCTAGTAACATGGTGATTGCAAGGGTACAAATGACAAATAATAGAATGTTTCCACTTTGGATGAAGAGCAATATGTCTAATGAAGTTGCAACAAGTTTCAAGGCAGCAAGTCAAGATCAAACATGGATATGGCACTTGAGGTATGGTCATCTAAATCTTAAAAGATTATCTTTATTACAAAGAAAGGAAATGGTAAGAGGCTTACCCCCAATTGAAGCATCATTAAGTCCATGTGAATGTTGTATTTTGGACAAACATCATAGAGAGAGTTTTCCAAAAGGGATGTCATATAGAGCAAGGGTACCTTTAAAAATTGTGCATTCCAATATATGTGGTCCAATGAAAATGCCATCATTAGGGGGGAGCATTTATTTCTTAACATTTATTGATGACTACTAGAAAGACATGGGTTTACTTTCTTAAATACAAATCTAAAACTTTTGGCAAATTTAAAGAATTTAGGGCTTTTGTTGAGAAACAAAGTGGTTTATCTATCAAGGTATTGAGATCTGGTAGAGGAGGAGAGTATAAGTGAAATGAATTTTTAGATTATTGTAGAGATCATGGAATCAAAAAGCAATTTACTACCAGTTACACACCATAGCAAAATGGTGTTGTAGAGAGAAAAAAATAGGACAATAATGGAGATGGCAAGGAGCATGTTGAAAGGTAAAAATCTTCCTAATGAGTATTGGGCTAAGGCAGTTTCTTGTGCTATTTATATTTTGAATAGGAGTCCAACAAAGATTGTGAGGGACATGGTTCCACAACAAGCATGGAGTGGTAAGATTCATAGTGTTTCTCATCTCAAAGTATTTGGCTGTATTGCATATGCATGGTTTCTAAAAAAACTAGAAGTAAGTTAGATAATAAGAGTGAGAAATGCATTTTTGTTGGCTATGATGAGCAATCTAAGGCACATAGGTTGTTTAATCCTATCACTAGAAAAGTCATTATGAGTAGGGATTTTGTATTTAAAGAGGATGAATCTTAGGATGGAAATATAGATACAAGTGTTACAGGTGCTGGAACAATATCATATGATGAGAAGGATAAAAAGGATCATGAAGATCAAGAGGATCAACCAGGTGACCAAGAAGGAACTCCACCACAAAGTCCACAAGAAGATCACTTAGAAAATGAAGTTAAGCATGGAGAATTTTTGAATTCACAAGTAAGTAATAATTCAAACCCTATACTTGCTCAACTAAGATCAAGCAAGAAAACTAGAAGGTTGAGTGAGATTTATGATCAAGGAAGTAAATTATATTTACAATCAAACTCTGCTTTATTTACTCAAGATCCTATATATTTTGAAGATGCAATTAAGGAAGAACATTGGATTAATGCAATGAATGATGAAATAGAATCAATTGAGAGAAATGATACATGGGAATTAGTTGATTTGCCTAAGAACAAAGATTTCATTGGTGTAAAATGGATTTATAAGACTAATTTTAAAGATAATAGAGATGTAGACAAATATAAGGCAATGTTAGTTGCTAAGGTATTTTCACAAGAATATGGGGTTGACTATAATGAGACATTTGCACCTATAGCAAGACTTGATACTATTAGAATAGTATTAGCTATTACAGCTCAAAACAAATGGATGGTTCACCAAATGGACGTTAAATCAGCATTTTTGAATGGATATTTGGATGAAGAAGTCTATGTGCAACAACCACTAGGATATGAAATAAGAGGACATGAAGACAAAGTTTATAAGTTGAAGAAGGCACTCTATGGATTGAAGCAAGCTCCAAGAGCTTGCTACAATAGAATAGATTCATACATGATGAAGAATGGTTTCAAGAGAAGCACCAGTGAACCTACATTATATACCAAGATCAATGAACAAGGTTAGATTTTGATTGTTTGCTTATATGTTGATGATTTGATCTTCATAGTTAATTTATCTATTGACATGTTTAAATTGGCAATGAAAAGGGAATTCAAAATGATAGATATAGGATTGATGAAATATTTTCTTGGCCTTGAAGTCACTCAAAATGATAAAGGAATTTTTATTTGCCAAAGTAAATATGCAAAAGATATTTTGAAAAGATTTAGATTGATAAATTGCTGTCCAGTTTCTACACCTATGGTAGTAGGCACCAAATTAAATAGAGAAGATACTAAGAAGGGTTTTGATTCAACTATATTCAGAAGATTGGTTGCTATTTTGATGTATCTCACTACTACTAAACTAGATATTATGTATGGAGTGAGTTTAATCTCTAGATTCATGGATTCACCAAAGAACTCACATTGGCAAGCAAGAAAAAGGATTTTGAGATATATTGTAGGAACTATGAATCATGGCATTTTATATTCTACTTCAGATGATTTTTTAGTTAGTTGGATATACAAATAGTGATTTTGCAGGGAATATTGAGGATAGAAGGAGTACATCTAGATATGCATTCCATCTTGGGATAGGTGTTGTAGCTGGGCATCAAAAAAGCAACCTGTAGTAACTCTCTCATTAGTTGAAATAGAGTATGTAGTAGGAACAATAGAAGTATGTCAAGGAGTATAGATGCGAAGGATTTTGAAAGACTTAATGCAAGCTCAAGATGGACCTACTACAATCTATTGTGATAACAAGTCTGCTATTGAACTTTCAAAGAACCATGTGTCTCGCAAGAGGACAAACCACATTGACACAAGGTATCACTTCATTAGAGAGCTGGTTAATAGTAGAGAAATTAATCTGCAACATTGCAGATCAGAGGAGCAACTTGCAGATATCTTCACTAAGGCCTTACCACAAGTACAATTTAAAATTTTGAAGGAGGCTCTAAGAGTTGTAATTATTAAAGAAGTTTTAAAATAGTTGATAGTAGAAATTAGGGGGAAGTGTTAGAAATATTAATTTCTACTCCAATCTATCATTAAATGATTCTAGAAGTTTAGGTTTAGGTTAGGTTTAAGTTGTGTCGGCTATAGTAGTTTCTAGAATCCTATAGATAATTTTCTTGTCGGCAAATGTCAGAGATTTCTAGAAATTGTAAATTTTCCTATAAAAGGAGTCTTGTATATTCATTTTTGGTCAATCAATAAAAAGACAATCAAATATTGTGTTGCAGCACATTCATTGCATTTCATATTTTACTGTGCCTCTTTCCACCTATCACTTATGAGGCTAGTTGCTATTCTTTATAAATGTCATAGCTAGATTAACATTATGAAAGTAAAAATTATTCCATCTTTTGCCTCGTCTTCATGTGAATTCTCCTAATTTTTCCAACCATTCCACTAGCGTACATTCCTTTATTTACTTTCACATACACAACATCTCCTTCTAAATTATCAATAAATCAACTTGATCTTCTTCCATCTTTGCCCAACCTCACCAGGGTCTAATACCTATTGTAAGTATTGGATACATCTAGTACATAGACTACATGCCAATTTATAAGGTCATATGCAACAATCAAGGAAGAGGTTGGTGAATAGGAATAGACACATGAACATTGCGCTTCACATTCCCAATAATGATATATTAATGCAAATTGCAATATAGAAGAAATACTCAATTGCATTTAACTAGATGTCCAAGATAACATCACCCTTTTGGTTCTTCACTCTCCTTCCTTTGGAGTCATAATTTTCTTTTGTTTGAGTTATAATGCTCAATAATTGTCATAATCAAGTTAGGAGAAAATGCTGACACTAGGTGGGCTATTGTATGTGCCAATCTAGAAAATATTATGGAAGTAGTATGTAGAAAATTCTAATCCTACTTGTGTATCTTTAGAAAATTTCAACCATGTCCCTAGCCATAATCAATTTTAAAATATATTGCTTTCTCATAAATATGAATTTATTTATATACCATTATGAATTCATATAATTTACTATTAGAAAATTATCTATGAAAGAATCAATATTAGTAAACTCTTTTAAATGAATAATCAAAATGATAAACTGATTAATATCAAATCATTTAGTATATGGATAATCAAATTAATTGGTATCAATAGATCCATATAAACAATACTCTTGAACAAATAATACATTAATAAATATTAGAAATAAAAATATAATTAAAATAATCACTGATATTAAGATCTATTATAATTGCTACCTCAACTTTCCTCACCATTCAAAGCTTTTACGAGAAAAGTCATAGAAGGTCTATCTATATAATTAACAGTGGGTAATTGTTCTACATCATAGTAATATGAAATTCTTGCTTAGGAAGGTTTAACTATAAACTTCAAACAAGTACTCTTTTATGCTAAATGAATTTGATTATTGTCCTTGTAGTTATCTGAAAGAAATTAAAGAGAAAATGGGTTTTATAAATGGAACAGTGTAATTAAGCCCATTCTATATTATTTGATTGCTCTACTATGTTATGTGCAATTATAGTTTTCTCTGTGTCAATTCCAACATGATTCTTACCCTAATTAGGCTTGGAAAAATCTGATATTCTAGGTAAAGAAGAGAACCAACACAATTCCTACAACACACAAAGAAAGTTGATAATTTATCTTCCAATTGGTAAGGATATAAATTCAAGTCCTTGAGTTCCTCATCTAATTCAAACATCAATAAATTTTCTGTAGTATAAACAAAACTTATTGATCACTTTGTAATTTGGTTAATTTCTTTTCAGCTGCTGCAATCCTACTTCTACTACTATTCGCAATTAGTTTTTACTATGGTTGCTACAAAAGACTTGCATCTCTTCTGTTGGAAATAAATGTCAACGCCTGCAGGTTGTCCTCGAGCCCCATGCACATCTACCCTATAAGGTGACCACAGGCATTCATGGATGGTAGGCATTCATTTTGGTAGGTGAGTTTTTTAATTTGAACATTGAGGGGGGAAATGGAATGGGATAAAAAGGAATGTTATTCATTCATTCATTAATTCAGAATAGCTTAAGCAGAGTAGAGAAGTTGCAAACAGAGCAGAAAAGATCAGCAGATCAGTCATTGGAAGAAGAAGAAAGTCTATTTGTTTTGTGCTTGTAGTTGCATGTGATTGATTGCTGGTTACCTTGCAAGTTTGTTATTGTTTGATTCATCCTGTTGAAGCAGTGATTGCTCTAGGCATTCATGTATGCAGCCATTAGAGTTGTAGGTTTAAAGTTTCTGAAGCATAATCAGTTTAGGGTTATTTTAGGGTTTTTTCTGGTTGAAGCCGAATGCTCCCAGAATTTGTAATAGTTTAAATCTCAGTTGAATAGAAAGCAAGCAGCATACTTAATCCATTGTTCTTCATCTTCTATTCATTGGATTTAATAAGTTTGGTTGAAAGCTTCAAGCTTTGGCTTTCTAGTTTTAATGGTGAAAGCATTCACGTTGAAATATTTTCTAAGTTATATTTCTTAAGTTTGAAACAGAACACTCGACATCTTCTTTCTCCGTTGGTGCCGAGCTCACTTAGCATCCATTGGTGCCGAGCATTTCCTTTGTGAGCCAAGCATACTCGGCATTTGGTGCCGAGCTCCTCTTTGTGCCGAGTTCACTCGGCACCTATTTCCTGTCACTCGGCACCTTCAAGTGCTGAGCAAGTGTCAAGTAATTTCTGGCACTCTGCACCTTCCCGTGCTGAGCACTTTTCTTCAAGTGTCGAGCAATTTTTAGGGTTAGGGTTGAAGTTTTAAGTTGTGAGTTGTTGAAATATTAATTTGTATATTTCTCACATGGTATCAGAGCTTTGAGGCCCCACATCCATAGTGAGTTAGGGCATTTGTTTTTTCTTGGGATATTTGACATGGAAGGAGATGCAAGAAAGATATGGTAGCAACTACCATCATTTAATGCATAGAATTATGATACATTTGCAAAGAAAATGAAAACCATTATGGTTGCAAATGATTTTTGGAAGTTTTTAATTAATGGATTCAATGATGTGACTGATCCAACTCAGTATGCTGCTCTCACAAATGCACAGAAGACTCATTTGAAAGAGTCAAGGAGGAAGGATGCTAAGGCATTAAGCTTGATTGAAGCAGCAATGATAGAGATAGTATTCCCAAAGATTGTAGTAGAAAATTATGCAAAGGAAGCATGGGATATCCTTGAGACGAACTTCAGGGGGAATGATAAAGTTCGTACTGTAAAGCTACAGAATATCAGGAGGGAGTTTGAGAACCTTCAAATGAAGGAGAATGAATCAGTTGCAGACTTCAGTTCAAGAACCTCCAATGTGATTAATCAACTTAAGTCAAATGGGGAAGACTATCAAGAGCAGAGGATAGTGGAAAAGATATTGAGGAGTTTACCTCATAAATATGACCATTTGGTCATTACCATAGAAGAGGCAAAAGACCTCACTACTTTGACAATGGATGATTTGATGGGTACTCTTCAAACCCATGAGTATAGGATCAATAGATCCACATCTTCTTCTACCCAAGACCAAGAATTCAAGGATCAGTCAAATCCAAAAGGAAGGGGGAGAGGAAGAAATGGCTCAGGCAGAAACTCCAGAGGCAGAGGCTAGGGAAATGGAGGACAAAGAAATGCTGCAGCAGAAAGCTCAGGAAGAGCAGATGGAGCAAGTAGCTCACAAAATACTTCAAGAGGAGGTAAGAAAAACTAAAACTCAAATAAGAGTAATGTAGAATGCTACTACTATCATAAATATGGGCATTATGCAAATGAATGCTGGAAGAAGTAGAAAGATCAGTCAGGACAAGAAAATGTGGCTGATGTGAATATGGGAAGTGAAAACACTGCCTTCATCATGTGTAATGTTGGTGAAGAAGGAAGCCCTAAGGTTTGGTACCTCGACAGTGGATGTAGCAACCACATGAGTGGTAATGAAACCTTGTTTTCATTCATTGACAAAAATTTCAAATCAGAAATTAAGATGGGTAATAATGGAACCCTACCAGTTGTGGGCAAAGGATCTATTATGGTCTGCACCAAGAAAGGTGAGAAAAGGGAAATACAAAATGTGTATTTCGCCCCTGGTATGAAGCACAATTTGATGACCATTGGTCAGCTCATTCAAAATGGATACAAAGTGCTGATGGAGAATGACATGTGTGTCATTCAAGAAAAGGATGGGAGCAAGAACCTACTTGCAGCAGTTCAAATGACCAAGAACAGAATGTTTCCCTTGAGGATAGAGACATGTTTCTCATCTCAATTTTGTGCTGTACCTCCCACAGAATCAGCTCTACGGAGTGTGATTGAAGACCCCTTATGGCTATGGCACCTCAGGTATGGTCATCTTGGCTATGGTGGTTTAAATTTATTGTCAAATAAAAGAATGGTAGAAGGTTTGCCACATGTAGGAAATTCTTGTGACAAGTGTGAGACTTGTATTTTGGGTAAGCAACATAGGCTTCCCTTTAATTTTGGAAATTCTAAGAGGGCTAGATATCCATTAGAATTAGTGCATACTGACCTAGTTGGTCCTATGCAAGTTACTTCCATTGGGGGGAGTACTTATTTTATGACATTTATTGATGATTTCAGTCGTAGGACATGGGTGTATTTTTTAAAGAATAAATCTGAAGCATTTGACAAATTTGTAGAATTTAAAGCCCAGGTTGAAAGAGAATGTGGACACTATATCAAGGTCCTAAGATCAGATAGAGGAGGGGAGTATACCTCCAATTATTTTGTAAATTTTTGCAGGAAACATGCCATAAAAAAAGAACTCACAGCCAGCTATACACCACAACAGAATGGAGTGGTTGAAAGAAAGAACATGATCATTGTTGAAATGGCAAGGAGCATGATGAAAGAGAAAGGTCTCCCAACTGAATTTTGGGGAGAGGCTGTGGCAACAACAGTTTACCTAATTAATAGGAGTCCTACAAAGGTAGTCTGTGATAGAATTCCAATGGAAGCTTGGTCACGAATAAGATGGACAGTTGAACACCTAAGGGTGTTTGGATGTGTTGCATATGCACATGTGCCTAAAGAGCAAAGGCAAAAATTTGATGACAAAGGTGTGAAATGCATTTTCACAGGGTATAGCCCAGAATCAAAGGCATACAGATTGTATGACCCATTGAACAACAAGATGATGTTTTCAAGAGATGTGGAATTTCTTGAAAATCAGTCTTGGTATGGTTCAACTGATGAGTCACTGAGCACTTCTAGTAAAATGCCAATTATGAGTGAAGAGGATGCTGATGAATAGCAAGAAGAAGGAGTAGATAGAAGAAAAGGCAAGCAGATTCAGATAGTGCCGAGCTCCTCTAGGCATGACCGAGTGTCAGTGCCGAGTACCAGTGAAGATCGACCTAGTCGGCAATGCAGCAACAATGAAGATTCTAATCCCACACTCTCCTCCCTATTACCAAGAAAGACCAAGATTCTTAGGGAGATATACCAAGATGAAAGCTATGAAGATTATGATGAGAGTGTTAATTTTGCATTATTTTCTCATAGTGATCCAATATATTTTGAGAAAGCTATTAAGGAGAAGAAATGGTGTAATGCCATGGATAAGGAAATAGATGCGATAGAAAGGAATGAGACATGGGAGATAACTAAATTGCCTCCCAAGAAGCAAGTGATTGGAGTGAAATGGGTCTATAAGACCAAATGCAATGCTGAAGGCAACATTGATAGGCATAAGGCAAGGCTGGTAGTCAAGGGCTACAAACAACAATATGGAAGAGATTATGATGAGACCTATGCCCCGGTTGCAAGAATGGAAATCGTGCGTACTGTCATAGCAATTGCAGCTTAGCACAAGTGGAAGGTATTTCAAATGGATGTGAATTCTGCCTTCTTAAATGGTGTATTGAAAGAAAAAGTATATGTGGAGCAGCCACCTGGTTATGAAGTTGCAGGTGAAGTACATAAAGTATATAGATTGAAGAGAGCTCTTTATGGGCTCAAGCAAGATCCACGGGCATGGTACAGTAGAATTGACTCATATTTGATGAGCAATAGCTTTAGCAAAAGCAATGGTGAGCCCACTCTTTACATCAAGGTAGAAAATGGCAATGTATTGATTGTTGTCTTGTATGTAGATGATTTGATTTTTACTGGTAATGATAAGGCTCTAAGTGGTGAATTCAAAAAGGCCATGAAAAGTGAATTTGAAATGACAAATGCATGATGGCATCTTCATCTCTCAAGAAAAGTATGCAGGTCAGATCTTGGAGAGATTCAAAATGCAGAACAATAAGGCAACCCCCACACCAACAACAGTAGGTTTGAAGTTGAGCAAGGAATACTCTAGCAAGAGAGTGGATCCAACACTATACAAGAGTATGGTTGGAAGTCTAATGTATTTGACAGCAACTCGGCCAAACCTAATGCATGCAGTAAGTCTGATTTCCAGATTTATGAAAACACCAAAGGATTCCCATTGGCAAGCGGGAAAAAGGATCCTAAGGTATGTGAAAGGTACCAAGGGATTTGGGATTTTGTATGCTGCATCAAATGAATTCAAGTTGGTAGGTTATACTGATAGTGATTGGGCTGAAAGTTTAGATGATAGGAAGAGCACTTTCAGATACATGTTTCATATGGGATTGGGTGCAATTTCATGGGCATCCAAGAAGCAACCTATTGTTGCTCAATCTACAGCAGAGGTTGAATACATAGCAGCAAATGTAGCAGCATGTCAGGCTATTTGGTTAAGGAGGATCTTGATAGAATTGAATGAAAGGCAAGAGGATGGACCCACAATTTATTGTGAAAACATCTCATTAATTGCATTGTCTAAGAATCCAGTCTTCCATGGGAGAAGCAAGCATATAGAGATCAGATATCACTTCATTAGAGGTTGGTGGACAATGGGAATATCAAGATGGAATTTTGCAAGTTTGAGCAGCAGCTAGCAGACATCTTTACCAAGTCATTAGGCATTGGAACTTTTGTGCACCTAAGACAGAGTCTTGGTGTAGTTGATTTGGATCAATAGTGATCCTTGTTTGAGGGTCTCAGGACAAAGGGGGAGTGTTGGAAATCAATGTCAATGCCTGTAGGTTGTCCTCGAGCTCCATGCCCATCTACCCTGTCAGGTCACCATAGGCATTCATGGATGGCAGGCATTCATTTTGGTAGGTGAGTTTTCGAATTTGAAAATTGAGAGGGAAAATGGAATGGGACAAAAAGGAATGTTATTCATTCATTCATTAATTCAGAACAGATTAAGCAGAGCAGAGAAGTTGCAGACAGAGCAGAGAAGATCAGCAGATCAGTCGTTGGAAGAAGAAGAAAGTTTGTTTGTTTCGTGCTTGCAGTTGCACATGATTGATTGCTAGTTACCTTGTAAGTTTGTTATTGTTTGATTCATCCTGTTGAAGCAGTGATTGCTCCAGGCATTCATGTATGCAGCCATTAGAGTTGCAGGTTTAAAGTTTCTGAAGCATAATCAGTTTAGGGTTATTTTAGGGTTTTTTTTGGTTGAAGCAGAATGCTCCCAGATTTTGTAATCGTTTAAATCTCAGTTGAATAGAAAGCAAGCAGCATACTTAATCCATTGTTCTTCATTTTCTCTTCATTGCATTTAACAAGTTTGGTTGAAAGCTTCAAGCTTTGGCTTTCTAGTTTTAATGGTGAAAGCATTCACTTGAAATATTTCCTAAGTTATATTTCTTAAGTTTGAAACAGAACACTCGGCATCTTCTTTCTCCGTTGGTGCCGAGCATTTCCTTTGTGAGCCGAGCATACTCAGCATTTGGTTCCGAGATCCTCTTTGTGCCGAGTTCACTCAGCACCTGTTGCCTATCACTCGGCACCTTCAAGTGCCGAGTAATTTCTGGCACTCAGCACCTTCCTGTGCCAAGCACTTTTCTTCAAGTGCCGAGCAATTTTTAGGGTTAGGGTTGCAGTTTTAAGTTGTGAGTTGTTGAAATATTAATTTGTATATTTCTGACATCTTCAACTCTCTGCAGCTACGCAAAATGGCCAAACTGACTCTTGGGTAGTACATACTTCTGAAATTATAACTCTATATGGAACAGAAGAGAAGCATGAACATGATGAGAAACGGGCTAAAGCTCTTTCACTGTCTTTATTAACAAACCTTACAGATGATGAGATAGCTCAAATGAAAAGCTATTGTACCCAAAATCACGAAATTGGGGAAGGAAGCTTTGGAAAAGTTTATCTGGGTAATTTGAACGATAAAGAGCTAGCTATAAAGAAAATAAAGCAAGAAGGCAAAGAAAGTAAGAAATTAGTAGAGAATGAAGTGCAACTTCTCCAAAGGAATACAGCACAAAAATATAGCATCTATAATTGCATGGTGTATTGAAGAAAACACATTTTATTTACTGTATGAATATGTCAATGGATGCACTCTGGATGAATATTTGAGGCAGAATAGTGAAGAGTTTTCTTTGAGTTGGAATGAGTGTCTCAGAATGATATCCAGTATAGCTGAAGGAATAGAGTTTTTACATGTGAATAATATCATACATGTTGATATCAAACCTCAGAATCTGATGGTGAACAGTAAGGATGGTGAGGTAAAAATAATAGATTTTGGGTTTTCAAGGCATGTAGATTGGGAAGGCACCCACAGATCAACAGATAGAATTACAGGCATTAAAGGGTATTGGGCTCCAGAGTATTGTCTCAACCACAAGCTCTCGTACAAGCATGATGTCTACAGTTTTGTTATTGTGGTGTTGGAGGTGATAACAGGACAGAAACATGTTGACAATGCACGATGCTCAAGCCAGTTTCATATTCCAGACTCTGTACGTTATATGATGGCCAGAAATCCTTTTGAAGAAGCTTTGGACGAAAGGCTTAAAGGAGAAGGCTTTGTTGAGGGTGATCTCATGAATGCTTTAATTGTAGCAAATTTAGCTTTAAAATGCGCTGACAAGGAAAAGGAAGTGAGGCCTGAAATGAGGTATGTGACTAGCGTACTCAATACCATGGTCAAACAAAACACTGAAGGAGACTCTTCTTGAACGGTCAATTATTTAAATTATTATGATTAACTATATAGTCCAAATATATTTATTCATATAGATATATTCTTTTACTACATATGTGGCTTTGGATCAATTTTAAATTAATTACTTGTTCAACAGTAGATTAAAGGAACATTGTGTTTTTCTTAAATGTAAGTATTTAAGTATTATGGAGTTTTAGAGAATTTCAAAAATTAATTTGTCTCGAAGAAAATCAAAAGCAGATGGTTTATCTTACATATGTAAACTAAGTTAAAAATAAATTTATTCATTAAAATGAAAGTGTACTCTGATTACATTTATTAAAAATAAATAAAAGAGAAGTAATCAAAGAAATGAGATGTTAGGATTGACATGAAGAAAATTTATTCTTTTTTATACATATAAAATGGAAATTTGAACTACTTCCAAACTTAACAGTTTTTGAAGCAAATCAAAAATAACAAGGAGCAGGAGCCTATGTGCCAAAGTTCCTGCCTTTGTTAGGTTTTAAAGTAAGAGTTGAATCAAGTTGGCAGATTGCATGAAGAACTTATAATTTGTGAATACTATGTCATATTTAATTGTAAGTTCTAAGAAACAATATCGGACCGAATCAAGAGTATAATTTTGCATTTACAATATTGCAAGTTCCTTTTTTGATTAAGAAAGCATTATTGTGTGCACAGTTAACTAACTGGACTACCGTACTCAATCTGTGTGTTAAATTTTTTGTTGAGTTGCCTGCATTATTAGGGACTACCATTTTGTGAATTGTGTATTGTCAATTTTGCTTTTATACCCGCAGGAGGAAACAAATTACTATCTTTCATGGGTTAATATAGAAGTGATGTTTTGATCGATTTTCATGCCTTTTAAAATTCAGTGGAGTAGTGCTGCATATATCGTAAGCTAACCACCAACCAACTCTAAAATGTTCATATCACTTTGCAGCAAGAAGAATCATTTTCAGTTTTTGTTGGATTGCTTGTACAATCCTCTTATTGTTCTGCACAATGTAACTCTGCTAAAATATTTCTAATCATAAAATGTCAAACCAAATGGTGGCAACTAACTTTGCATAGATATGCAACTTGTAAAAAACCTACATAAGATACAAATTGTTAAAAGAACAAAGTTCAGAGTCTTATGTCACAGCTGAAATGCAAGAATCTATTAAAAAACCTGTAAGAAGATTAAATAAAAAATCTACAGAGTTGAGATCTCCGCAACCTCTATAAAGGATATGAACGAAGATCAGAATCCTACGTTACAGTTGAAATATAGATAGTAAAAGCTACAAATTTGTTTGAAAAAATTGCCAAAAACCAAAAACATAATCTGTAAGAAGTTTTCTATATACAAAATTGACCTTTTTGTCCAGCATCAGAAAGCATTGAGATTTAAAATCAGAAAATAGAGCATTGGAGTTCAATTCATAGCCTGTTTAGATCTCTCTTTTTGTCCATACTTCACTTATATTCATTTTAATCATTAAGTACATCTTCATACATTTACAATATTGTATACATTTGAGAAATGATTTGAAAAGTGGAATATTTAAACGAGTTATTTGAGGAAGTTCCTAATTTTATAAAATTATGTCTATTCAACATACAAGTGTACTTTCTCAAGTCATTCTACATGATTTCTTTCTGGACTCTTTTCATAAAGATAAATAAATATGGAACACCTCAATGTAACATTAAGATCATTGTTTCTAGTATTCACTGAGAGAGAATCATCCTCAATAATGTCAGAATTTGGAAAAGTATAGAACATCAAGAAATGAAAACATTTTTTTTTCATTAAAAGGAGTATAATCTTTTATTAAATATTACATTTCAAATTGAAAGATTTCATATGTAAGCTACAAGCTAAGAGGACTCAATTATGTATTTAAACAAAATGTAAGTAATGGTGAACAATTGGGTCAAACCATAAAAAGTGATAAATGTTACCCCACAAAAAAACATTTATGTCATACGAACACTTGACAAGCTAACCAATTCCTATTTTTACAGTGAAATAAGCACAAAGATGTGTGTGAGAAAGCTGAAATGAGATATAAACCACTCAAAGAAAAGCTTGATTAGTCCATACGGGAAGTTATGATAATCAAAAAATTGATATTGATATTTGTCGAATGGTTAAAGCTCATGGCATCACTAGTGAATGTCTATACGCACTAACATGATCTAAATCACATTTAGCAATACCAAGCTTAAGTTTTTCTTAAAACATTTTTTCAAGGATGAATGGTTTCCATGGTGAAATCCTTCTAAAAACCTTTCATTTTATTTTTGCAGAGAAAAGGCTTACAATGCTTGCGAAATTTTCATATATTGTATCTGTGGCATTGCTTCTTGGGACAAAAATATGATTTTGTTAAAACAAGTCATAAACAACATAAAAATCAAAGTAATAACTATTGTAATGTAGAAAGTAGGGCAAAATAGAGCTACAAAATAGAGATATATAACTAATAAACAACAATATATTAATATAGCTTGCTTACATACAACAAACCTTCAAATGTCTTCTAACAATGCACAACTTTTATGTGCACATCACATATTTATACATCTAATAACAAAATCTAGAAACTCATTTTCTAGAGTATTTTATATCATAGAATGTTCTACATCTAATCTGGACTACACAATGGAAGGCTCTAGGAAGCCTCTTCTCTCAATTCTTCTAGACAATCTTAACCCTTAACATCCCCCCTTAAGATTGGCTACAAAAAAAGTACAAAAGAGAGGGGAAGAGAGGAACATTATATGACTATCCCCCCTTAATGTTCACCTCAATCATACCGAGCATACTCCATAGATTGAGAAATTAAGCCTCAAGCATACTCTTAGTAAATATATCTATTGTTTGATCTTCACTTGAAAAAAATTGAAGATTAACAATATTTTCTTGAACAAGATCTTGATATAGTGAACACAAATTTCAATGTGCTTTATTTTAGCATGAAAAATAGGGTTGCTTGCAACTTGTATAGCACTTTTATTATCACAATACAAAGTAGTGGCTAAACTTTGTTCAAAGCCAAGCTCACATAAAATATGTCAAACCCAAACCACTTATTTTCCCTCTTCTTTTGTTTCTCTATATTATAATTCACATGTAGATAGTGATGTAGTTACTTTTTTTTTGCTACTAAGCCAAGCTGAAAAATATAGCCTCTAGTAGATTTTCCATCATCAATAACACCACCCTAGTCTAAATTTGTAAGACCAAGCAAAGAAATTGGGGACTTATAATTGTAATGTATGCTATAGTACATTGTTCCATTAACATATGACAAAATTCTCTTGGTAGCCATCCAATCACTTTCTTTAGGTTCTTGCATAAATCAAGATACCAAATTGACTGCAAACAAATATTTGGCCTAGAATGAGTTAGATAAACCAAGCTACCAACAAGTTGTCAATATAGAGTAGGATCTACTTTGTTGGAGGTCCATTCCTTAGTAAGCTTGACTTCAGTTTGGAAATGAGTAGGGGCTGGCTTGAAATCAATTATTTTAAATTTCCCAAAAAAATTTAAAACATATTTTGTTTAAGAGATGAACAACCCATCATGAAGCCTACTAATTTGCAAGCCAAGAAAATAAGTTAGTTCACCCAAATTAGTCAAATAGAATTCCCTCTTGAGAGATGATTTCAAATCATTGATGCAACTAATATTTGGTCCAAGAATGAGTAAATCATTTACATATACTGCAAAAATGTTGATGTCATCTTTCACCTTCTTCACATAAAGATTTGGATCTGATTTATATTTTTTAAACCCATGAAGCTGAAAATACCTACCAATCTTCTCATTCTATTCCCTTGGTGCTTGTTTAAGTCCATATAGTGACTTCTTTAATCTGCAAACATGATTAAGATGTTGCTGATTTATAAAACTTGGAGTTTGATCTATATAGATTTATTCATATAAATCTCCATTTAAAAAAGCATTTTTTACATCTATTTGATGAACATGCCACCCAATACTTGTAGCCAAAGATTAAATAACTCTAATTGTACATTCATTTTCATGATAGGAGAAAATTGATGGGGACACAACCCAACAACAGAATAGACACAATAGAAAGGGGAAATTATATTAACTGAGAAAATAAGCTAGTACAAACAGTGCAGAGAAAATAAACTTCAAAACATGCCCTACGAGCTTACAATAGCATAAATCTGGAGAATATTTATCCTTTTAGCACCTCCTCTCAAGCTCCAATCCGAACTGCCTTTTACAATGCCAAAAATCTCCTTAAATAGACCCCGGAGGGTTAAGGACTAGAAGTACATTCTAGAAAGTGCTAGTAGGCATCCACCGACAAAATAGAAGGTTCTAGAAACCACGTTAGAAGTCGGTGCAAATCTAGAAGTATCCAAAAACGGTAGCCGAACTTCCAGGAGGCATAACTTTTGAACCGTAGCTTCGATTGACGAACTGTTTACATTTTCGAAAAGCTCTTGAAGCGCTCTATAGCCCTATGGACCAGCTTTGCTCGTCCCCCATTTTTTGACCCTTTTCGAGGTCATTTAATGCCCCAAACCTAACTTTGAAGCATTCTTAGGAGGTCTCCAAAACCCGAAAAATTGCAATAACTTTCAAACCGTGGGGCCTTTTGACCTGATTCTTTTTCTAGAATGCTCTAAATCTCAATTACGTTCATCTGGCCAAGTCACACCTTCTAGATCACCAAAATGATGGCCAAATTGCATACTCCTATTTTTTCAGGATTTTTAAATGCACTGATAGTTGAACTATGAGAGTTGTAACCTTTATTTGAGCCAAATGGGTATCCAAAAACGTAAAGACATGAAACAGAAACTAAGTCTAAATACATTTTTTTGGGTGACACAGGATTGCCCTTATACCTCTGGATGCTCCTGCATCAAAAATGTTTCTCCATAATCAGCACACTCTTTTTAATTAAATCCTTTAGCAAACAATCTAGCCTTGAATTTTCCTATGTCACCATTTGATCTAAATTTTATTTTGTAAACCCACCTGCAACCAATAACATTCTTACCTTGGGGTTGAGGTACAAGTTCCCAATTTTTATTTTTCATTAATGTATTATGTTCTTCTTTCATGGCTTACTCCCATTCTTTCTTCCCTCAAGCTTCCTCATAGGATTTTGGATTGTTTGCTTGGAATTCTTTGTCCATGAGAGTACAATCATTCCTTAGATTTTTGAGCCTTGCCTATAAATTTCTTCAACACTTCTTGTCTTTGGTCTAGTTGAAGAAACATATTCTTCATTATCACTACCTACACATAATGGCTAATCAAAAGCATTAGTAGTTTCATTTGTATCAACAATGCATACGTCATCCTCATCAATACATTCTTCACTTTTTTCTAGAATAGGAGAAGTAGTTGTTGTCGTAAGTTGTGAATGCTCATCAAACTTTACATCTCTACTAACAAATACCTTATTTATTATCAAATAATATAACCTATAAGCCTTTGATTCTTCACTATAACCCATGAACAAACACTTGTGGCTCTTTGGCTCTAACTTTTTCCTCTTTTCATTAGGGATAAGTGCCCAAGCAATATGCCCAAATACTTTAAAATAGCCAATATGGGGTTTTCTACCATTCCAAACTTCTTTAGGGGTGATATTTGTGAGTGCTTTAGTTGGAACTCTATTCACATTATATGGAGCACAAGAAACAACCAAACTCAAAAAGTTATTATGTAAAATTTTAAAATGCAACATACAATGAGCCATTTCTAGAAGAGTTCTATTCATTCATTCAGCCACCTCATTTTGTTGAGGAGTATATGGTACTAGTTTTTACAATTTAATTCCACAATTCTCACAAAAAGACTCAAACGCATAGTTACAATACTCACCCCCATTATCTATTCTTAAGCATTTAATTGTTTTCCCACACTAATTCTCAACTAAAGCCTTGAATTTTTGGAAAACATCAAGTAGCTCATTCTTTCTTTCAATGAAAGAAACCTATACTCTCCTACTATAATCATCAATAAAAGTAAGGAGATACCTGAAAAGTCTAAGATAGCCTAGTTCACATAAATCACTATGAATGAGTTGTAATGGATGATTGGCTCTCCACGCTTTATCTAAGTCAAAAGGATCTCAGTGATGTTTCCCTAACACACATCCTTCACAAACTAGTCCTTCAGGTGAAGATATTTTTGATAACCCTCTAACCATATCCATTCTAACCATATCTTGAAATTTCCTATAATTGATATATCCAAGTCTAGCATGCCAAAGTTTTGACATATGATTAGCTTTAGCAATATAAGCATGAGAGTGTTTAAAATCTTCATCAACAAATCCCACAAATTCAAAAAGACTTTCTTCATGATTAACTTTACCAATGGCAATTATATTGGTTGGGTCTTTTCTAAGTCTAACAATGACTTGATCAGCAACAACAATGAACTCATATCCAACTTGAACTATTTTATATACTAAATTTAAATTCACGCCTAATCCTTCAGCCAATAAAATATTTTTCAAAGATCCATTTGTTACATTAACAGTTCTTGTACCTATAACTGACAATTTCATTTTATTGCCAATAGTAATTTCTTGATCTAAATTTTTTCCTTCATAAAAATCAGTAAGCAAAGATCTATCTCCAGTCATGTGAAATGATGCACCTAAATCTAAAATCCATTCTTTAATATGATCTAAAGAAAAGTACCCTCCTTTAACTTTAGATTTTATTCTCCTTTCTGGGAGATGGCTACAAAGTTGTATTCATCCTTCTTGCCATCCCTAAACTTTCCTTGCTTGGGTTGTTTTTACTACCTTTCATTGTCCTTCTTTTTCAAACAAAATTTCTCCATGTGATTTTCACCACCACAGTACCTACAAATAATGGGTTTTCTTCCACCTTGTTTCTCTACATCATCATTCTATAAAAATGGTTATAACTCTCATTATTCTGAAATTTATTATACTGTCTCCAATTTTTCTTTCCATTATTCATAAAAAATTTACTTCTAGCTGCATATGCATGATTTTTCTTAATATACCCTTATTTAATAAAATTGATCAAAAGGTTGTTGTGGAGTATTAGGATTTAGCTAAATAATCTTTTTTCTTGATTCCTTAAATACCTTGTATGGTTGGGGGAGCTTACTTTCAACCATTGGAATCAACTAAAAGTATTTCTTTGCATATTCAACACCTATTTTATTTAGTTGAGCATTTAAAAAGGTAACTTTATTGAAATAATCAGTCATTTTTAAAAAATAGGATGGATCCAAGTTCACCAATTTTTCCTCTATGCCAACTATTCTGGCAATATCAACATCTTTAGAATCTGTTTCTAAATTATCCCACAACACTTTTGGATCATCAATATCAAAAAGCCTTCTATAGAGATTGGGACTTAAAGCTTTACCAACAATACATGTAGCTTGCTCCAACTTGCATCTCCAAATCTCTTTTTCTTTATTAGTTTGGGGTTCTTCAATTCTCAAAGAGTTCTTGACTATGCAAAACCACTTCAAAACTTCATTTGAAGAGCCCATGTTAGCAAAAAAAAAAAAATCAGCCTTGCAAACAAACCACTTCTAGCAATGTATTTCTAGCACCAAATCTCTCTAGAGATATTTCTAGCAGAATCTCTAGCTAAACTTCTAGATGAATCTCCAGCTGAACCACATAGAAAGCTATTTCTAGATGAGCCTAAACTCTAATACCATGTTAAAATAGGTCATAAACAACATTAAAACCAAAGTAATAATTGGTGTAATGTAGAAAGAAAAGCAAAACAAAGTCAAAAAATAGAGATAAATAACTAATAAACAACAACACATTAATCTAGCTTTCTTACATACATCAAACCCTCAAATGCCTTCTAACAATGCACAACTTATAAGTGCATATCACATATTTATACATGTAATACCAAAATCTAGAAAATCCGTTTCTAGAGTATTCTATATCATAAAATGTTCTACATCTAATCTAGACTGTACAATGGAAGGCTCTAACAAGCCTCTTCTTTGGATTCTTCTAGACAATATTAACCCTTAAAAGAATTTTGCTATATACATAATTATTCCTTCTAAAGACTAGATAATTGTTCTATGTAGTCTAAGTTAACCTGTCATTGATTATTGAGTGTTTGTAAATTTTTTTGGATGATCTAGACTCTATTTTAGTTAAAAGCTTTTGTGATCACATTTCTTTTTGGCCCTATGCTCGTTGTCCATCCTTTCATATTTTTGACTATCCATGTCTATGTGTATATATGTGTATGTGTATATATATAGAGAGATATACATGTGTGTGTGTGTGTGTGTTTCTCTCTCTCTCTCTCTCTCTCTCTCTCTCTCTGTATGTATATATATATATATATATATATATATATATATATATATATATGATTCTGATGTATTAAATATTTATAATTTTTTTACATGATTTTGAGTTTACAAGAGAGTGTGCAATATTTAAATTCTTGGATATTGGGCTATGTGTACCTAGATTAATGAAGAAATCTTGAAAGGTTAATCATTTCCTTAATCTTTTCATACATTGTGATTTATAAGGAAAAATATTTAGTTAAATAATATATTTAAAATCTGGAAAAGTCAGTTTTATATAGATATAATGAAATATATTTTACTAATCTAATTATTGACCTCTGCAAGTTTATGTTTATAAGACCTTTGGATATTGACCTAATATTTAGTTGTGGAGATAGAAAATTTTATTTTACTGTGCTTCAGCAGCTGGTAATGTAGATATACTTGAATTTCCCAACAACAATTAAAAGTTTCATTAGTCTGGGGCATGTAGTCACTTGTGCAAAATCCCTGTTGAGTTTAATTATTAACATGGAATGCCTTTTTGAAGTATCTGAGCTCTGGTTGGGTAAGATAGTCCTCTCATGGCTTCCAATCATTGCAACTATGGCCAATGCTCTCACAACTCTGAAATATGAGTGTGTCAAGGAAATATGGGTACATAGAACACACAAATTCCTATGCATATAAACATTCTCTAATTCATAACAAAGAGGATTTCTTTCTTATCAAAGTGAATCAAGAAAAAGTTTTACAAGCCCCAAGAACATAAAATCAGTTTTTCTTTGGGTGCAAAATAGGTTGTCAATACCAATTGACCAAAGTAGTATACAAGCTATCTAGTCAATTCAATTAGTAGTTAAGGAAGTATTCACCAAGGTTGTTTGTCTCCTTTTTCAAGGGTTACTATTGGGCTCTTGGCTTCAATATTTGGGTGTCCTATACCCTAGATGTTTTTGACATATTTTTTTGTTTTGTAGGAATTATTGATTTTGGATCTATAATTTTTTCAAACCTTTCCACCCAAAGGCCTTTAAATGGCATATGGTTGTGCTACAAGATTCTCCCAGGATTCCTTTTAAGTACTCTTAGGTATGGCATGATTTCAAAAAGGAGATTTTATTTACTATTTGGAAAAACTACAATGTTGTTTTATTCTCTTAGAACTTTCTTGATAAACATGTTGCTATGTATTGTAAAGCATGTATTTTTAATAATGTGACAATGTAGATTCAAGTATAGACAAATAAGGTCACAATAGAGGTTTCTCACCTACAAGAGTTTTTAGCTTATTAGGAAAATACTAGTTGTATAGTTTCTTGGGTACCACCAGATACTTTATTTGGTAATCATACTCCTCCTTGCAATCAATGAAGAGGCCAAAGAAGTTTAGCATACCACTCGCATACCACTTGTATACTCCCAAGCTACAGCTTCAATGAGGTTGGGCTTAGGTTGGTCTTAATTGGATCCTCGTATTACCCCTTATGCAGGATGACCTTCTACACATATAGCCCCCAAATGGGCTTTCCCTCAGCTAAATTTAGCTATTTCTTCACCTAGGCCGGAGGGAGAAAAAGAATCAGATGATGCTACTACCACCCCTACTAGTGGTTGGGCTCCCCCTAAGCCAACTACCAACCCCAAGGACTTTTTGGGTTATCATGATAAAATCCATCCATTGGCTAGCACTGCTCTTGTAGCCTAAGGGCTTTATTTATTATGTTAATACTTTTTTATGAATAGTTGTCTTATTTGGTGTGTTCCTCTTTTGTGAATATGTATCTTTAATATTTAATTTATAAGAAATTTCTATTCATTGAAAAAGATTGACCAAGGCTTCACACATGCATAGAAACCCTAGCTGACATCTAGAAGTCCCCAAATCTCCCTATTCCCCTGAGCAAGATGTAACATTTTTAATCCTTATAAAACAACTTGAAACTAAAGGAAATAAGACCTAAAATTAAAATTATTTTGTGAGGTTGAAGTTCATATTTTGATGTTCTCCTCCTCTCTTCCAATGACACACAAATGACTTGGGCACAATCCCATGAGGAGTCTAGATGATCTATTTTTATGGAATAGTGCTCCCATGAAGTTAGAAAAATAAAATTGCTAGAGGATTAGTTGGAATCTTTTCCAAAAAAAATATAGAAGTCCCTACTTTTTAGAGTGCAAATTTAAGCAAGTGGAAAAGGTGGGGAGCTAGAAATTGCTCCAGCAGCTTAGGCTTTTCTTCTACCACTTGTCAATCATATTTAAAATTTATATTTCTTTATCAATAAATTTTTTTATTTTTAAAATTTATTAAGTATCTAAATGAAATATGTTAAATAAAAATAATTCATGAGACCACCAACTTCCATAAAATATGGGGCCCTTTTAAAAATATTTTCACTACAAATTCATGGGACCTCCACATTAAAATAATTCAAAAAAATCTCTAGAACACCTACTAAATTATTTTAGGAAGCCCCCATCCATCGGACCATAATGCGATAAAAAAAAAGTGACATTGTTAGAAATGAACATTAAAGTTAGATTTTGAGATTTGTGAGTTCTTTCATTCACTTTTTTTCCTGGAAAATAACTTAAGAGTTTTCACCTTTGAACATGAAAAGAAACATGTCATAAGAAAGGATATTTAAAGAACCTTTTTAACTATTGAAACTTGAATGTTCGGAACTGAACAAAGGCTCTCCTACAAACCCTTGAAAAGAAATTGACATTTTATAGACAAAATTTAATTGCTAGTCTCCAGAAAAGTGGTAACCATGTCGAAATAGTGAGTTTGAATATCATAGAAAATTTATCAAAGGAACGGGAGAAAATCCAAGGTAAAATATGAATAAACATTATGGGAATGCAAACCTTTGAGCGGTAGAAGAAACAAATCAGAAAATAGATGAGTTAGAGCATACACACTACTATAGATGTTCGTCAAACAAACAAAAGCCACCATAGATGAACAACCTTCAACAAGAGTACCTCAAAAAGGAAAAAATTGAAATGGTACTTTGAATAATGGAATTAAGATTTAAAAAAGTCAAAAGGCACAAAAATGAAAATGGAAAATAGAAAAGTTGAAGCATACGCAGAGCGAGTCTATGGTTACACATCTTTGATAACTCTAAAATTTTGTGTATTACATGCATGCCTAGCATAGTATCTCCTATTATAATCTATAAAAAAATGCCTTTTAATTATGCTTCAGGGGATGTAAAACTTTTGTTTGAAGCCACCATTTGGACACATGCAGGAAGGATAGTGGGCACATGTAGAAAAAATGGTGGTAAAGAACTCGCCGTTACATTTGTCAATTACATTTTCTTGAAAGTTAGCATCCTCTACAAACATTTTATTTTCTCATAATAAATATAGGGGAACATAGGGTAGTGACATACCCTATTTCGAATTGTCTTAGAGATTGACAATGTCCTTGTGGGCATCATCCATATATTTTCTCCTAATCTTTTTGTAGATAATAACTTAATGAGAACCCTCCATGGTTATTTCATTGGAAAACTACTCCATGTTGAAGGGCGATACTTCCACAAAACTATATTCCTAGCAAGTATTCTATCAAACACTTTTTGTGCACATTTTGGCATCCCACATTTAGCATACATGTTCACAAGAGAACTCCCAACAAGAAAATTTGATGTGCACCCTAATTTTGTAGCTTGAACATGGGCCTTCTCTCCTTATTACCTTTTTGATTTAGAGGCACATGATGTGATAACATTTCCAAAGGTAAAGTGGTTTGGCTTCATACCCAATTATTTCACATTATGGTCAGTGATTTCATTAGAATAATGCATAATGGTACCATTAGAGTTACTATAAATGCATTTGGTTGTATGAAATAGGTTACTAGTTTATAGCTTGGCCTATAGTGGGTATTGCATTATCTTTAATTTTTTTTGCTAAGCTTTGGATTAAATTGCAACTAGGCAAAATACCATGTTTTTATTCATAGCAAGGCTTGTTGGGGAGATTTTCTTTGGGATTAGATATGAAGTAGGATGATTTTTTAATTGTATTTTAGGCCTTATATGGAATTGAGTTTTCATTTCTATGAGAGGTTGGCTAGAGATTTTGTTGTTACCCTTTTCCAATTATAGTAGTGGTATAAGAGCATTTGGTCTGCATTTTTGTAACAATTGTAATCTTTAGGTCACTCTATTTACCCTTAGACTAAGGGGAAGGTGTATATGTTTTTAAGTCATTAGGACCACTTTTCTTCATACAAAACTCTAGACAACTAGAAAAGGGGGTGGAATTTTTTTTCCCTACATTGTCTAAAAGACCCTTAAGTAAGGGATTAATTCGAAATTCATTCAAGGGAAATACATTACATATTCATTATCACCATGAAGACCCACCATACAAAATGAGACTTGCAATAGCCTAAAATAGGGGAACTTTTTGCTGATGTTGAACTCTCATTGAACTCAAAACCTTGAGGATTGTTCAGCCATCTGAGGCTATTAGGAAGTTATACAAACATACAAGACATAATAAATTTGGAGAATCTCTTGCTACACAATTTCCAAAATTCATGTTGATCAAATTATCTCTACAACCTTTTAAATGCCATCTATTAATTTTGATCCTTTCTATACAATGTTGAAAACTGAGGTCTAGTCTTCATCTATATTGATTCTAATAGGGTTCTTGACTAATATTTGAGAAGAATGAAGATTATCTAGTGACAACATAAAGATATTATTTGGACATCTAGGGTAGTAGTTTATCACATCATCTAGTCCATCTTAACACATCTCTTGGTCACTGCATCATGATTTATTGGTCATTGCATTAGGTTCCAGTCTTAATGCCTCTGACATGATCGCTAGCAGTTTTCTCACCAAACCCATCTCTGTACATGCAAAGAAGGAAAACATTCTCTCTACATGCAAAGAGTGAAAAATGGTAAATGGTTATGAAATAGATTATATGCACATTATTTGTATCTCAATAGATGGTTGCTCCTAAAAATGTGTCATGGAAGCTTAAAAATATGGTGAAGCTTAATAAAATGGTAGAGAATCAAGATGGCTAAGAAGATAGATAAGAAGCTTCAAGAATTAAATTGTCTAAAAAGGTTCTCCATTTTCTTCAATTATTTTGTAAATTAAGAAGCAACCAAAATGAGGGCTAATGTAAAACTAGAAGAGAATCTATCCAAAGATTAGTGGTAGTAACTACCACAAGATTTCCCCACCCACTTTCAAAATTTCAAAAAGCTACCCATAACCATAATCAAAAGGAAAATACTACCATAATGATCAAGAGTCTTATCAATATAAAAAATCATGTTCATTAGATAAATATTTTCCCTACTATGAATCTAGATAGAAAAATCCAAAAAAAACCCTAAGGTACATAGTATAATTGAGCATCGTAAAAGAAAACAAAATCTAACCACATTAATAGGGGAACCATCAATAGTTCCTCAGATTTTCCAGCAGTAATCAAAGCTAGTCATTAGCTAAGAAGCCATACAGGGTGTAATTTGTCTCCACCTCCTTATCATTGGTCCACCTTATCTTGGTTAATTTGCATAAGATGGATCATGGTGGTCACCAAGTGCATGTCATGAACCAAGAAGTTCCCCACCCTATCAAACTTGTCCTCAAGTTCCATTTATTTAGCTCTGCAATAGATATTTTAAGATTCTCCACCACCTCATTCCCCCACTCAGTGTTCTCATTTTTTTCCATGGTGTCTTTCTACTATGTGTGATCTCCCTAATACTCATCCCTTGCATCCTCTTCTCCCTGTGTGCTTTCTTCCTAGGCATGACTATCCATCATGTACATCTTAACCAAAGTGGTAACAATATCAAGCTTGGCATTCCCAAACATTCCAAAATTGAGAGTAACTGTTTTAAACATTTTAGAAACCTTGGAGGGAAAGAGGATGGATTCCTCCATATTCTCTATGTTCTCCTCACTTTCTATTTCTTCTTCCTCCTAATCATTGTAGTTCCTTCTAATATCCTTATGTTTGGGATGAAGCCCAAAATTTCTCCTAGAGCTGTCCAGTTAGGGTATGGCAGGGTTGTTGGGGGGAATTTTCTCTCTCAACCACTTGCTCACACAATTAGTACCCTTACTCATGGTTCTATCATTTTCATCATCAAGAATTTATATTTTTTGTTCCTTAATTTTCTTGGTCATGGCCATGAGTCCTCTCTAGATGTGGGTTTAGGAGGAAGGTCAAACATTGAGTAGTAATTTGTAGAGGAGGAGGGCTAATGCTTGGAATTTGGGGGTGGAAGCCTTAATAAAATCTAAAATTATGAAACATAAAGGCTTGGTGATAAACAATGTAAGTTTTTCCCTCTTTATATTTTTTCTTATGTTCTAAACGCAGTCCTCCACAGAATGGAGCAAGAGAAAAGGAAAGGAAATGCATTCTTTGTTATGAAAATGATTTAGGATATTGAAAGGATAATAGTAGAAAACCTTATCTCTATCTTCAAGGTTGACATAGTGCATGATCACATAGTAGACCATATTTTATTGCTCTAAAAGCTTCTCACTAGAGTACCCTCCTCAGAACTGAATAGGGGCTTCATCAGAGTGGAAGAAACTTCTAAGGCTCACTTCATCTTTAACTCTAGGCTTCTTCCCCCATGATTTTCCTTCCAATGATAGGCCAATGAAATTAGATATCAGATATTCCATGACATCAAAAGTGACCTCATTGATGGTGATCCATCACTTTTTCTAGGAATTGACAAATTGATAGGTGACCATCTCATCATGTCCCTCTATTATCTCCATAAAAGGAATAAATACACCTTATTTTAGATAGGACCACATCATTTTTTCATGCCTAGCAATCTTTTCAATTCTTGATAGTTCTAGTTACAAATTCACCCATTCCATAACCTCATCATCAACCAGATCAACCACCCACTCCTGATCTCTATCATTAATCTAACTTGCTAGGTGGATATCCTTAACCAATGTGATCATATTATTAGTGAAAGCCAAAGAAAATACTTTTCAAGTTATGTAGTAGCATTTAGCATTAAAGATACCCAAAATGAATAAAATACTTTTGGGAAATGTAACAATCAAGTTACAATCAAGAGGCTAGATCACAAAATCCTCATGACATCTCCTTAACTCCTTATCATGAGATTTGGAATCCCATGACCATTACATATAATGATTGTCATATTCTCACTAAAAATTAATGCCAAAAATAGAGTCTTCTTCTAAAATGATTGCCGTCATGGTACAATCAACAAAAATTCTAGGCTAGCTAAAAAGATTAGCTAAACTTGTCATGAAAGGAAAACTCTTATCATACACTGGTTGTGCATCATAGTTTAAATGCCTTTTTATGACCAAGTGATTTGATCTTCGCTAGGAGATTTTGCTTATCCTTACAAAATTGATCAATAATGATTCCATGTACATATTCCGTGAGGTTTTCTACCACTTGGCTATCTTTCCTATAAATGTGTTTTAGTCTAATTTCATTAAGACTATTCATGATACATTGGGTATCCCTAATAATCGATGTAGAATTACAACTCCTCTTATTCTCCATGTTAGCCTCTCTAATCACTCTCATGGAATCTTCCTCCACAATCAAATTTTTAATTCCCATGCTCTTAGCTAACTCATCCCCACATAGAAGTCCAAGTGCCTTATCATCAATGCTTCAAAAATTATGGTATGTCCTAGAGTAACTTTAGATACCGTCACCTAGAGAATTTTAATTATTCTTGTCATAGCATCTCTCATTACCCACTTCAATCCATTAGAGTTTAGCTTCAACCAATTCTAGGGGTTGGTTACCATTTAGTTTACATCCTCTCGATTGTCTTCAAATTGCCTATTTTGTCTATAATTTGATTAATTCTCCACTCTTTCCTAGGCCTTCTCAGCACTAGTTAGGGGGTATAGGGGGGTTCCCACATGCATATTAGGCCCCCCTCACTTATCCTCCCATAGTCTTGCAAATGACCACCCTTGGAGTTGTTCTTATATCTCTAAATATGTAGTTATTTCATTCTTTCCATAGATTCCAACTTACATATAAGGGAATTTCCTTCCAATTCATTCTAATAAGGGGATATTATAGAGGGCACTGGCACCCAAAAATTAATTATGATATCGAATGGTTGAAAACCCATGAAACTCCAATCATCGCCATAATACTTTTCCAAACTTGGGTAGAGTAAGGAAAGTGGATAAAGACATGAGGGATGGACTCTTACTCCTTATAGCATAGCAAACATCTATTTCAAATCTAGAAGTCACACATTCTAAGGTTATAAATTGTTAGAACACTATTGTGCTTGACTAACCACTAGAAGAAATTGATTTTGGGTATAACATGAGGGTCCTAGTCATACTTCCAATCCAGATAACCACTATCACCCACTACAAAATTGTAGGTAGATTTCAAACTAAATTCCCCATTTGATTTTTTATCCCATATAGTTTTTTCCTCCTCCAGGAAGGAAGGGATGCATCTCCACCTCAACCTAGAGTTAAGTTTCTTCAACTAAAGATTTTTTCTGCCCATCTAAGTTATCCAAGCTGAAAGTATTCCATTGATTATTTTGGATGTAGTGTTTCACCATTTCTTCTATATCCCTATTTCCCCCTACCTTTCAACACTGCAAACTTAGTTTCTTCCAAGGGACCTTCTTCCAAGTACTTTTCCTTCTAGAATTTGATCTCATTATCATCTCCTAGGTTCCATCTCATTCTCGCTTTTGACAATTTTCTTATCTTAGTAATGTTATTCCATATCTTCAAACTAGTAGGCAGATTCTCCTTGGGCAGTGTCTAGGACAAAGCTTTGGAATTCAAATATTTGGCACTCATAATATGGCACCAAGGGATGGACCTTTATGTCAACCTCCATTCAACCTTCATCATGAGGTCTTTATTAAGATCTCTAATTCTTCCTAGTTTTAGACCTCCTTGAGATTTAGGCATACAAACTTTGTCTCGACTAACCAGACTTAACTTCTTCTTTTCCTCCATTCCCATCCATAAGAAATTACACTATATCTTCTAAATAATAGCTTTGAATTTACTATATATCTTAAATAAGGATAAGAAGTAAATTGGGATACTTTGTAAGGAAGCAAAGAATAATTGAAGCTTACCCTCATTAATAAAGACCTTCCCCTTCCAACCTCCAAGCTTCCTCTACAGCCTCTCAACCACTATATTTCAGAAATGGGGGTTCATAACTTTGATAGTAAGGGAGAGACCTAGATACATATCTATAAAGGAAGCAACATGACATTCCAATTCCTTGGTAATCCTTTCTTGAGTTGCCATCTCTATGTTCCAAAAGTATAATTTATTTTTTTCATAATCTATTTCTTGTCCTAGCACTTCTGCATATCCCTTTAAAGTCCTTCTGTAGACATTTTCCTCTCTTATGGAAGATATTCCATAAAGAAAGGTGTCATCAAAAAATTATTGGAGGACCTTGGGGGGCAAGGCCATAGAAGGATTGTTCCCTTTAATTTCATGATGCTCCATTAAATCTAGAATATTTCTACCAATAATCTCAGAAACCATTATGAATAGATAGGGTGACAATAGGTCCCCTTGTCTAATTCCCCTCATCACCAGAAAATAAGGACCCAGCGAGCCATTTTCAATCATCAAAAATAGGATAGTGTTGGTCATCACATCAATCAAGGTGATGAAGTGTTCCCCAAACCTAAATGACTATAGGATCTTAAAAAGAAATCATCTTCTAACTTTGTTGTAAGCCTTAGAGATATCTAGTTTCAAAGCCATAGAAGGATTGCAACTTTTTTCCATTGAATGCAAGACCTCATAAGAAGTGATGAAAATGTCTAGGATCTATCTCCTAGGAACAAATCCATTATGAGTTGGACTAATAATTTTGTCTAGTATAATTTTCTTTCTATTGACCATCACTTTTGAGAATATATTCTAGATGGTATTAGAATAGCTTATTTGTCTAAACATCTCTTCTAATCTAGTAGGACATTTGACTTTAGGGATCAACACATGAAACATCTCATTGAGTACTCTAAGAATATCACCTATCATGATGAAGTCTCCCACTGCATGAATGAAGTCATATTTGAAAATTTTCCATAATTCTTGAAAGAACTCCAGGGGAAAACCAATTAGATCCAGGGGCTTTGAAGGCACCCATGGAAAAAATCATGCTCTTAACTTTCTCATCCATTACCTTCCTAATCAAGTCTTAGTTCATATCATTGTTAATGACTAGGAGCATAACTCCTAGGAAGTCAGATTCACTCTGGGGACAAACTAGAATACTAGAGGGGTTGTAAATTTTCTAGAACTAGCCAGTTGCCCATTTTGCTAGATCCTCCTCCTCTTGAATTTCAATGTTGTCATTGTTGAACAGCCTATGGATCATGTTTCTCTTCTTATGTGGAGGTTGACAAGTGGAAAAATGTCGTGTTTTTATCTCCTTCCATAAGCCATTGGACTCTATACCTTTTCTTTGAAGAAACCTCTTCCCTTCCAACCTTAATGTTGCATTTTCATCTCCACTCTTGTTCTTCTTCATGGGTAGACACTAAAAGGTCACCTTCCACCATCCTCTCTTGTATCTCTTCTAACTTGTGATATGTTTCCTTCTATTTCAATATAACCCCAATGAAATTTTCTCTCCACATACCAAATACCCTCCTAATCATTCCAAGATTTCCTACTATGTGATACCTAGTGGAACATTGTACTCCATTATTCCACCAATAATTATTTGGTATCCAAATTGATTATGTGAATGCTACATGATTTTAGATTGGAAATGGTTCTTCTTGCGGTGATTATTGTTGTTCCAAGTGAAAGGGAGCATTGAGTGGTTGGAGATTGACCTTGGATATCACATCTAGTCAATATAAGTACTATGTCAAGTCTTACTTGAATAACATTCTTCCCTATCCTGTTATTAGAATAGGTAAATTGGACACCCTAAAGTTCAATATCCATTATATCATTAGTACTCAATAATATTTTGAGGTCTTGCATGTTGTTAGAGATATCGTCCGGGACACCCTTTTTCTCTAAGGGGTATAAGGGGGTATTAAAATATCAGACACACATGAAACAAAAATCCTTCCATCTCTTCATATTGTTAGAATCCTCCTTTCAAAGCTAGAGGCATCTATCTCTGGGTAAAAGCACAAACCTGTGTCACCTTTTTATAAAGAAAAGTGATATCAGAATGTGATAGTTCAACATTAATGACAAAAAAAAATGGTATTTGCATTTAAAATATGAAGATGATGTAAACTGATGAAATGTGTAGAATTGTATGAATTTTATGCCAATAATTTTTATTATTTTTTTGACTAAGAATTTATTCATTTTATTTTATTTTGAAGTCCCTTTTTTAATTGTAAAAAATATAGGATGTAGTTCCCGTCAAACAAGTATGTGCAAATCATCTTTTTTTGTTATGATTTGAAAATATTTTATAGATGACATGTATAGCTAGTGCACAAAAAAAGAAATAATTATTTTTGATGTATATTTTCTTTGTTATAAGTACTCAAGTTCGACCTTGTCAGAATCCAACAGTTTTTTCCTCCCGTCAAAACTTCCCTATCAAATATATACCTTCTTGAAAAAAAATTACATATTCATGAAGAGGATTCTCTCCTCTAGTGATAAATATATATTTTTAATTTTTTTGATATGATTTACTATTTTTTTTCATTTTTTGAGAGAGCATCCTCTGAAATGTTGAAATATCAACTTATAATATTTTTAGATTATAGCATATTATAACTAATCAAAACACTCAAAAATTTATATAATGATGATATTGAATCTAAAATCTATAAAAGGGTATTTTTTGTTTTTTTTTAAAATTGAGTTTTGATAGAGAAATGAGATTTGACCAAAATAGGTTTTTGTATCACAAATGGTGACACAGATCTATGCTTTTACCCCTCTACTATTCAGAGCATATATATTGAATAACCCCAATTTAGATGCTCCTCATTAAGGGAAACTACCAGAAAATGGGGGCAATAACCTCTTGAATGAGATCTCCTACCATAATTAGAAAATGTCAAAACTTTGACAATTAGGAGTAGTTATCAATGAACTTACCATGCAATTGACTGAAGGCCTTGTCAAAACATTGACAAAATGTCATCAAAATCTTATTAGTTTATGACGATATTTCCATGTCATTAATGACAACCACTGTTGATAGATTGACTACTGCTCATCAAAACTTCAACAATAGACCTAGTTTGAAAATAAAATAAAATCATAAGAATCCCATTTCTTTGGTCATCCAAGGTAATTGGTAACTATCATGTTGGAAGCATTAGGAGTGTAAGAATCATTTTTTTTTGGTCATCCAAGGTAAGGCATTTATTAGTACATGGGGAGTAAGTGTCCCTATTAATTCAAGAGTGGGTGAATACATTTTCTAGTTTTTTAGGTAAGTGTTCTACATGTTTAGTTGACTGTCATATGTTTGACAAAGTTAAGGATTCTACTGGGGGTTTAGTATGAGATATTATTTCAAGAGTATGCTACAAGTAACATCCTTAGGCCTAAAAAGAGTCAACAATAGAGGGGTCAAGCATTGATCCAAGGAATGTATACATGGAAAGATGTAATGTGGGTTGGTTGGGAGAGAGAAAAAGTTACATTTTATTATATACATGCCAATAGTGATGGTATTTGTCAGTGGGAATTAAGGATGAAAAATACTGTGTTTGAACAACCCAAGAGTGTGGACATAAGGAAGAACAAGATGGCTCATGATGAGAGTGTGATTAAAAACTATGATTGAGATAAGAAGCAGAACCTTCCAATATGATCAGTAGTTATTGGATTGATCAAAGTTTGAGTGATTGATGTTTGAGGAGTTCAGTTTTGAATACTAACTTTGGTAGGGGTAGATGATGTGAGAAGTTATATCTTACAAATAGTTGATAACTTATCCTTATTTAAACATTATGTGTAACACCCACTTCTAATAGAACAATCTATGCTTTGTGGGGTGTGTCTCTCTATATCCTTGCAAGATATAATATGGGATTCAAACTCATTTCAACTAGGGATGAGCCATTTATTTTTATATTACAGTATTATCCTTTATGGATTAATATAATTACTAAATCCTTAATAAAATCCAATCCAATTGAAATAAGAAGGAGAAGATCATCAATTGACTTGTTTAATTATTTTGAGTTCCTAGTTAATTATGGAGGAATAGAATAGTGATAGAAAAAATGGTGTAGGAGCACCTAGTCTTAAAGATATTGGAGATGATCCCTTGATATATTTTAATTATCTAATGTAATTCCATATTTTTTTATGCAATATTCCATGTATTGGAATCAATGGTAATGCCTAAAGGCAATAAATGTAAATTTGTCAAGAAAGTGCAAAACTATAAGTTGTAGTATTGTAAAAAGTGCAAAACTATTATAGAAAGTGTGAAAATGGTTAAGAGAATGTAAAACTTTTTTTGGAAAGATGTAAAGCACCAATGATCCTATTAAATCTTATGTATGGTCAAACCAAATGACAATTGAAGGGAAAATTGACCATTTTTGTATTGGTTCTGGGTCTTGCACAGCCATGTGGCAACTTGAAACCATGTATAACCTATACATTTTGATACTAGGATGAATAAAATTACTTTTTATTTTGGTTTGGAGTGATTATGTGAAGAAATGAATAATTTATGAGAATTTTGATAAAAGTGCTTGTTTGCAGATTTAGGATTCCTTGACAGTAGTCATGTTGCAGCAGTTGGTATAGACACATATTGAATAGTTACAAAATATAAATTAATTCATTAGAAATATATGTGAATTTAGTTTTATTTCCATTTTATTTGAGTTTTTTTCATTGAGATTTTTGTAAGTTATACATTTCTTACTGAACACTAGTTTTTTAAAAATCTTCAACGAAGTAGCAGGCATATATTTGAATAAATGTAATTACTTATAGGCTGGAAGATTTAATGTCTTACTTATTTAGAAATTATACTAAATAATAATAATTATTAAATTGGTTTACGATCAATTGGTTTTGCATTTTCAAAGATATGGTATGCCCTAGGAAGGGTTACAAGTTTTGTTACTAGTTTATGACAGTAAAAATGGGTCTTGGTATAGAGACCATAACATATAATATGTTTGTTGGATTGATCTTGGATTTGGATATATTGTATAAGGGATAATTTTCAACAAGTCCTCCAAATGATTTGGCATGAAAATATTAGAACTAAAAGTTATGAATAATATACTCTTTAATAGAAGTTAGTGTGAATGGTGAATTATTATAAAGTTGTGTTGGAAAGAGTTTTTTTCTGCCTCATGAGATGTCTCTAAGAATGAAATTTATTTCATGTCTTTTGATGGGATCAACATGCATCCCATTAATTGGTTTCTTTGTATGATTCTCTGAATCAAGTGGTGTCAGAGCTAGAAGCTC
The DNA here is from genome assembly GCA_028749045.1 of Cupressus sempervirens. Lineage (NCBI taxonomy): Eukaryota > Viridiplantae > Streptophyta > Pinopsida > Cupressales > Cupressaceae > Cupressus > Cupressus sempervirens. The sequence goes on along the minus strand of CM053790.1, from coordinate 636,629,394 downwards.
TTAAGAGTGTGAGGATTCACACTAGGACCTAACCCTATGTTGGGTTTATTTCATAATCTTTTTATGAAGTTTTGGTTGCAGATTGGTTTTGGTTCGTTCATCTATAGTGGGTGGATAGGAATGTATAACAATAGGGTCATGAGAAATGATCCAAGGCTAGTGATTGGTCTTATGTGATACCCATAGTCTTGGGGAGAGAGGCATGATGGAACTCCCAGGTGAGAGATATATTTGGCATAGATGAGTGGATTATGCAATAGCTGAAGAATCATTGAGGGTGACCAGCATAAACCACATGGATAGGAGCCACAAATGAAAGAGATATAAAAAGAAGAGGAGGCATCAATCCAATGAAGATAAAGAGGTAACAAATTGGTTTACAAATTCTCACCTAAGCATTTCCATGGGACATGGAAAATTATTAGGCTCAGGAGTGTGCTATAGGAGCACCTAGTCTTAAAGATATTGGAGATGATCCCTAGAAATATTTTAATTAACTGATGTAATTCCATATTTTTTTATGTAATATTCCATCTAATGGAATCAATGGTAATTCCTAAAGGAAATAAATGTAAAGTTGTGAAGAAAGTGCAAAACTATTGCAAATAGTGCAAAAAGAGCTAAGAGAATGTAAAAAGTTGGTTGGGAAGTTGTAAAACATCAATGAGCCTATAAAATAATATGTATGGTGAAACCAAATGATAATATAAGGAAACACTTACATTTGAAGTAAATTTGGGGTGATTCTATGTTGTTATTTTGGTTGGCTTTTCAATTTTTGTGTTGGTTCTAGGTCTTGTACAGACATGTACAAATAGAAAACCATGTACATAACGTATATAGTTTGATATTAGGATGAATAATCTTAATTTTCCTTTTTGGAGTGATTAGGTGAAGAAATGAATAAGTTATGAGCATTTTGGTAAAAGTGCTTGTTTATAGATTTGGGATTCCCTTGCAACAGTCATAGTGTAGAAATTGGTACTAACACATATGAAATTGTTAAAAAATCTAAATGGATTAACAAAAATATATTTTAATCTATTTTTATTTCAATTTGGTTTGAGTCAGTTTCATTGATATTTGTGTAAGCTATGCATTTCTTATTGAAAACTAGTTTTTTAAAATCTTGGACGGAGTAGCAAGCATATTTTTGCATGAATGTAATGGTCTATGGGTTGGAAGATTTAATGTCTTACATATTTTGAAACTAGAATTAGTTAAAATTATTATTTTGAAATTATTTTTGGATCAATTAGTTTTTTATTGTGAAAGATATGGGATTCCCTAGGCAGGATTACAAGTTTTGTTACTAGTTTATGATAGTAAAAATGGGTCTCGATACAGAGACCATAATTTTTCATATGTTTATTGGATTGATCTTAGATTTGGATATGTTTTATAAGGGATAATTTTAAACAACTCTTGCAATTTTTTTGGCATGAAACTATATGAAAAATAAGTTATGACTAATATACTCCTTAATAGAAGCCAGACCATGTGAATGGTGAAGCATTGCAACTATTGTTTTAAAGAGTTTTATTTATGCTCATGAGATATCTCTAAGAATGAAATTTATCTCATGTATTTTGATGGGATCATCATGTATATCATTGATTGGTTTCTTTATAGGATTCTATGCATAAAAAAATGATCCCAATCAACAAGCGTTGGAAGTAAGCATCCCTATTTTGAAATTGATATAAGGCTATGCTCAATCTAGGTGGGCATATAGATCTAGAGTGCACACATCTAATTCAATAGTAAGTGAAAATATATTGAATGAGATGACAAGAAGATCATAATTAAACTCAAAACCATAGTATAAATCAATGGCGTCAATCCAACATGTTCCCTACCAAGAGATAGAATCCAACTCATCCCTAATATCATTTGGTGTAGATAGCTAACATTCAGTACAAACATCAAATTCAAATGAGATCAAGGAGAAGATGAGAAAACTACTTACTTGAGAGAATAAAAACATACATTTCAGACCATTAGTTTCTATAATATATAAATGCTTTAGGGGTATTTGCTAAGTCATATATAAAGCTTTGATGGGAAAGTTATATGTTAGAAGAAAGAATATCTCGTACTCAGAAAATAGATATAATTACAATAAGAAAGCATGGCATATAAGGTCACACATGTATAGGTACATGAACTCAATAGGCATTGAAATATCCATCTCTAGTATAGAACGGGGGATTAGATTTACCAAGTACCTCTAGGAAATAAATAGAATTTAATTTCAATAAGAAGATGTTATGTACAATCTGCAAATGGAGGATACTGATGCGATAATAGTAAAATCATTTCCAAAATGTTGTTGCCATCTCAAAGTGTTTACTTCTATTGTATTAAGTTTAAACTTATATTCTGACTTATACCAATCACTCTATAATCAATTTATATATTAGAAATGCTAATATGGTTGATATAAATGACACAGAGGCCAACTTCAAGATTATTCTTGGATTATCTTCTTAGCAATGATGGGTGATATTCTTGGGAGGCTTGAACAAAGAAAAATGCATGAAAAATAGAAGAGATTATTTAGAAAAAGACATCAACCAAGAAGGTCTCTGAATAAGTTATAGAATTCTTAAAGAGGGAATTTGAATCCCTATATCACATCAAGCTTTAATGATGATATTAGCAGTAGTATTGGTAAGAAATTACCGTAATGTATCTTAATTCTTATAGAGGCATTACATTGAAGAACCTAACAAGTGCAATTAATTTGAAGTGAAAATATTCCACGAACCAAATAGACCCTAAAGGAATGACCTATGATAAATGTTCCTTCTAATTTAGAAAATAACTTGTCCTAAGATATGCAAGCTATGTTTTTGTATTCTTGTAGGCTAAAATGATGACTATGATAAACAAATAAAGGTTCTAAATGAAAGATACTAATTACCTCTATATGCTACCCACTAGAGAGGTACATGTTCTAAAAAGAGAATGGTTTGGATATAGTTTAGAAATACATAAATTATTTACTAAAATAGAAATTCATAAGAAAGAGAGGTATAGTTACATAACATCCTCCATTCAACACCAAACATGTAATAAAACAACATTATGCAAGAACCTCAAAAAAACATTGTCATTGATAATTTCCTTCTAAATTCAAATCATAAATAGATTTAATCCATACCAAGAATTACCCTCAAATGATGGAGAGATGCTTTCACTAACCTAAAACCTTAATTTCTCATTCAGTTTTGCTTCTTGGAACCCTACAACCAAATATAGTGAAATCACGATCAATTAGCATTACAAATTATTTTGAAAAGTTTCAACATATGTTCTAGTTTTGTTATATTAGTGAGTGTGCTATATGCATATTAAGATCTATAGTGTTATAACAAAAACTTTAAGAAGAACAAGATTAGCATGTTATCAATATGGTTGAGATAAGAAAAGATCAATTTTAGTGAATGAAGGTATGACAAATTTCAAAAAAAGAAACAAAACATTACTTTTAATAGCATTAAGACATAGAATGTAGCAATAGTCCAAATAAGGAACTTAGTGATAGAACTACAATGTAAATAGTGAAGAATAATTGTCTATAGCCACTAAAACATCCATATGGAATTGGGTTCTCTCCCTCCCATCCAAAATATTATTCAAACACTTCAAATTGAGAATGCACATGCAGTAATGTTTGATATGCATGGATAGCAGGTGGAGCTAGAAAAATGCACTATGTTTACATTAATGACTTGTATAAAAAATGAAAACACATTGCATTCTTTAGCTCCAAATGATGTCCTATGCATATTAATTGAGATTGCATATTGAAGTAGGGCCTCGTTCAACATTTCTTGAAACCAAGAGATTGACACAGTTAACATCTAATAGTAGCTCCATTAATTTCATCCACTCAAACATAATATTTTAATTTTTCTTTGAAACATAAATAGTAAAGGATATCCAACATAGTGATTGCCAATTTCTCTTGAATATATTCACTAACAAAATCAACTCATAGATATAGAAAAAAAGGTGTCTAATGCAAATGCAATGAATATTTGAAGTGTTGTTTCAATTACTTTAGATACCTACAAAATAGAAATAGAAGACAAAAATATTATTAGTATACAAAGAAGATTTTAAGAGTGTTACCAAGTGTGTAATGTGTTCATATGTTCTTGTTTCATTCTTAGAATATATACAAGAAAGTTCCCCCTCCTAAAAGAAGAGGAATCACAATTTAAAGTGGTTTATCTTGTAGTTGTATTTAGTTATTCACACTTCCATTGGGTACATTGTCAAGATTTTTAAAGTGACAAGTTTATTTACCAATAGATAATATTTATCATAGTAGAGATGAATGCAATTCATTATGGAAATACTGAGATAATAAAGTTAATAGTGTAGACATGCAATGGAACTATTGTGGCAATTGATATGGAGTATATAAAAACAAACATTGTAGACATGTCTACATCAAAATGGAAAAATGATAGCCATTAGTGACTATGGTAAATTTGTCCAAGCACTCGATGATGGTACCATTTATTGGTGTTTAGTTTTGATAGGTTTAGTTTGAGCTTCACTTGGTTTTTAGAATCCATTCATATTTTGTACTTAACAAGGCCAACCATGTGAAGGTGGAAGATCGTTTGGCCTCTTCCCCCCCATAATCACTATAAATTCTGCATTAACATCTGAGTAAATATTTCATTCATTCATTTAAGAACTATATGATTAAATTATTATAATAACATAACATTCATTAACATGACATATAATTCATTATATTAAACATTCATCAATAATTCATGAACACATCAATCATTATAATCACATAACAATATTTAATAACATGACATAAAATTAATTAATAAGCAACATTCATAAAAAAATCATTAACACATTCATCATCAAATGGCATTTTTAACATATATTTATTCTTTTATTTTCTCCTTTATTCAAGATAAAAGGCTAATAGGAAAATCCTGACTATCTTTCCCATTCTCATGTGACTCTTGTGGTTTTGATCTTATGACATGAGGCTTCCTCTTCTTTTTTTTAGCACAAGGCTAATGCACCCCTAGAATAAGAAATAAATGAGTTTAATTGTAAACAGTTTTAAAAATGTTATAAGTGTTTTGTTAATCTAAAGAAAATGTAACATGGATTTTTATTTACCTAGTAGTACCACATCATCTACTATCACATTTTTTTAACTCCAACCTGGACATGCTCAACAATAACAACATGCTCAATTCCATCACCATGACATTCTGCATACTAAAAAATTATCATATAAAGGTTACACCAATTGCAATTTTAGATGTTAAATTTTAGTAATAATTACATAATAAATTTTTTTATAGAAATTGAATATGTACCTCTATCACTATGATGCATATTAGGGCTTTCATCATGTGTAAGGTCTATGCCTTTGTCATCATGAGTAGGACCTATGCTAGGAGTAGAAGGCTATAGTGAAATGTCATGCACATTATTATCATTTTTCAAAATTATGATCAAATATATTATTTCTCATGAAGTTCTCAATCCTAGTTATTATTCATTAGGCCTATTTACCTGTCTGTGAACCAATGCACTAGAATCTTCTACATCTCTTTGGTCACTAGAATCTATGTGATGGCAGACAACTACTGCTTTATAGCCTTGCTTGAAGCCAATTTGTTTGTCCTCTTCTATGGGAACTAGATTAAACTCAATGCCTTGCATTTCTTGCATAATATCACCAATATTGAATGTATTGATTATTTGTAATTTAATATAAAAAACTTGATATGAAATTTAATTTACTGCTACTTACAAGTTGTCAATCAATTTTCATATATCCACCAGAGACAAGATGGTGTCAATCAACCTTAACTTTTCTAGTTTGTGTAGCCTTTGATGGGTCTAATAGCCTATATGTAAAATTTGAAATATGTTAGAAATAGTTTAGATTATATAAATATAAAGATCACTAATTTGTGCATAATTACATTAATACTACAACATAATTATTTTTATTCTTATCTCTTTTGCATCTTCAATAGTTTTATTCCACTCCAAATCTAGAATTATAGGAGGATGTTCATACTTTTGAATGACCTATACAACCCTTTTGTATTGTTCTCTCATAGTCTTTAGATGTTTGTAAGAATTTTTAAGAATTTAGACTCTGTTAAAAATATTTTGATCAAAGAGATCCTCTAAGTATTTTATGATTTGATCTTTTAATTTGGGATTTTGGTCATTCCACCTTTTAACAAAACATGTTAGATAAAAAAGTTTAGTTCAAGCTATGTACGTTGAATATATTACAACAAATGGTTGAATAGAAAAATATTATACTAATTATATGAATCTAAGTACCTTTTATCTAATGTGGACTCAAATATCTTCAATGTTAAATCATAAAAAAAATCATTAAAAAAATCATTTGCTACAAAATCATCATGGGATCATTAGTAAAAAATGAGTTATAAATAAGTAAACTATAGTTACACTCTAAATAATTACAATTTTAAAGCAGGTAGAAGCATAAGAAATTTTAAGAGAATCATATCTTTCTCCACCATCAACAATGATACCTCTAATGATCCAGTACAAGTAACATGAGCTACTCTAGGGAAGGCTGGTAAATTATCACCAATACTAGTATCTACTGTATCATCATGGGAAGGTGTACCTGTCACTAAATAAAATTAATCAATTTCATACTATGATAAAATGTAAAATAAAGTACAAATAAATTCATATTTAACACAAAATAAATGTAGAAAAAAATGGATTTACAAACTCTAGTTGTAGTAGGTGTGGAGGTTTGCATGCTCCTTGTTGTTGATCCTACAGTTGGCAATCCCAAAATGCTAGCTGACCTCATCAAAGGAGGCATATGTAGGTCACCTAGACTTGGAAAATAATGATGTATACAATTTATTGTCTTTTTAAAATATAGATTCCAAAAACATGACAATAGTAATATAAAGCTATCAGTAATAATTGTGAAGAAAATAATGGTGCAATTTTGACTATTAATGAACTACAATAAAGAAGCATTGGTGATTTTGATGATGTCCATTCTAATAGTTGAAAATTGAAATCACATACCTATAGGAGTTTCTCTAGTGCCCTTGTTAGGTGGAACAACTTGATGAGCTCTCAAAAAATGTTGTAACAACACATACATATTTTGGTTCATGATCCATAGATTAGTATAAACATAAATATTTATTAAACTACTATCCTATCTAAAGATTCATTGTTTCTTACTTCTAGACAATGTGCTCTCCAACACAATTCATTTCTCATTGCCTCTTTTCTCTAGTTGCATTTGGATGCATCACAAGCACAAGAATTTGTAGATTGATGCTTTTGAGACTCTTTTTACACATGCTTACATGGTCATCTTACTATGGCCACCATATCAACAACTAATTCCTCTTGTGTAATTGGTTCTTTTCCCTTTCCCTAAGTAGCAAATAATGATAAAAATATTAGTAAGACAATCAAAACAAGTCCAAAACCATAAGTAAAAGAACATAATAATATGACATTTTGTAAAATTGTAATTACATAATTTTTTTATACAAAAGGTTTACCTGCACCAAAGAAGGGGTGGGAGCAACATCCCTATCTCTATCATCCGATGGATCGCCCATGTCACCCTTTGTCAAAAAAAATATATAAAGACATCAACATAATGAAAGGAATAGTTGTCCTAGTAAAAAAACTTATCAATGAAATGGTATACTATATATTTTAGTTATTAATTGGAAGTGATTAGTTTAAATATTACATATATAGTACTTACAAGTCCCATGATAGTAACTTTCTTTGTATCTATATGATTAAAATTATAGTCTATTATCATCTCTTCCTCTACACTTACTAATTTTATCGCACATAGAAAAACATGATTTCCCTCATGCATCATGAATATGCAATTGGGTCTCTTATTAGTTGAGCCAGAACATTTACTATTTATAAAAACTTGCAATATTCCCTATTTCTTTTGGCCTTCAATCAATGTACATAAGAATTCTTTTACTTTAACCATTTTCTTTGCATTGTAGATAATTTTTTGATAGTGCACACCTACACATACTTTTTTATATTGAACTATCTACATCAAATTATTGTAATTGTAACAAGGTCCTACATACTCCATCAAGTAAACAACTTTTTTATAACTAACCTTTATGCCATCCATGGAAAATAGGCCCAAGCCATGTAATAATGATGGAGCTATGCAATATATCCTCTCATTAACACAAAAATTAGTGTTAATTGGAGGTAATTTCTTGGGTACCCATTCTTTCTAAAGATATGTATACCTTAAGGGAACCTTGATGTTGCCCTTTATCTCATCATCATAAGAACATGACACCCCTTGAGCAAGGAAAAATTGCATGCATTTATTGAATTTTCTTCCAATCTTTTGACCTCTAGTTTGTCTCTCTTTAGTAGACCTACTACATGTCTCACTATCCTCTTTTACTCTTGCATTTCCCTCACTCAAGGAAGAAAATTATTTGCACCTAATTTGAACCTAATAAATTTCCATTGATCATCTTCTTCATCCATCTCATCATCATGAACATCATCATTCTCACCATCATCATCCAAATTATGTTAATGACCATCATCATCATTATGATTATTAATATGACCATCATCAATGTCATTATCATCATTATCATCATCACCACTACCACCATCATCATCATTTCCACCAACACCACCAGTATCATCATCGTCATCGTCATCATCATCATCATGGGCATCGACACCACCACCACTACCACCACCACCACCACCATCATTATCATCATCATCACCACCACCACTACCATCATCAATGCCATCACCATCATCATGATCATCTCTGCCATCATCATCATCATCATCTCCTTCTTCATCTTCACCATCATCATCATCTAATTCATCTTCTACTTCAGTATCTTATTCTTCAATGACATTATACTTTACCAGTCTTCCTCTTGGATCATGTCTAATGAAAAATGACCAACCCAATTTATATGGAATGCTAAAGTAAAATACTTGCTCACATTGGCTTGGAAGAATATAGGGATAATTTCCAACTCACTCAAATGACCTTGTATTAATTATTGTAAATCCATTATCATGTTCAATAATAGTTCTATTAGGATCATTTATATTTAGCCGTGGCATGTACTATTTGAAAACTAATAGAGCTAGTTTGAAGGAATTAAAGTTACACTCAATTATATTGTCGAAAAGGCCATAGTATCTTTTTAAAGAATGTTGAGGATGCATGTCACTTCTAGATGAAATATTGGTGACCTCAAAGAATGATATTATTCTAGAATCATATGTTCTCTTAGTGTTGCCCACCTTTTTTATGCAAAACTTATGGCCATTGTAGTACATAGCTTTGTGGTTCTTGACCTATTATTTTTCAAACATGTCAAAATTATACGTCCATGCATGAGTTGATATTAAACAAATGGGTCATGATAGATTAACTTATACATATCTTTCAACCTCTTAAACCATTAGTTAGATCAATTACCATTGGCATAACATTGGAATCTTCATTATAATGAGCTTCTTTAATTAATGAAGCAACACCTTCCTATGTTAATAATCAATCATTTTTTTGAGATTGTTCAATCTATATCATTATTAAATCAAGATTGTTTGCAATATACAAATGAAGTGCATCCCACTCATGAGCAACTGTATAACATAAATAGACCAATTAGAAGCAACTTATATTGATGATGGACAAGAATTAATTAACTACAATAACATCCTATAATTACCTCTAACTTTCCTAAATCTTCCTTTCTCCATCAAGTATTTCCCTTCAAATCTATTACTAGAGTTGGGATCCCAAATATGATCTACATGGATCTTTGATGCAAACATGGGATGATATTCAATAATGTAAACCATGTTCCGGTATGCCATATATCCCTTGATCATGGAAGCCTTAGGATGTGCTCTTTTTCAAACCAAGCCCTTCAAAAATTTCAAGTGCCTCTCAACTATCCACATTGACCTAGTTGGTATAGGTCCACACAATTCAATCTCCTCAACTAGATGTATGACGTAGTGTTCTTGCGCATTGAGAATGTTGAAGGTAGACACTTTTGCATCTCGCACAAAAGTTGACAAATTTTTCTCTTACAATTCTTGATATCTTTTTTTTATATCAATTTGTTTCGATAACTCATGTTGTTGAAGTTGTGTGGGAGAGTAGAGGTAGAATGTATTGCAATAATAATAAAATGATATTTCCAATATATTATAAAATAAAACAATGGAATGTACAAACTGTTTACACATTTATTTTAAATAGAGGAGAATGTCACTTACTTACCTATGGAACATTTTTGGTTAATATAAAGAAAATTAATGATGTGCTAACATTGCAGATGAAAAAAATGACACTATACCTTAGGATATGTGAGATTGCTACATTGCATACACCATTCATAACATTGAAGTTTACCAACAACAATACAACAGAGAGAAGTGTTGTTTAGTAGCCTTGGTATAGGGGTTCACAAGCATTTTATATCACAGGTATATCAAGATTTTTCTTCTTCTTCATCATTGTCATCATTAGATGTACTACTATCATCATCTTCATCAGTTGTGTAAGTAACATCTTCATCAATCGTATTCTTTGGCACATTATTAGTTGTGTCAATACTAGGATCTTCAATTATGTTCTCTACCTCAGGCTCATCTTCTTCCATGGGAGCATTACCCTTTACCAGTTGGAAATACTCACTCAACAAAGGATCAAAATCCTTTCCCCCTTCAATGTGATCATGTTTCCTACAATGTCTCTGAGCTATTGTGACTAGAATTCTTTAATTCTTCAAGCTCTTGCATTTTTTGCAAGGAAAATAAAACTTTCCATCACCTTTTCTTTTGAAATGAGACCACAATCTAGTAGTTGTCACCTTATTTTGTTTTGGGTTCATATTTTCAAGCATGGACTTTCTTTACAGGAAAATATTTGGGCTATACATTTATATCAAATCAAAACATACAAGCATTAATAGAATCTTGTATATAATAAAAAAATTATAAAAATAAAATATTACTATCTCTTCAATAAGAGTGGCATCTAAACAAATCAAATTAATTATACAATTTAAATATATATAGTAATAAGAAAAAATGGTATATTTAAACTAAATAGGTGTGAAACAAATTCTCTTAACACAAATGCAATAAGGCTAATTAATGGTTCAAAATTGATGTCTTGGGATAATTTGTGTTAGTGGGGCTTCGTTTGTTTCTATATGTATATTTTATCTCATCACAATGACAATTGCTTTTCTCATTTTTTCCTTCAAAAATCTTTGTCTATAGAGATTTCCCATTTCTAGTGGGGAGTTAGTTATTAGGCTTGTTGGTGTCTCCTTTTTAGCTAAGCTCTGTGTCTACTAGTGTAAGCCTCTCATTAAAAATTTGTGTTTATAGATTGTTGATGACTATTTGAGAAAAAGTGAAAATGTGATTTTGATGTAAATATGAGTGAATTAAATAATCCTACAACCTATATCATGTACAACATAATTGGTGAAGAAGGAAGCCTTGATGTCTTGTATTTTATCTATTCGGTTGATAATCAATGTTTATTTTAATTCTTTTATCTTAATGCCCTCCTCTACAAATGATATTTTTTGTTTTTCAGATGATTCTAGAGGATTGAGTCCATAAAAAAATCCAACACTACAAACTTTCTCATCCTCTATTGGCTTTCTTAAAAAATTTAAAGAAAGTAGCATCAATGCCATAAAAATTCAAGTAACATTTTTGTTTGGTGGCAAAAAATCTACAATATTGTGATAATTATTGCAATCAAAAGTCTAAGTTAAAAAAGTATTAAAAAAACCAATGCTTCCATTTTTATGGTGAATATTTATATGATTTTTTCAATATTGGTGAGCCATACTTGATATTTGGTGCTTTGGAAATCATGGTATATCTCCTCATCAAATTTTGACTCAATAAGACAAATCAAGTAAAAGCTATGACCTTCAAAAGTCCCTTCATTACAACAATATTGGATATTTTTTACACCAAATAGGAACTTTTCTCTATTACCCGAGTTTGTATTATTACAATATTTAGGGCTCTTTCCTCAAAATATTGGAAATTTTCATCACTTATTATTCCAACCACAAATGCGTCATCCAACTAGACTAAAATAATGGATAGTGAAAGGCCTAAATATGTCATTGGTCACTCTGATAGCTTAAACATCACACACTAAGCCTTGATTCTTAGGTTAAAAGTGTTAAATAGTATAAGTTGATTTAATTTATCCAAGATTAATATTTTTTCTTATTGTGTCTTATTTAAGAGTGGCATTTTTCATCCTCAAGGAAGTGGTAGATACATTAGTGAACTAAAAAGGCACTTCAATCTATTCAAATACTTTATCTTTGGATTTGAAAGTAATTTACATGACATTTGAATGGTATATATAACTAGCCCTACTACTTTCCATCAAATCATTAGCAATACAAAATCTCTATATTGAGATATTAAATACCCATGCCATATTTTGTAATAATGACAAACTATTTCAAAATATTAAATGCCTACACCATATTTTGTAGTAATCACCATGTGTATTTAATATAGGACATTCCAAAGCTCCCTAATACTTGGGTAAAAGCACAAACTTGTGGCACCCTTTTGTAAAGGAAAAGGCTAACAAAAGCATAACTATTCACATTGAATAACATAAAATTGGTATAATTATTTTCAATTTGAAAATAAAGTAAACTAATGAAATGTGTAGAAATGGATGAAGTTTAGGATTATAGTTTTTAATAATGATTTGGAATAAGAATTGATATATTTTCCTAATTTTTATAGATAATTTTTTAGCTATTGGAAAACACTAAAATTTTAGGGGTCTAGTTCCCACCACAAAACTAGATGGAAATAAAGTTATTTCCCTTTGATCTCAGATTATGTTATAGATAACATATATACCTAGAACAATTAAAAAAAAAAAAGCTTTAGACCTATATTTTATCTTTTATAATGCTTCAAATTTCAACTCACCTAAAATTGATAGTTTTCATCTCCCACAACATTTTTAAAAACAAATCTATTCTAACCAGGAGAAAAATTATACATTCTAAAAGAGGACTCTCTCCTCTAGAACATCATATAATTTTAAAATATTTTTTGATATGATTTAATTTATTTTTTCTCAACATTGACATCTTTTCGAGTGTTAAAATACATACTTGTAGAATTTTTTAATTATAGTATACTATATCTATTTAAAACACCATAAACTCTATATGAGAATATTGTTAACTCTGAGCTCTATAAAATGGTGTGTATATGTTACTAAAAAATTATAATAAAAAAAAAAAAGAGTTATTGAAACACCACTTTTCTAAAATAATTGTATTTCTTTAGTAATTGGATACAAACTAGTATAAAACATGCATTTAATAGACATTTCCAATTGGAAAAGTGTCAGACCATATATAACTTTACTAGAATGAATTTATCTAGATAATATGTTTGAACAAAATTGATTTTTACATAGAAATACTCAAATTTAGTCATTTTGATATGTTAGCCTAAAAGGTGACACAACTTTGTACTTTTACCCACTTTCATTACCCAATTTTATAATATATCAATATTGCCTAGACTTGTAGAAGTTGTCATGCATGTACATGTATGGTTATCCCAAGAGCACAACACACATGAATCCAATATTGATACATTATATATCTCCTCATAATTGAATATTTTGATACAATTTAAGATAATAATTCAATATTTTTTTACACATATATCTCACCCTTGGATTTCCCAACCCCTAGAGTATGTTTGTGGATGGTATTTCATTTGTGAATAGAATCTTCATGTACTAACTTTAAAAAATAAAATGTAAAGAATTTTCATTCAACCAAATCTATAAGATAAATAACCATTATTCATGTTTGTAAGGTCATATTCTAGTAGTATGAAAAGTTATATAGGGATAGTCATTAGTGATCTACTCACTATCTTTTTTCTCAAAAGTGTATGTAGGAAATAGATAAATATATTCCTCCTCAAATCTATGTGCTTTTAAATTAGTGTTGTAGGGGCTAAAAACTATCCACCTTGTTATACTAATGGAGTTTATAGTTTTCATGCCACTCGCCCATCTATTTCCTTGTTATTTTGGTGCTCTTTTCTAATATTTTAATTGAATGGAGAAGCCCTTGTTGGTCTATTTTCTCTAAAACTTGGACCTACCTTCCCCTTTCAATTATTCAAGGCTTTCAAATACTTATTTTTCTTTCTTAATTGAATTTCTTTTCAATCTTTGTTTCATGTTTGTGGCTGATTCCTAGCATCTCAACACTTTAAAACTGCATCTAATTTAGATATCAGCTTAGCCCACTATTGTACTTAAAACCTAAATATATTTTTAATATTTTGTAGGCTGACCTTTGTGGATAATGCATTGAACATATTGGAGTAATCTTGGATATGTTGTTATTTATTCTTCAGATGGCTACTAGTAGATATACGTCTCACTATGTAATATAAAAATTTTAATAGAATTGAATTAAAATATAAGAAATTGATCACCCACATGAAATATGAGGGGAAGAACACATAACTAGCAAAAAAATTGTAACAAATTTTGTTCATTTAATACACTCTAGGACACATATGTACATAGGGATATATTGATTTGAAGATGTCAACATATCCAATTTCCATGGTGGTAACCACCTCATACCAATGCACCAACAAATGCATTAGACCTTTTAATAGAAATAGTATCTAAAATATCCTTTAGGAAATAGAAATGTATTTGTAAACCCTCATGTTAAGGATTTTGAAAACTTTTCTTCTTTTACCAAACTTGGACCATTTGAAAATTTTGTTCATTTGTATTTTTGTAGCATTTTGTAGACCCTTTCAAATGCATTTGGCATTAGATCTAAAATTTTTGTCTTTACCGAGTTCACATTGAATATTTAAATGATACAAGGGGTTTGAATATGATTAGGGAAAGTAATCTTTGTTGATTGGTTAGTCCCATCTTCAATAATGAAAGATGAGTAGGTTTCATAAGGGAAATGAAATTGTCTTTATGGGAAGTTCAACCTCATCTACTATTGTATCATGCAAAGATGAAACAAGTCTACTCAATGTTGCATAAGAAAATATACCTGATGCTTCCACTTAAGCAGGTTTCTCCCACTCCAACCTGCACATAGCTAGCTAAGAAATTAAACTTTACAATGGTTGAAATTTTTACCTTTTTAGTACATATACAATCAAATGAAAATCATAAGCCAAAATGGCATTTAGTCAAAACTCAAGAGAAAATATACTAGTGAGAGGTTTTGTGGGTTCAAAATCTTTATCACTCATTTTCCTAAGCTCCATTTTGTACCTAGAGACCACATGACCATGCTATTTACATTTTTGGCAATATAGTTCAACATTTTCATAGCTGATGGCTTACCCCCACATTCTCTAGTTTTATCTTAGAATAATATAGATAGGGAGCATATTATTAACAACAACATTAGCACAAATTTTGGTAAATCCTAGCTGGCTCCATTTTTTTGTAACATCATCCACCTTAATGAAGTTCCCAAATGAGTCCCCAGTTCATTAGAAGACCTTATTATCCCAAAATTCCAATGGTAAACTTGGAAGTCAAATGAAAGCCATGGCCATTCTTTGCAAGTCAACACTAAGATTAAAAATAGGCTTCCATTTGACTATAACCAGCAAGTGTTTCCTCAACTTCTAGGATCTCACCATAACTTGGTTTCTATCTTCATCATTAGAAAACCTAAAAAGAAACATTTACCCTATCATGCCAATAATCGTGACTAATTCTTTGAGCTTCCACCTGATGGAGGCCCATTTCCTAACCATATCTATGGTAGGTCTATAACCCAAAAACCTTTTGACTAGACTAAGGGAAAAACATTTAGATAAATTTTCTACAACCATGATAGGGGAAGAGATCTCTAGGCTAGAGTCCCCACTATTCCACATATAGGATAGTGGGGACTATTTGAGACATGGGGTTGGAGGAAAGGTTGCCCACCTGCACACCTTTTCAACTTGGTTTAGGGTCAACCACGCTTGGCTCTGACTGATGAATACTAGGTTCTCGAAGCTACAAAACTATTAGATCCTCTGCACAATCCAATGAAGATGAAGAAGTCAATTCCCCACAACCAGGGTACTTCTGGAATCTAGGCCTCTCCAACTAGACAAAACCATCCATGAGTCTAGGCAAACCTCCTGGGTGGGAAGGGCTATAATTTTCCACATCACAATCACCATTAGGAACCATTAACAAGCAGGGGGAAGTTGCAAATATCATCACTTTTCTTTTAGGGGTTGGTGTATGTATGTTTTTTGTATTGTTATACAATAATTTTAGATTTTTTTTGTATTTTTCCTTGACAAAAATAAATTTTCTACTTTCTTGGAGTAATTTGAAAAAAAAAAATTATTTTTCAATTTCTAAAAATTCATTTTCTAAAAATGAATAGTTATATTTATGTCTAATTTTTTGGTGCAAAAAAATTAATTCTAAACATTCATTGGATGGTTGACAAAGTCACATTAGTAAAGTTTGACCAAAACACACAAGTTACCTCCCTATCTCTAGGAATTAATAATGAAGATTCAAACTAATTATAATTTCTTGTGGGGATTAGGAGATGCACCCAAATGACTCATGTTTGGAACTACTTAGTGACTCATATTGTTTCTCATTTAAGACATAAACAAGGATCTCTTTGTCTTCATGTATGGCTTAGTTAATTATAGTTAAAAGTAGTCATTTCAAAATGTTGTTAGATACATACTTGAAGATGTATTAATAACTTTAGACTACATCCCCTTTAGAAATTATGATTTCTTACACTAATACATTAGGGGTCAATTTGTGACGGCAAGAAAATGTAATGTGTTTTCAATTTTTTTTTTCAATTTTAGCCCAATGCCATCACAATTACAATGGAAGACATTGCAATTGTGATGCCACCGAGATATAAGAGAAAAAAAAAACTGAAAAACCTCATTTGAAAGAAATCGACACAGGGTTATTTAGAAAGGAAAGGTGTGTGGGAGACTTCATCAGCATTGAGAGGGGCATTGAGGCGCTAACTTGAGGCATTGAGAGGTGCTAACTTGAGGCATCTGCTAACTACTTGTTTGACCTACTATATTCTATGGGGATCTCTGCGGTGAAAGGTCCAAGGGCAACATTCAAAGGAGGGTGATGGCAAGGTGCAAAACAAACAAACCCATTACTGTTAGAATCCTTTGTTCTCCAATCATTATTACTATTATATATATGAAGTAGAAAATGGGAGGAGACACAACCATACCAGATGTAAATTATCTCCTGGCCACCAAAAATATGGTGGGCTCAAGGTATTTGCAATTTATCTTGCCATGTCCCGTAGATGGTCATGCATTCTCATTATAACTGTTAATGTTCTCATGAATGCCTTTTCATTTCTTGAACAAGACACTTGTTTTTAAGTGTTTCCATTGTATGCCGAGAGCTCCATGCTGATGCCTCCCATACTTCCATGGCAGTGTGCTTGGATTTGTCAACAAAAAGACATGTGAAATCCATGAAAATTTGTTGTTCCTCATAGTCCAATGCATCAAAGCTTATTTTATTTTGCATAGCCTTGGGTGGTAAGATCTCACTCCCCAAGCCCATTATGGTAGGATGGTAGCAATAGATTTACGACTATATATTAAAAACTTGGGATACAAGTTGGAAAATTGTTACAAGTATCCCATTACATGAGATCAAGATTCAAGTTTAAACATTCATATAATGAATAAAATTCAAAATTCCTTGCTCAATATTCATTAATTCAAGTATAAAATTAATAATAGAACATTATTTTCATTGGAAATGAAAGGCCCTAAGTCCACAAAATGGTCAGTAATAAAAAGTACATTTGGTTGCATGTATCTTACACAGAAATGCAGTGGTATTATATATCTTGCATAGTTATGAAAGTATGGCCCTCATTGCCAAGGTCTATAGTATCTGCCATAGCAGTAAAAATATTCTTAGTAAAAAAAAGGCAAACCAAAAGATTCAAAAATAATCAAACTATCACGAATCAATCAAGAAAAAATGATATTTTCAACACACATAAAATAAAGATGAAAAAATTAACAAAACATGGTTTTATAGAATAGAGATACAAAAAGAAAATAAAATGAAAGCTTATTCCGTAAACTATGAGATACATTTTTTCTTATTTATGTTCATATTGTATTTGATTAAATTGTATTGCACAATACATACTACACACTGCATAAATGATAACTAATTGTTGATAGTTTTCAATTACAATTTCCTTTGTATGAAGTCAACCTAAAAACTAAGTACAAAGTTGCAAAAAATTCTATGTTCCTTTAGAGTCTTGAGAAGGGTGGGACCTAGGATCTTGATTTGGGGATGGTGCTTAGCAAGCATTGATTTGGGGACAATCGTTGGCACAGGTTTAGGGATGGAGCACCTAAAAGGGTCAAGAGGCAATGTCCCTTATAGGGATTTGGAGTTAGTACCCTCAGCAAGATTGACAAGCAACATCCCTTTTGTAATACATTGTAGAGTCAAGGGGCAAGTACCTTGCCATCAAGACCAAATTGAGCCCTTTGAAACCACACACACCCTCAGGGTACACGCCATTCATTATTTCATCACTACTTTGTTCAAAATTGAGTTCTCAATATTTCATTAGTCCTAACCAATATATTTATTCTTCAAAGAACTAATATTAAAGTGGAAGAATCTAATTGGATTTAATGATGGAGCTTGAGTCAAGATCTTTTGAGTTGTTCAACCACGTCACTATCATAGTTACACTCCCTGAGGAGATAAAGATCATGATCATCAAGAACATCATCATTTGTAATCCACATAGGCTTCATCAACATATTCCTCGCAGCATCATATGAAGTTCTTTACACAGTTGGCAAATGTGGGCTTAGCAAAAACTTTGGTAAATTAAAAATTGCTTAAGTTTATTTAAAAACAACTTTCTATTATACATAACAATTTTTCTACTATCCAAGATTTTACTTGATGTTGTTTCTAGAAGAGATTGTATATGTTTTTTGAATCACAATGTTTCAGATCTCACTCTATGATCTATCATCTAGATGTTAGAGAGCAGAAGGGATAGAAAAATATATTTTTTACAAAATTAAATGATAAAATATATCTAATGAGTCCAAAAATGAGTACAAAATTGTTTTCTATCAAGGTTGACTCATTTGAATTTAATTGAGAAGACTAAATCCAAAACTGCATCAATGCATTCCTTGTAGCATCATACAAAGTTCCTTGCATGGTTGGCATACTTAGGACTCAACTAAAATTGGGATTGTCTTTACAGTGATTATCTTTAAAAATCATCATCATGATTCATAAATTGCATTACAACATTTTAAATCTTCATCTTCCCTAGTCTACTAAAAACTTGGGGAGAGGTTCTAATCCTTGCACTCTATTATAGCTCCTCACTTCACATTAAAGGTTGTATTTTTGGCACTAAGTTGGCCAAATAATATGTGACAACTAATCATGCTCTTTTCTCTTTCTCGTTGAACTCAGTACCAAAAACATAATATAGAGCACTTGTGCTAATTTAGAAGCATTAGCAATGGTGGCAGTGAGTTGATTGGCATCCTTGTATTGAGTTGATATTGTCATTGTTAAACTAAGTATGAAAATATGAACAATCACATTATATCTATCTCTTCGATCAGGTAGTATATCCCTAATCAAGATGGATTGAATGCCAATCATATGGGATTGAGTTATGATTCTCTATATTCATATTAGAGGCTTTGATGTTGAAATTGGCTTAGCAAATAATCATGACGATGACCATAGGGTCTCTTGATAATTTGTTTGGTGACTAATCATAATTGATAACCTTTGGATTTGTTGGCTAATTAAGTTTATGCCTATGTGTCTCCTCAAGGAGACATGTAGTTGAACAGTTACAACTGCTCCTCATATGCCTCTTGATTTCACTAAATAAGATGACTAATCACAAGAGATGGATTATCGAGATTCATAAATGATTTTATCTCTTTAGATTGGGAATTCTAATAAGTGGTCTAATTATATATTTAGACCTGGAAAACATTTTTCAATATTGAATTAATTCATATCCATTCTATATTGATTATCACCTAGAGAGATCCATTACATTTACAAAGATCCTTCATTATTTAACATGTTATCAGAGCCATGTTAATAAAGGTATCACTTTAAGAGAGGAAGGTTGCCAGCTATGAAATCAATACCATATGCCTTTGCAATTTTGTGTCCAAGATGGTGAGAGATTTCAAGTCACCTCATTTTCGTCCTCTCTAATGTCTGCAACAAAAGAGTATCTATAAATTTGTATGATGTTTTGCATAGATTTAGTTTCGATAACACTCGTTGAGTAGCATTTGGCCATGAAAGAGAAGAGGAAAAAATCAAAAAATTAGTGTTTAGGTTGTTGTGCTTGCTAGCACATTTTGGCATGAGGGAGCAAGTACTAAAGTGTTGGGCCTATCATTCTAACAGAGGGTGCTCCTGAGCTTCCCATTTCTACAAATGGTGTAACACTTGTTTAATTGCATGTTTAGTTTCGCATGTAGATGAGCATGTGTAATATTTTTCTTGTAGATCTATTTAGTTTTCTTACAGGGAGACATAGCATAATAAAAGGAAATATGGTTAAAAGTATTTGTTCAGAGCTCATTTTCAAATTGTTTGAATGATCACTCAAGTCATTCTTTAAATGTATGGATTGTGGTTTTTTCTATCAATGCAAATCATGCTGTTGTTAGTAGGCTTAATTCCTTTTGATTACTATCTATGGCATTTTTTCTTCTTCTTCACAGGGGCAGGAAAAACCATACAAAAAGTTTCAAGCAGTCAGCATAGCTTCTATTATTGCTCAACTAGTTAACAATATACCAAAAAAATGCATCATTTATCCATCTGTATATTTTTACTATTTTTCTTAAGTTGACAATGCTTCCTTTTGAATCTATTTATGTTAAAGCAGGATGTATCATCATTGACTGTAGCAGAAAAACAAGTTACACAAATGAAAACTTGCATTGTTGTACTTACAGGTCACATTTGACACTTGGAGTTGATATGCACGTTTCTTTGAGGTGGGTGATAACAAAGAGCTCATCAATTTTCATTGTGTTATCTTCTGGCTACAAGTCTACACCATTCTTCACTATTTTTTATTTATACCTAATACAATTTTATTTTTCAAAATGTTTATCATTGCCACAATTTTTGACAATTGACTTCTTTGTATTAAGGCCTATAAGGAGCCATTGGATATTGGAAGATAAAGGTTATAAATCTCAGGTAGTTTTTTTGTGAGATTTCTTTTGGATTTGGCTGTGTAACATGAAATGCTGAAGTAAGATGCATATCAAATATATAGTTGTGGCTTTTGTGTTATGTCCAACTTAGACATGGGCATTTCTACCTGCGGTTACAATTCTGTGCATGATGAGCTTGACTTCATTTTTCATGCCTGGCAATGGGAATTTTTGTATGTGCCTCAGCCTAAATTTATATCTGGTTTAGGAGTTTGACAAGAGAATTATGTAGAATATTACAACTTTTGAGTCTATTGTACTTGGCCTCGCTAAGGCTGATAAGCTTATGAGATCTAGGCCCTAGTGCCCCAAACTTCAGGTCCAAGATTTTGAATCATTTTCTAAATAGTAATACTAATTAGGGTTTTTTTGATGGATTTTTTGTAAAATATTTCAACGGCAACACGTAGAAATTTTCAGGTGGCTGGAGACGAGCAATTAATCAATTCTTGTTTTATTGAATGTTTTCTCTCCTGCTAGTTGGGCTTTGTTTCTCAATAGATAATATTGTGTTTTTCAATTCATATTTGATATTACTCTTCATCTTTCTTCATATATCAATTTCTCACATATTCTTTTTTAAGTTGTTACTTGAATTCCTATTTATTTGTTCATAAGTTGCCTTTTCCTTTCAATTATGTATCACTTTTTCTACCTTTTCATTTAGTTATAATAAACTAGAATGTCTCCTATGGACTTTATATTCAAGCCTCAATCAAACAACACATTAAAATAATTTTCATGCCTCTGACATGACATATAAGTGACCTAAAACTAATTATAATTTAAAACAAGAATCCGTTGTTGCCCTTCTCTTTTATGTACTCTCTAAGTTTTCCATTATTAATAGTCATATTAAGTTCCTTGGGATCCTAGCAGCGTATCTTCAAAAATGACCTGTATTTTCACAACAATATGCTAGCTAACTAATTCGATTATAAGTTCTAAGGAGAATGGGAGAAGAATATATAATCCAACAAGGAAAGCTTAAAGGAAAATAAAAACTTTGGCAAAAATAAAATAAAAAAATCATCTAAGTTCATCCAATTTCTAGATTTCTTGGGAATTTGGTAGAAGCTCCTCTATTGTCTTGAGTATTTCATGCCAAATTATGGGCTCTCTTGTTAAATGAGCATACACAGTTTAAATGGTATACTCTTACAAACTATTAGCTCTTTTGTTGCTCGCTTAGCTAATTTCCCTACAGCTACGAGTAGAAATTAACAATAAATATTTGACATATTATCAGTGTTGATCTTCTTAAGTTGGGCACTGATTTCAACCCATTCTGATTGATTTGTACAAATTCTTATAACTAGTTCCATATATTTAATTACATTTAGACACTATCTTTTAATGCTTTATTTCAGTGTGCTACATATTCTATTTCATATTTGTGATATATGATGAAAGTATTATACCATATGGAGGAATATTCCATGAGTGGCGTGGCCAATTGAAATGGTTTTAGTTTCAATTTTACACTATTTGATACAAATAATCAGTTTACCAATCGACCCCTAGGTTCATTCCATTTGCAGTAAAATATTCATTACATAGAAAATGTTCACAAAATCTATGTCAATGCTCACACATCTTCTTGGACTTACGCAAATCTATGTCAATCCTCACACATTTTCTTGGACTTAAGCAGGAACTAGGTTGCCCTGTAGCTCTTGTTAAATATGTTATCAACTTGACTTTTCTATTAAAGGCTCTCATGCTGAATTGAAAGCCAGGTAAAGAAAAAGATATTATACACTATTTTGTTGGTACCCTATGTAGCACAACAAACTTGTTCTTACTATAAGAAAATTTTCTTTTCTTTTATTTCATTGTAGATCTTCTGCTTGCACGGAGGTCTCTCCCCATCATTGGACACACTTGATAACATTTGAGCTTTGGATCGCATACAGGAAGTGCGTCTATAAACAAAAGTATAATGTTCTATGCTGCATAGATTTGAAAAGAAGATCACAACCATAACATTCAGTTCTATGCATGATAGTGTCTTAGATCTGGTTCTATATAGTGTTCTCTATTAGAAGAATTTTCTATCCTGGTTACTAAATAGTTTCTATTTGAAAGTATTTTGGTTGTACTGGCTATGTAGTGCCCTGCCAAGGAACCCTTGGAACTAAGCATAAAACATGTAGGGGATTTTGTTAAAGCAATTGCATCATTACACACTTAAATTAGGACAACAATGCTAACAACATGAACAAAAATGAACAACAAATCACTATCACTTTGTGCTTGTGCACAAATAGTTGTAAACACCAGCGTCTACATGTGAAAATCTATGATCTCACTTGTTGCCTATTAGAAGAGCCTCCTATACATTCACCATACCCTTCATGGTGTGTTAAATTTTGTGCAATGATGATGAAATCACTGGAAAAAAGCAGCTGAAAAAGTGGCCTAGAGATGATATGTAAATCTTTGGGTCATGCAATAATAAATGTGGCATGGATGAGCATCAATTTTTCTTCGACTTCATGCCAACCACATAAAGGACAATTTTCTTGGAGCCTTCAAATAGAATCTAGTAGTTGTAGGGTCAAATCAAACTATCAATGAAGCTCTAAGTTGTTTAAGAGGATAGGTGGGACCTGTGGTAAAAAATGTCACAATTCTAGGTACATTGGTGCATTTGGGAACTTTTTGCATGCTAAAATGAAGACTTGAGGGATTTTGGAGTGCATTCAAACCTTTGTGTGTGAACATAATACAAACATCAACACCAATCAATATAATCAAATGAAACTCAGATGCAATCGATGAATAATGTAGATGTTGGAGTTCTAAACCATCCAAATAGCCATAATAATTGTTGGACCTAATTTATTGCCAACCACTATAGTGCTTAGCATTTAAGGTTTGATTCTTCACAAATGGCCATTCACATCAATGCATTTTAAAAATATATCATGCCTCCAAGAGTCTACCTTCGATAAAATGTGACTGAAATGTTTCTCCAAATAATAGTATCTCCAATGTTGTCAGATGTTAAATATAATTTTAGGCTACTAAAGTTATCAAACAATATACTGATTAAGAGAATGTTAGAGATTCATGATTAAATATTGCTATTAATGTCAAAAGTGTGAGCCAGATCACAAGTGTCAGCATCAATGTCAAAATGAGGACTAGAAGAGATGTAATTCCTATATTACAACTAAGCATAATTAACGATGGAGGATTCATGTTAAGTTTTTCAAGGGTGGTCTATTGAAACATATGTACCAGCATAGTATGGCAACATATTATGTAATTCTTCATATAGATCAAATTCGCCAAAGGAACTATTAACACACAATCAGATATTGGAAAGAGAGAAACTTAAGGAAGAAGATTGTGAACTTCCATTTTGGTATGGAAAAATTGGCAGCATGAAATTACATGCTCAACATCTCTTACACTACAGTCAGTGAATATGGGAGTTCAGTTTGTCATTTGACTTTAATTCAATCAATTCTAAAAATTCAAGTGGACATATATATAAAAGTGTGTAAAAGTCTTAGATGATACTCATCAATGGCAAGTTAAAGCAATGTAAAGTTCTTCTTTTCCTGTAACACATATAACAACAATGTAAACTTATCTTGAAACTTCTTCTTTTACTGCAACACATATAACAACAATTTTAAGTGCTTGCAAGGTATATACTTATGAATAAATATTACATCCTGATTTAAATGTATGAAAACAATTTTCATTCCTTTTAAGCTTCATTCATCTCGAGGTGCAATTCGCAAACTCAAGAATAGTGGCTTTTGTTCTTCAGGATACCTTTAGGGGAAGAGTATGTGAATGCCCCCTTGTGTCTGGAGTCCAGTTTAGAGGAGATGGCTATTTACACTACTAAGGTTTGTTGAATCTAATTCTGAATAACATTGCTTGCTATTGTTGAATCTAATCTAATGTATATTTTAACTAGACTTGTAGCTTATATGTTTTGAAATTGTTGTTAGGCCTTGTAGTTTGTATAATTTGATTGTTGGAGAGCTTCTATAGCTAAGCAAGAAGGTCGTTGCACGAGTTATAACTGCACACTCGAGTATGAAAATTTTATATTTTTTATTCTAATGTATATTTTAACTAGACTTTTAGCTTATATGTTTTGAAATTGCTTTTAGTGGCTTAATGTTGTAAGGTCTCTTGAAATAAGACCTTCATGCAGTTGGTCAAAGTTTTACAAATAATCTTAGGAATAAAGTCAAAGAAAGTATTTTTAAAATATTAAAGTATTTAGCTAGGTCTAAGAATATTTGTGTACTTTTGACGGTTTTTCTTAGTTTGTGAAAGTTGTAGACCGAAGTTTTCATAGCCCGATTTTTGCTTCTTGCAAAGAATGATCATGTCAGATAATATAAGTGAAGAACAAAATAGGGAGACAATCGCTAGATTGTGGTCTAACTTGAAAAGAAAAGGTGATGGAAAATGTTATTGTCCTTGCAATATTTGTAAGGGCTTAAACTGTAGAAGACTGCTAATCAAAATAGTTAAGAGACATTGTAGGGAGAATGGTCATATTGAAAGGGGGCATGACTATCATCCACTGGTAAGTCGTTCATTATGTCATTTTAACAATTTATATACATATGAAATCACTTGATGATGAGTTGATGATCATGGTTTATTTATGTTAATCAATTTTATATAGGTTGATCTTCCTAGGGAAGTACATGATATGAACCATAACAATCCGAAGAATATGGTTTTTGAAGCGGAGGAAGATGGAGGTGCAAATATTCAAGGTGAAGATAATGATCCCATGGAAGATGACGATCATGCACTAGAAAACACAATTGAAGAGGATGGTATAAATACATTGATCCATGACACATCTGGTCCAAGTATATTTGATCATGATGATGATGATAGCCTTGATGTACCTCCACTTTAGAAGGCATACGAGCCCCTATACAAAGACTCCCAAACAACTCTTCTCTCTGTTGTCTTATTGTTGTTAAACTTGAAGGTTATGAATGGTTTATCCAACATAACAATGTCACATATGTTAAGGTATGTCATATATGTCTTTATAGTTAACAAAGGGTGAATAATGTACCACTAATATTGTTTATATTAACAACTTATATTTTTTGCTGTAGATTGATAGGTGAGTTTCTGTTACCATCATCAAATATTCTACCTCGCTCATATCGAGAATTAACTACTGTTATGAAAGATATTGGAATGGAGTATGAAGCAATACATGCTTGTCGCAATGATCATATTATATATTATAAAGAACATGAATTTGCAACACAATGCCCTGTATGTCGTACGAGTAGATATCAAACAGATCGACTAAAAAAAAAGGTGCCTCAAAAGGTTCTTTGTTACATCCCCATTATTCCACGAATGCGACAATTATTCAGGTGTAGTAGCTTGGCTCAATTTATGGATTATCATGTATGCAATAGAAGTCGAGATCACATTATTTGAATCCCTGCA
This sequence comes from Cupressus sempervirens, assembly GCA_028749045.1. Taxonomy (NCBI): domain Eukaryota; kingdom Viridiplantae; phylum Streptophyta; class Pinopsida; order Cupressales; family Cupressaceae; genus Cupressus; species Cupressus sempervirens. Next base: position 636,602,478 of record CM053790.1, on the reverse strand, counting down.
GATGGTTTAGCATTTATGCACATAGAGGAAAAGTGGCAACACTTCAAAGAAGAACCTCGTAATCTCAGGCTTTCATTGGTAGTAGACGGTGTTAATCCATTTGGAGAGATGAGATCTGTTTACTCGGTGTGGCCTATTTTTGTTATCAACAATAATATTCCTCTGTGGATTTCAATAAAGAGGGAGCACATTATGTTGGCAATGATTGTTCTAGGTATCTTATCATTTGATAGTTATTAATTTACATGTACTTACAAATCTTGTAGTAAAATGGTCACAATAATTATGTAATGTTACTATTCATTCAAGTAGGTAAATATCAAGCAAAAGATATGAATATATATATTGAGCCTCTTATTGATGAGTTGGTGGAGTTATGGAACGGTGTCACTATGTATGGCGTGTCTAGACCAATAGGACAAAGACAATTTCAATTCCATGCATTACTTGCATGGACAATACATGATGCCCCAGGGATAACACATTTTTGTGGTATGTTATAGTGAATTCAAGTTGCGCACAATGATTCTAATTATAAAAATCAACATATTTAATAATCCAATTATATCATTATCTTGTAGGTCTTCAAACAAAGGGAAAATTTGCATGTCCAGTTTGTGGTCCAAAGATGAAATCTCATCATTTAAAAAGTTTAGGAAAGCAAGTGTTTGATGAGTGTAGACACTTCCTCCACAGGAATCATAAGTATCGAAGTATGGAAAAAAATCTTTTCAATGGGAAAGAAGAGACTACATTAAAGCCACAAAGAATGACACCTCGCCTATGGAAGTTGGAATATAATAGATAATCGTCAAGGTAATGTCGTTCCACCTAATGGTTTATGTTTGTAATTTATATATTTCTATTGTGATTTTTGTTTACTACAAGTGTAATTGATGATCGTGAAGGTTGTCAAGGCAATACTAACAACCTTCCAAAGGGACTAAAAAGCTATCCCAGACAATTTAGTAGGTTGCCCTACTACAAGCACTTACAAATTGTGCATTTGTTTGATACTATGCATATTAGAAAGAATATAACAGAGACATTGTGAAAAATATTGGATGGAAGGCGTGACAAAGAAAAAATTGTCAAAATTTGTAATGACGTACATGAATGCAATCATGCATTGAAGAATTTCATTCACTCAAATAGTAATAGAGATCCGATTAATATAAGTGCCCTTCCATGGTTATTAACAGAGCAGCAAAGTGATGCCATAAAAGAAATCATACGGAAAATTTGATTTCCCATAGGATTTGCTGCGAACATAAACAATCTCATATAAAAAAAAAGTGAATTTGGGCTAGGGCTCAAAATGCATCATTGGCATACTTTCATCAAGATAAGTTATGTTCTTTTGTATTTACAATATATTCATAAGCTATGTGTACTATTCGTTATGTTATGTTAGAAAACATTAAAATGATTGGTTTATAATTACTGCAGTATGTGCTTCCTCTATCTCTCCCAGAGCACTTCAACAATAACATCAGACAAGTGATATATGATCTTGGAAAATATATGAGGTAAGTAGTAATATCTATTCAATTTTTTGTATATATTTATTATATTCGCAATTTGTTTTTCTTGCTATGTAATATATTGTATATTATTTTGTAAAGTCTCATATCTATATATTTTTTGTGACTTGAATCTCTTAATGTAGGTGGTTGTCATCTAAAGAAATCCATAAAGAAGATATAAACTATTGGAAGAGAAGAATTCCTCATTTACTGTGTGAAATGCAAAAGTGTCTACCTCCAACTTTTTTCAATGCACAGTAACACTACCTCATGCACCTAGTTGAGGAGATTGAATTGTGTGGACCTGTACACACTAGGTCAAAGTGGATGGTTGAGAGGCATTTGAAATCTTTGAAGGCTTTGGTTTGACAAAGAGAACATCCTGAGGGTTCTATGGTAGAGAGATATATGGTATACTAGACTATGGTGTACATTATTGAATATCTTCCTAAGTTTGCATCAAATATCCATGTAGATCGCATTTGGGATCTCGAGCCTTTTAAAAAATTAGAAGGGGAGTACTTGATGGGGAAAGGTACATTGAGGAAAGTGAGAGGTAATAAATTATAAGATGTTATTGCAATAAATTATTTGTTAATGTTCAAAATAAATCGATTGTAAGTTGTCTATTTTTTTTTTGTACAGGTGCTCGAGAGTGGGATGCACTACATTTGTATATTGCAAACAATCTTGACTGGATGATGGTATGGATTGAATGATGTCAACATTCTGGTTGCACATTAACATGGGAAGGTGTATCTTCATTGGTTAAAGAAGCTCATCGTAATGGAGATTCCAATGTTATGCAAAGGGAAATAGATTTAGCACGTGGTTCAAGAGATTTCCAAGTACGTACAAATTTATTAATCACCCATATGTTTATCAACTCATGATATAATAATTTTGACATGTTTCACATATTATTGTAGGTTAAACACCACAAGGCTATGTTCTTTAATGGTCAAAAATTTCACGTCAAAGTATTGGATGACACGAAGAAAACTTGTGATTTAGGAATAACTGCAGTCTTTCAAGTGACTAATATTTCATCTAGAAATGACTTACATCCTCAAGAGTCTGAAAATTGATACTATGGAATTTTGGATGAGATACTTGAGTGTGACTTTAGTTCCTTCAAATTAGTACTCTTCATTGTCAAATGGTATAGGCTACGACTTAATCCAAATGATCCTGATAGAACTGTTATTGAACATGATAATGTATTTACAATGGTTAATACAAGATCATTTGAGCCAGTTTGGGATGAGCCTTATGTTCTTCCAAGCCAATGTGAGCAGGTATTTTACTTAGAGGTTCCACATAAACTGGGTTGGTCATTTGTTGTTAGACATGAACCAAGAGGAAGGCCAATAAAGTATAATGCGATGGAAGAAGAAGATACCGAAGAAGTAAAAGATGATGTAGATGGTGATCACGATCGACAGTTATTGGATGATGTTCCTGACATAAATTTTCATGAAGAAGAAGAAGGAGATGATGACGATGATGCTGCTACTGATGATGATGATGAAGACGATGTTGATGTTGATGATGATGTTGATGAGGATGATGACAATGACAACGAAAATGATGACAATGATGATGGCAAGGATGATGATGATGATGATGATGATGACGATGATGACGAGGATGATGATGACGACGATGATGATGACGAGGATGATGATGATGGAATTTAGAGGTATGCCATCAATCCTTAATCTATTTAATATTCATTTCTTGATAGAAATATATTTGTCTTATATATATGGTTACATAGTTTATTCATTATCTATTTAAAAGCTACAAGTTTCAACTACAAATAGAATATTGCTAATCTAAGTTAACTATTAATCTAAATTAATTAAATAAAACTATTTAAAATACATATTGATGCATGAATGTATTGACCCTTATTTTCTTTCAGGTCAAAAGCATTTTAAAGTGTTTAGTTTAGAAAAGGGAATTCATTTTAATCTATAAAAGGGAGTTGTACCTAGAATAAAATTCATAGGGAAAACATAATATAAGTGCTTACCCAATTTTTTGGTTAATAATTCTGCCTCTGTAGGTGATGTAGAGACCCTAGGTGGACTTGCAATCATTCATAACAAGAGGGACTTCCATATTGTTCTCACAACACCAACCAAGCATCTTCATAAGATCCCTCTCCTTGATCCAAGCCAACTCCATAACCTATCAGAGTGCACACCAAATCCTTATGCCACCTTAGGTTCTACATATTTGGAATAATCCCATGAATGTCCCTCAATCCATCCAATGGATTCATCCAAGCAATCTAATCAACAAACTATCAAATGCTCACAATGACTCAATAGGCGCCAAAATTGACTTCACCTTAACTAGGTGTTTCCTCCACCTCCACGCACATCAAACAACTTCAAATAGCATGTCCCCAAGGTGACTAAGCCCTTGACTCATCAGCTGATACAAAAACCTAGTTTTAGCCCTTCACTAGGCCTACTTCCCTAGTAGGCTTATAATGTGAGCCTGATTTAAGTGTTTTATTGTGAACCTTTTAATGTTTTTAATTTTTATGTGATTCTAATGATAGATTTGATTATGATTATGATGTGATTATGCTCATGATAATTGAATTACATTTGCAGCAAACTGAACCCCTTTCAGGAGCATCCTACACAGTCTCATGGATCGATAGGTATAAGTCAATAATCCTTATAGACAGTCTATTTAATACACTTATCAATAGTAAGATTGATGTCTTCTAAGATCTCTCCCATTTGCAGGTACCAACAAATAGGTATTTGTCATAGCTATATAGGAATAGAAGAGCAAAGTGAGACATGCAGTTTATCTAGAATAGGGAGATTAACTAGAGGTCAAAGGACTAGAAGGAAATTTAATAAACGCATGAAATTTTTCCTTGCTCAAGGGGGGTCATGTTCTTATGATGATGAGACAAAAGGTGACTTCAAGATGCCCTTGAGGTACCAACATCTATAGAAACATTGGGTACCCAAGGAACTTCCTCCAATAAACACTGATTTTTGTGTTAACGAGAGGATATATCACATAGCACTATCATCACGACATTGTTTGGGCCTATTTTCTATGGACGGCATAAAGGTGTCTTACAACAAAGTTTCTGAATTGATGGAGTATGTTGGACCATGTTACGATTACAAAAGTTCGATGCATATTGTTCAATATAAAAAAAGTATGCGTAGGTATGCCCTCTCGGCAAATTATATACAACAGCAAGACAATAATCAAAGCAAAAGTGTGGCTATATACATTGATGGAAGGCCAAAAGAAATAGGGAATATTGTGGGTTTTATAAATAGTACATGACCTAGGTCAACTATAAAGAAACCCAATTGCATATTTGAGGCACGCGAGGGAAATCATGTATTCATCTGTGCAATAAAATCAATACGTGCAGGGGAAGAGCTTCTTATTGATTACAATTTGAACCGCATAGATACAAATGAGGCTACTATCATGGGGTGGTACATACTATTAAACCAACTTCTAATCAATGACTCCAACATACCATTAAGTCAATAAATTTTTGGCTAAAATTTTTATACTTGATCTTTGTCACAGGGGCACAATATGGAGCAATCGTCTGGAGGGAATGCTGGTGATGTTCTCGGCTCATCTACACACGAGCAGGTAAAACTCATTGTAATTGTGCAAACTAGATAGAAGAAAAATGTTATTTTTTTAATGTTGTTTTCTTCATTGTTTTGGAGTAATTTTGATAATACTAATACTATTGTTGTCACAAAGGACTAGTGGTCGGAGGGAGGGAAAGGAACCTGTAGTCCCTAATCAGCAGCCCCCCCTTGAGGAGGACCCTTTTTATATTGATTTAGCAGACACCGATGACCCGATCGGTTTGACTAGAAAGTTGCTGAAGAAAATTGGCAAAGAAATTTTGCGTTTGGCAACCATAAAGCCTACTACTCAGGAAATAAGAGAAAGGGGATCTGAATTGATGCACACCTCTAAAACCTTAAAAGTAAGTTTTAATGAAATTTTTAATTATAAAAAGAGTTCAATAAGGGTTTTTATGTTATTCTCCTTTATGGCATTAATTAAAATATGGATGTGTTGTCTTTACAGAGTTTTTGGTGTGATTTCGAGCCCCGTTCCCATGATGAGGGTGCTTCAGGTGGTTCAGGTAGATCGCATGTTCCATTCCCCACTTCTATTTTCCACTAAATGTATAGAGGAATGGTTATAATCATTGACAATACATGCTCGAACAATCCCTTTTTTTAATGCTCTAACAATCTTGTCCATGCTAGTCCACGCGTTCTATATTTATGAATGCTCTAAAAATTTTATTCTTCAGCTTCACATCAATTGAATCCTATGATGACACCGCCTCCATCTAGGACAACCACAAATCTCTTTTTGACTGCTGAGTTAGCAACACACAACTTACAAGCATCGACTGTTGCACCATCTACTGGTACACAAATCCCTCTTTTTATGTCTTATGATAGCAACAAATAGTTTTTTTTTTACAACTTTTTAACATCAATTATCATTTGTTCTTTTATACTTCGTGAAAAAGACTCATGAAGCTTATGAAACTTTTTGCAATAGGAGGTACAACATCATTTCCTGGATGTTCCTATGTTCCTAGTATTAGAACGGTGAAGGATGTCATATTGATCGTCAGCGATGATGAAGGCATTCCATTAAAAGTAACCAAAGTTAAAGGTACTTTAAAGTTATTATTATTCTATAGTGATATAATAGTAATTTAGTTTTTGATCCCTCTTCATTGACTAATGATCCCATGATTGTTTTGTAGGGAATGATGTTTTTTGGAGAAAACTTAGTGATGAGTGTTTGCGAATATTCGGGCCCACCCTACGTACCTAGTGGAACATCATATCCTAACTAAAACCCCAAACCACTATTTTGATTTCATATCATTGCTATAATAGTTTTCCTTTTCATCCATTTCTTGAACTATATTAAAGGTAGCTTCACTTCATTTATGAGTCTAACATGTTTTTTTTTACTTAAAAGGTGGAATAACCAACACAAACCATTGAAGGATGATCTTATAGAGAGCATGACCCAACTCTTTGGACCTCATGCATTCGAGAGAAACAAGCTCCTTGAAAAAGCTGGTTTATGTTTGAAGTATATTAGGGACCAGTACAGAAAAATTTACGGATAACCCCAGGTACAAGTGTCCGCCCTATGTTCCTGAGGCTAAGTGGCAGGCTCTGATTTTGGATGGAAAGTATAAATCTGACAAGAAAAATACTATTACACTAGTGGAGAGTACAACAAGGTATGTGATACTGTTGAGAATCTAATTATGTACTAATTAACCTCTATATTTATACTATCTAACATATTTCAAACTTTTCATAGATTTCCTAACACATCAAAGGCAACAAAGGCAAGACTAGAAAAGCACAAGACACACAAGCTCGGCTCTGGTGGTTTTTTGAAACTTCAAGCAAGAGTTGTAAGTATTAGTAAATGAAAAATTGTATCAAAATTTTTTATATAATGTGATGGGAAATGCTAGGATAGACTAGCTTTTCTATGCTCCTGATCCTCAACTTGGATCCCAGTGTTCGTCCACACCAATATATGATGCAGAGTAACACGCTTTGGAAGCACTGGTGTAAGATAAAACTCCTAGGCTTAGTTTTCCACTTCCACCAAGAGATTTCTATTATCTCCTAGTATCCTATGCTTCTATAGGATCTCCTAATAGGATTAGATCATTAACTAAATCCTATTCACTCTTTACTACAAGAGTCACACCTTGAAAACTCCACCTTGGATGATCCACACCTTAATTTTGGTTCTCTTTCTCACTTTCACTTAGATGGATCTAAGTTCCAAATCCACTAAAACATCACAAATTTCAAACTTCATTGTGGGGACCTTCTTCACGTGGAATTCATTCAGATTCCATCCTATTTTACTGATTTGGGAAGGTTCTTGGCTCTTAGGTTTATCATATTCAAGATTTCATCCAAACCCTTAACACATAAAATGAAAAAGTCTTCAAAATGACTATAGAACATGTCTCAACCACTATATCAACACATTTTAGGCTTCAAGTATGACTGTTCCTTCAAAAACCAAAATATCACTTCAAAAATAGAGTTTTTCAGCCACTTCATCAACTCAAACTTTTTACAATATGCAACCAATTGATGGAGATTGAAGACATCACTCCATTAGGTGTCTTCTCCACCATTCTATGGCCTATTTGGTTGAAAATAACCTCCCACAATCAAAGGAATCCAAGGCTATCCATGTTGCATGGAATATTTGCAATAAGTACAAAATGTTGTTATGACAACATTCTTACAACACTTGGCAACTTTGATAGATGCTTTAATCCTATATTATAGGCTTCTTATCCTCACATATTTTGAGGATCCAAGATCATTCATGATCACCATTTTAATTTAATAACCATTAACCATTCTTAGACCTAAGAACTAATATGTTGTTACAATGTCTACTCCTTTAATTCATGGACCCAACTCATCACATAAGGCTGCATACTAGTTACTTCTTCCTTGTACCATTCAAGGCCTCATACACCCAACCTTGACACCAAGTGTTTTGGACAACTCCAACATAAATGGAAACCAAAACAAACATCAACATAACCCAAAACAAATTAGGTCGAAGGAAAACTTGCTGTTACCAGTGACAGAGCAGATTGCAGCACTTGACCTTTATTCTACACACCCAACCAAGAGTGAAATTGGATCCTCTAGGACTCCCAAAGACCAAAGATAGTTTAGAACAACTCCAACATGACCAAAATAAGGTGTAACAAGGGTGGAAACCCTGCTAACTATTTAACACTTCCTTTTGATATTTTAACTACCCTCCATTGGTTGATGAACCAATGCAAGTAAAATTCACCATACCACACAAAAATGCAGAGCTCAGAGTTCAAGAGATGCCTCACAGAAGAGGATAAGAGAATTGGCTTCCAACAAGGCTATAGAGCCATGGTTGAATGGCTACAAGCTGAAATTAGTGTGGAAGGTTCTAATAATGATGCATCTAAGCCACAGGTAAATAAGCTAAATGAAATTTATTTCAAATTGAATACTTTACCAATTAGTCTATTTGATGTTAAGATCCAATATAAAGTGAGTATATCTGTTCTAAGCAAGCAATGATAAAAATGCATAGGATGTTGGATTGCAGCCTAACAATCCTTCTACATAATCTATGGATGCTAAAGGTTCGCATGATGTGCATCCTAGTGGTGGAGGTATACATTTGCTATTAAATTTTTTATATGTAATTGCAATTGGTGTTTGGATTAACGTAACATTTTGTCTAGCAGTTGTAGAGGATCGAGGGGTCAATGTTCATGGCCGTGTTGACGTTAAGTCCAAACAAAATGATGTGGTCAGATCAGGTAAAGAGTGCCACAATTATGTTATTTAAAATAATTAAATACTTGTAACAAATATAATAAATTATTTTTAATTTAACTCTTTTATTTGTTATTGTAGAGGACCCCCCTTTGCAACAGCATAGGAATTTGAGATCATCAAGAATAGAGAATAGAATAACTGATGAGGGGGGAATTGATGATGACAATGATGCTCCTCTTAAAGCTTACATAGAAAAAAGAAATAGAACGAAAAAAAAGAAATGATTTTCATCTACATACCTTAATTGATGATGACTAAACTTTATGTCTCAATGAATTTAATTATGTGCTAATGAATGTTCATGAATTATGTGTTAATGCAGAATATTGATGAATGTTGCATGTTAACGAATCTAATGTGTTAATGAATGTTATCATGTGATATTGATTGAATGTTACATTTTATTAATGGTTGAAAGAATGAATGAATGTTAGATGTTAACAAGGAATGTAGAGTGATGTTAGGGGGAGGGGGTTGGGGCCAAATGAGCTTCCACCTTTATGTGGTTGGCCCTATTTAGTAGAGAATATTAAACTATTCTCGAAACAAAGTGAAGCTCAATAAGATACTAAATATTTCTCTATTATGTCCTATGTTTAGATTGTTGTCCTATGCATATAAGGCTTCATGCTTTGACAAGCTAGACAAAGCTTACAGCTAATTGAGTATAAAGATGGCTTGAACAAATAATATACCAATTTTCAATGGAACCAAAGAAATATTAGCTAGGTTGTGGGTTCATAAATAAGAATCTTTCTTTGCACTCAAGCCTATAGAAGAGAAGGCAATACAATTTTCTACCATGCTCTTGATGTTGAAGTCACACCTCCTTCTAAGCAATACAATAAGAACTTCAGGAATCAAAAATTAGATGATGAATCAGATGTGAAGGCTCCTAATCAGCCTAAAGTCACATCTCCTAAGTTTAGAAAAGAATCAAGTAATGTGTTAAGAAGAATGAATCTTTTCTTCATTGCAAAGAAAATTAGAAACCAGACATAGGTCTCTTGGTAAGGGTAAGGCATACCTTATTGAGGTGAATTCTGATGCGGGCCGCGATGAGGATAAATGGGTGGTTTTACTGGCTTCATTGTCATGGAAAACCTTTGGTCAATGAGTTTCTCCTAGATTCCAAGTGAATTTAGACATTCCTATTATTTGATGGTAAATATATGTAGACATAGCAGATAATAAGTCAAGTTAATTCAATTCATATGTATCTACAAATAACCCTTTTGATTAAATGATTGCTCCTCTAAATGTCTCTTCACTTGTTGAGAAGTGGTGGTGAGCCCATGATTTGTGAGAGGACTAGACAAAAGGAATTTTTGTGCCAATTTGGAGAACTTCTTGGAAGCTGTCAAGGATGAATGATATCTTAAAGATGTCTATGATGATTTGTACATTCAATGGTGCAATTGCAATAAGAACATTACTAGCTGACCTATGTGTGAAGTTGGGTGCACTTGAGTTAGAGCAATTGGTAGTTCTCAAATGTTCCAGCTGCTTGTTCCCATTCATTTGATTAAAATTAAAGCTATGCTATAGATTATCATTGAGGAGTCAACACTTTTGGGAAAACAAGAAAAATTTACTCATGCCAAATATTGGTAAGTGGTGTAAAAAGTACAAATCTAACTACCACTCCAATACATAGTGCTATGTACAAAAGACCGATTCGTGCATATGTAGAAGCAAAGGGTTTTCATGAGCTAGAGGTGGAGAATTTAAATCCTAAAGCTACTTATCTCCATACAAAAACCACAACATTTAAATCGAGAAAGAGGAAAAACTGAAGCCTCACTTGAAAAAGGAAGAATGAGAAAAGACCAAGTTAGGAAGTGAATGGGAGGAAGATTTTCAGAATCTAACCTTAATAGACCACCAAAAATAGTGGTAAAAAGATACAAGGAGAGAAAATAGTTTTTGACACTTGGAAGGAATAGAAGCAGTTAATTTATTTAGTCCTCCTTTTGTCACAAATGAAATGAGTACATGGATTGATGATGATTATGAGATTGTTCTTACTGCATCTCAACATCATACATTGAGGATGACATAGTAGGGATTGAATCTAGGGGTCATCATTTAGATTATGTGAAGCTGCTTGGAGATAAGGATGTTGATCAAAATTATCCTTCATCTTTTAAAAAGTACATGACATTGACTAGCATGTCAGTGTTTGTGCATGAGAAGAGTAATATTTCTAATGTCAGTCAATCAAAAAATACATTGTGTGTCAAATCTAATCACCTTGAGGAAGATAGACAAAGAGATGTGATAGTGAAGGATAGGAACAAGTAGGTGAGAAAATATTTTGATGAAACTATGGCAAGTGAAGAACTAGGGAAATTAAGGGATCGTGCTGAAGATGTTGAAAGAGCTCTATGATATCTAGGCATGCCAAGATGATAGCTTCACAAGAAAGAGAGAAGTTGCAAAAAATTAAATAGGAGAGATTGTTCAGACTAAGTATTGTAATTCAAATATTGCTTCAAGAACTTCACTCACATTTACCTTGTCAAAAATCTCAACATATAGCATTGAAGTCCTTTAAGGATGAGATAACAAGACAATAAGCAAGAATAGATCAACAGCTATATATTGTAGGACCTTGGATTGATATAAGCAAAAAAATGATAAGTTGATAGATGTTCATGAAAAGATAAAAAAATAGAAAATCAAGGAGTAGGAAAAAAACACTTCAAGGAACCAAAAGACAAAGGAAGAAATGATAAAGTGGACAACTTACCTGAGACCTATGACCTAAAATGTTGTCCAGAGAAATCAGATAAGGAAAGTTTGGAAGAAGAGAGATTTGACTTCAGAAACCAGGATAACTTTCAGCTTGTTAATAATCCCTTATTTGAGGTTAGAGCTAATGTTTGATGTTCCCTTATATGACTCCTAAGGGTCTGTGACTAAATCCTTATATTTTAAATCACAATAAACTTCTTTCTATTATTACTTATACTCAATTCTTTATTTTGCCACAAATAAATGTTAGGTATTAATAACAATATTTTTTCGAGGTAGATATATCAATGCAATTGTGTATGTATCTTGATGTTATGTACAAGTAATATCACCCATGCTTCTGATATATTCTTTAATTCACTGCTAGAGAGATGCAACTGATCTTTGGTAAAGAACATAGACGAACAATATGCAAATGTCTTTTTAATTAGTACTGATATCTTCAATGAAACTTTGATAACCAAAAATAGTTCCAATAATGATGGAAATGACTCTGTGAAAATTCCCAATCCAATCAATATCAAAGACTAAACAAGGATTATATATATTGAAGTTGGAAGTATAGTGATAGTCAGCTAAATGACCTAATGTCATAGATCCTGACGATCTAATGTTGATTACTGATCTATAATAAGTGTCATTAGAATTTTTGTAGAACAATTTGCAAGACCAAGTAATCACTATTACAGATTTATCATAATGTAAAAGTGATATGTACCATACTGGTCTAAAGTTATTCACTGTATCTGACATCTTCCTTATTGAAATGTGATATGATTGATTCTATTTGGTTTGTAAAGATGTTGGATATTTATTTGATCTCTGTATGATATAATATCTTTGTAATGGTGATGACCCAATGATGGGTGATCTGTACTGTTGCAATTTCTGATGTAACTCTTGTTACTTATGTGATATATATGTCACTATTCCTTATCTTAATCATTGTACTCATGGGATCTGGCTTTCTGATGTCTAGTAGATTACTACCACATATGTCTATATAGAATATAAAGTAATCTTCTGTCTGAATAATGTCCTTGGACTAGTTATTGATGCCTTTTTAATATCATTTGAAGAATTGCAACTCTTCATTGCATCTTTTAGTATTTGGCTCCTCTGTCATTATTGTACCCTTTTGGATAACTAATCTATGATTAGCATTTGTGATCGGCATGATATAATTTAAAGAGAAAACACTTACATTTTAGTATCAAGCTTGTTTTCTGAATGAATGGAGAAAAACTAGCGACATATCCATTTCAGCTTTGTGTTTTTTACTGTTAGTATTTGATTATTAGAACATAACTATACATCCTTGTGAATTAGAGTTTGAGCAAAGATTTAATATTATTTGGATTTCTTTCTTATTGTAGCAAAGGTTATGGAGGCCCTAAGCATTCCAAAAGGTGTTCGGAGTGTGCTTTTTTGAACACTTAATACTGACAAGTATTTTAAGTTTTAATAATATGGATCTGTATAATTCTAGTTTTAATACAATCTTATTACAGGTTGATAGATTTTCTTAACAATTTTTCAAAGTGTTTTCTATAAAGTCATTGTTCACTCCAGTTCAATCATCCTGACTTTTAGCTATAGGTGCCTTGCCTTTGGTCAAGCATAAAGCTTTCCTTAGGCCCATGTAATATGGTGGGTAATTTGTTGGGTTTCTCCTTACCAATGAAAACTTTTATGTGACCCTTACTGTATGCTTTTTCCATGCATAACATGAATAAAAAAATAGCAATACTACATTGATGTGCAATGGGTACACTGAAAAGGTAGAAAATCAAATAGAAAAAATACATTGTTCTATGTTTTGCATGTATTTATGTAATACATGATTACTAGGCACCATTACAAATATCTTCCTTATTTGTCCAATGAGAAAGGACTCTAATTGGAAAATTTAAGAGCATATCTCATGATTTCTGTCTTCCTCTTGCTACCTCTCCCTGTCTCCATCTCTGCTTTAGCTCTCTCTACTTATTTTATAACCTATTTATCCCTCTATCCATATCACCCTCTTTCTATATCTCCTTATATATCTCTCTCTCTCATTCACCATCTATATATCTCTTTATCACCCCTTCTCCTTATTCCTCCATATCTCTTTATCTATTCCTCTCTATCCTTCCCACTTTATCTCCCTGAACATCTTAGCTTTTAGAGAAGCAAAAAGCTTCTGCTAGTCAGGATCAAGTGAAGCAAAAGGCACTGCAGATTGAGAGGATGTGGGCACAAGTAGAAGAAATGGAGAAGGTTGCCAGGGGTACTAGTGGTGTCCCCAAGGAAATGCAACAAAAGCTTGAAGATATGGAATAGGAAACATCAAGACAAAGACAACGTGCAACAGAAAATGAGCAGGAGCTCTGCAAAGTTAGGCATGATTATGAGGTTCTAAGGTCTAGTATTGATAATTTAGTTGGTGCACGGGAGTCTCTCTTGTCCTCTAAGGAGTGAATCTAAGAAATGGAGAAAATTTTGGAAGGGTAAGCCTGCTCATCATCTGTTATATATGTTTTATTTGGGCCAACTATCATGCTTTTTGAAGCTCACTTTTGGCTGATCTAAATTTACTAGGTACAGGTTTTCATTGAATGTTCTCATTTTTAAAGAAATCTTAATGTTTTCTTATTGTATTTCATTCGCCATCATCATTTTATCAAATGTCAAATAAGTTATATCTTCGTAGGGTAGACATCATGCAATACAGATGAGAATGTGTAGTAGGAATTTAGAATTTATGTTATGTATAGGCCATCAACCAATTCTAAATACCATGTTATTGCTTTCTATTTTAATATAAAATGGTATGTTCAAAAGAAATAGAATTATAGTGAGGAGCACTACTCTTGGTTGATTTAAAGTAGTGTTTACAATGAATATGGTCCATATAGTTTTTTAGTCACGAAAGTTAGCCACATTTTTAAGATATCAAAATATGTAAATATAGATCATGGAAGATATTAATCTATTAAAAGAACACTAAGCATTCATTTTTACATGTGAAACAACATTTATTTTCTCTAGATTTTCATTACCCGAATTTATCAAAAGTTCCAGGTCAAAAAAATTCATGGAAGGGAAATAGACTTTGCTGATTATTTATTTATGAAATTCAAGCATGATTGAGTGAATGTTGTAAGTCTATCCATCAACACCAGAATATGAGATATTGATCTTCTACAGGATGAGATGCATGATGTAGAATTACATTTTTATACATTTGCTAAACAATTATTTACTCAAACGCTAGGTTAATTTCATTTCTCAGGTTGAACTAACATATTTTTGTTTTTATAATTTCAATTTTATGCATGTACTTATTAAAATTAGTAAAAGGCTATTGAAATATCCCAGAAATCACACTTTTTTTTTAGAATTACAGGCTTATATTATTTTTCCATTCTTTTTTCATTATGCCAAGCCGGCTCAATTCTGTATTACAACATTACATTTGTTATATGCCCAGCTAAATTTTTGAAGCAGTTGAATTTCATCTCTTTAGCCATTTTGTTTCTTAAATGATTAATCTAGATTGCTTTGTATCCTAACATATTACATATGATAAGAGGAAGCTTTGTGAAAGCTTTATATACTAATAGAAGTCAAGTCACAAAGTTTGCTATATATTCTAGTTCAACACTGGAAACAATTTTTATGACTGGTAACAATATTCACTTTGTTTTCACCAATCAGAATCATCAACAAATAGAATGACACGCTACATGATAAACAAAATAAAAAGATGTTAGAAAATGATTGATTATGGTGTTCTTGTTTATGATGGCTGGAGCACACATTCTGGTCATTATTTCTACTTTTTTGAGTCACTTAAACCTTTCAAAATTATTTTTATGCTGGGAACTCTAGGTTATAGTCTTAGAAAAGTATTTTATTCATTAACAATTTCTTCAACCTGGCTTGTAGGTGAAGTACACACAATGTTCTTATTGCTCAAATAAATTTGATCCTTTCTTAGATTTGAGCCTAGAGATCATTCAAGCAGATTCGTTGTTGAAAGCATTATCCCATTGCACGACAGTGGAGCAGTTAGATGGGGGTGTGAAAAGATATCAATGTGAACAATGCAAAGTAAAAGTGAAGGCTCTAGAACAACTCAAAATTGATAAAGCACCACATGTTCTTGCAATTCATCTCAAGCGCTTCAGTGTAGTTGGATCTGGAGGAAAAGTTGACAAAAAAGTAGACTTTGGTTGTACGTTGGATCTCAAACCATTTATTAGCAGTTCACATGTAAGTATCCCTTACAATATTATTTGCCAGTGGATCACATTTTCAGTGGAATCTAATAATATAGTTTTTGTAATATCTACTGGTTTTTTAATAAATTTTGCACATTTGAATGATATTCTAGTTTCTCTATCTATTGATCAATCATAGGAGGGCAATTTTTAGAACACTCTTTATGGTGTTCTTGTTCATGATGGCTGGAGCACACATTCTGGTCATTATTTATGCTTTATTCATTCATCCACAGGCATCTGGCATGCTTTAGATGATAATCAGGTATACATTTGCTACAGTTGTGAAGACATGTTTAATTTTGTGGAGCAAGCTCATTATAATTTGTGTATAATAGAATACACAAAAGAACTACAATTTTATGTAGAACCTTTTCTTTATATGGTAACACTAATTATACTAAATTTTCTTAGACTGATTGAAGTTATTCTTATGACATTTTTTACTCTAGGTCTATTCAGTCAGTGAAAAAAGTGTGCTTTCCCAGAAAGCTTACATGCTATTCTATATATGAGATAACAAAACTAGCATTCAAACATCAGGTGGGTCTGAATCTTAGTATAATGGCTCTAAACTAAAGAAGAGGGTGTCATTGAACATTGGACATCCAAAGGAAAACCACTTACAAGATTCATATGCCCTCCAGGTGACAGAAATCATGCATTCTTTCCAAATGACAACAATCTCTTTTAGTGTTGCGGGTGTAAACAAGATATACCAATAGGTACAAAATTTGTCAAATGTCAATTTCATTTCAAAAAGTCTAGAAAAGAACACAAGTTCTAGCCAGTCATGCAGTAAATCCAGATCATCAGTAGATCATGATGCTACATTATAGATAGTGCCTCCAAGAACCAATGGTATTCAAAAAAATAATGTCTTCTAGTGAAGTCATACCATAAGTAATGGGTGCACATCGAATGGGTCTAGTAATAATGTTAAGAAGTAGGAATCTGAAATAAAGGGAACTGATTTTGTGGGTAATTTTAATATTATGGTTTTTAGACATTCTCGAAACTGTGATGTGAGCAATGATAATGAGAACTATCTTGGTAGAAATTATGAAGCTTATTCAAAAATTAATGCTAATAGATCATGAGAATGTCAAACATTCTATAAATGGTTTGACAGGTATTATTACTCAGACTCATGCTACTAAACTTCCAAAAAATGATTTGAATGGTAAACTTGTAGCTAGTGAGCATCTAGAGAATGGTAGTGTGGTCCACAATTCTATAGATAATGAGAGTGAGGATGCTAAGCTCCTATCTCTGGAAGATGGTTCCTTATTTCAGGTGCTTTCTTTTTGTATTAATGTTGCAATGTAGATGTTATTTTTTGAGAAAATTGCTTTTAGTCCTAATGAATCTTGCTATGTTCCTTTTAGCAAGGCGGAAAAAATGGTACTTTTCTCTGTAAGGGAAGGGAAATGAATGGGTCATGTGTAAAAGCTATGCATCCACATAGGTTACAGAAATATAGTCAAGAAACTAAATGTATTTCTAGCCAAAAGTACCAAAAACACCATGGATGAAGGCGCAGCAGGCTGAATATGCTTGCGGCGAGGTCACTGTGGTGGTGATGGCAGTTAGCATCGCCACCACAACGGCCCCACGCCAGTGCTAGCCGCTGACGTCGCAATTGCAATAGCCAGAGACCCATTGCGACAGAGAGTGCATCGCAGACATAGCGTCATCATTGCAATTCTTACATGGACATTGCAATTGCGACACCATTGGAAGAATTGTGGTAGTCGGCGATAATGGCGCCACAGCTACCGTACCGTCGGATGCAGTTGCATCCCCGTTACAATTTGAAATGGATGACACAATTGAGACATCCAAGGAAGTAATGGGAAGACTGCTGCCAGAGCAACCCTGTGGCAGGATGTCGATGTGACCCCGTCGCAATGCTTGAGGAGGATGTCAAAATTGCGACGGTGGCCGCATGCAGTGCGATGGGATATGTGCCAGAATAGAATGGTTAAATTGCGATGGACTGGTGTCAAAATTGTGACATCAGAGGATAGATGTCGTAATTTGCGACTAAAAAACAATGATGTCTATTGCCGTCACAACGGTGACACATTGCCATCGTAATTGCGACACTTAGCTGTCACAAATTGATGCCAAATGTATTAGTGTTATACATAGATGTTCTATTAGTCATTAAAAACTATTTATTTCTGGACGTACAAGTTGACATCTATTGATACATGCTACACTTATTAATCACATTTTAATTATAATTATTTGAGTTTAATAAAACTCATTAATTAAAGGTTTGGTGCACATTATGTAAATAATAATCACAAGATTAATGGTAACTCTTCTCCTAGAATGAGTACATTAATAATTGGACATGATTTCTAGATATCTATATATACCTACATTTTAAGATGATAATACTCAAAGAATAAAATAATGTCATTTTGAAGAATGATGAAACTATAATAATGTACTCATTCTAGGAGAAGAGTTACCATTAATCTTGTGATTATTATTTACATAATGTACACCCAACCTTTAATTAATGAGTTTTATTAAACTCAAAAAATTTAAATTAAAATTTGATTAGTAAGTGTCTCATGTATCAATAGATGTCAAATTGTACGTCCAAAAATATGAAACTATAATGGAGAAAATATTGGATAGCTATGGTGAGCGGGAGTGGGAGTGGTCAAGGGAGAGGATAGGGAGCACCCATTCAAAATTTGAAACTGGTCTTGGGTAGGAATCTACATGGTGGGGGTAATCAAAATCTAGGATTGAAGGAGGAGAGTTTAGTAGAGTGTGGAGATGCGAGGGGACCCACATGACAATGGCAGAGGATTAGACAAGCCTCTTTTCACACCCAAAGTGGATAGGTCAGGGAATCTTCTAAAGAAGTAATGGTCTTCCCTTTTTGGTATCAAACTTTTTGGTAAGTCCTCTTTCCTTTCAATTAATATTTTATCTAGTTTGGAAAAGGGGTCATGCTCGATTACTATTCTAGACAAGCTTGTTGATCATAGTATTGCATATATGGCCTCTACTCTAGTTGGGAAGTTCATTGGGAAAAGACCTACAATGGATGTGGTTAGAGCTTTCAGTATGAAAAAATGGCATCTTAAGGGCTAGGTCAGTGTCACAATAATGGAAAAATAGTTTTTTATCTTTTGATTTTTCCTGCAAAGAGGACTTGGCCAACATTCTTTATGAAGGACCTTGGAGTATAGGTCATTCAACCTTGGTGCTTTAGAAATGGTCATCAAAACTAGATCTCAATGAATCTCTCTTTTAGCAAGCACCAATCTGGGTTAGACTTCCGAAGCTTCCCTTGGAGTTTTGAAATGAGGAAGTTTTTATGGGAGTAGCTAATTCTTATGGGGAATCATTATCTATTGATCCGATTATAGCTTCAAAGAGTAGAATAACTTATGCAAGGATTTGCATTGGTGTAAGGAAGGGGATGGCATGCCAAAAGTGGTGTGTTTTCACTCTAAGTTGGGTACTCATGTCCAAAAGTTAGATTACGAAAGTATCCCCTTTTCCTACTTTCACTATCTAAAAATAGGGCACAAGGCATATCAATGTCTAAAGGTTAAAAAGGATAAGAAGAGGTTTCCTTCTTCTTCTCATGAGAGGGACAAGTTGATCTAGAAAAAGAATAATTTCAAGAGTGGTTAGAAGGAGGGGGTTATCAAGGACCTAATGATTGAAAGACATAAACCTTCTACTACTTCTACTAGGAAAGATAGTGATGCCTTGCATACACCAAAGGTCATTAATTAGGGTGAGCCACTTCATAAGATAAATGTGCCTATAGATATAGTAAAGGATAAGGACATTCTAGAGAGAGTGGTGGTTATAGATGTGCCACTTCCGAAGCCAAATGAGGTTGTAGTTCAAGCTAAGACAATGGAGAGTCTAGAGAGAGTGGTTATAATAGATGATTTTGTGAATGCTACCTTATAGCCTATAAAGCTAGTGGAAGAATCTATGGTTGTTGTTGAGGATGGGAAGGAGCTAGTTTTTGAAACCAAAGAAGATGAGACTGAAAGTGGGGAGAAAGATCTTTGTCCCAACGGGTTAGATGACATTGATGTTCTTTCCCGTGAAGGTGTAGTCTTGGTTTCGGATGAGTTTATTGAGGACAGGATAGGGAAGGTTAGGAACATGCAGGTCTCAGAGAAAGAGAACCAATAAAATGTGAGGGGGGTGGTGGTGGGGGGGGAGCTTGACTCCATCAAAGATGATGAGGCAATGAAGGATAAACATGCAGAGCCATTGAATATTCCTATGACTCCAAGGAAAGCCTTAACGATATCTCACTCCCTAGAAAAAGAGTTGGAGAGGGAAGCTTATTTATCACCTAAGCCAAGAAATAAAATCTATAGGGAGCCATCAATGGCTTCACCAGTTGAGACAAGAAGAAGTAGAAAACTAGATGTGGGACCTCAATCTAGAAGAGGAAGAAGATCTGAGAAGCAAGCCAAAGAGGAGGGGACCAAAATAAGTTTGGTAGATGGGCACTAGAAAACTCTTTTGGAATGTACCACATCTACAAAATAAAGTCAATCTCATGGAATATAAGGGGCCTTAATGGTGTCCATAAGCAGGAAATTATTAGGAACTTGATTAGAGACTAGAGAGCTAATATTTTGTTGATTCAAGAAACAAAGATGAAGAAATAAATTTTGGGGAAAATAAAATTTAGTAATACCACGAGTGGGGAAGCCTTAGATTCAAAGTGTGCATCTAGAGGCTTTTCAAATTTATACAACATCAAGCAATTTAAGATTAACACTGTTTAAAATGATGGCAATATCCTTTTCTGCAGGGTGTTTCATATGTATTCCAATGAAAGTTGGTTTTTGCTGAATGTTTATGCTCCCAACAATAAGAGAGAAATAAAGAATTATTGGTCTAAAGTTGGGGAGCTAGTGAAAAATAGTAATTTAAAGAAAGGTATTATCATGAGGGACTTTAACACTCTATTGGTGGATGAGGAGAAGATGGGTGGGTTGGCACCTAATTGGGAAAGCAAATAGGATCTCTCTAGTTTTATAAATAGCTTACCTTTTTTGGATCTGGATCTTTCAGGATGAACTTTAACTTTGTCCAATAAAAGAATAGGATGGGAATGTATTCAAGTTATATTAGATAGAGCCTTGCTTTCCCTTGACTAGTTACAATCTTTCTCTTGTAAGCTTTCTCTACTCCCAAGAGTTGGCTCAGATCACTCTCCTATTTCCCTTTCAGTTGTTCCCATTGAACCAAGAAGGTATTTTCCTTTTAGGTATGAAAAGATGTGGACTTCTCACCCTAACCTATTAGACAAATTAAAATTCTATTAACGAATTGATGTGGAAGGTATTGCTATGTTTAGAGGTGCTAGAAAATTGAGCAATGTGAAGAGAATGATTAAATTATGGAATAAAATAGATTCTGGTCATATTTTTCATGAGAAGGAGGATCTTTCTATTAAAGTTTCCTCTATTCAAGATAATATTCAGTAGGAAGGGGAACATATTAGCACTTAGAGTGAAAATGATGAATTTCTACAGATTGACGACAAAAGCAGGGCATAATATTCAAAGAAATAAAAGGAAAAATTATAGAAAGAAGCATTCACACTACAATTCCATCATTGTAAATGATAATAACAATTTCCATGCATCCATTCACAATCCAAATGGATCAAAATTCATTGTTAACACTACAAACAGGTTCTCCATTCTAGAGATTCCTGAAGATAAACAACAATGCCATCAAGGGACTTAGGGGCAACATACTTGCTCAAACCCTAACAAATATCAATCTAGTTTTCTTAAGCCTCAATCAATTTCCACCATTGATAGCCTAGACAATCAATTTAGGGTTTTTTATCTTAGAAAATATGCACAGCCTAATTTTGGGATTCAACTTGGAAAACCAGCAAAAGGAGAAACATCTTCACCTATAGCTTCAAACCATTCTAAACTGCTACCTTCTATAGGAAAAAAAATTGCCATCATATATCCATTCACATAGGTATCCCTTAGCAATCTCTTCACCTCCTCCCAAGCCTAGGGTTTCCCAAAAACTAAAGGATCCTCTCAAAGACATCCCGATATCTATTTCTAACAAAGAGGTAGAAGAAACCTAGAGTGAATGCCTAAGGGGTTGAATTTTTGCGATATGGAATGGACCTCTGAAAAACTTCCCCCTCCTCTCCGATTGGCTTTAAGCTAATTGCAGCGATTAGTTAAGTATTTCTCACCACTTAGATACAATACCTTTTTTACAATGCATAGAAGAATCTATAAAGAAAGAGTTTATTTTAGTTTTAGAATGTTTCTTTAAGGGCTATGCAGTTAAATTCATTAAATGGTCACATAATTTTAAGATTGATAAGATAGATTTCATGATCCCAACATGGTTCAACATCCCACCCTACCACCGGAGCTTCTTCATATTGAAACTCTTAGGTGTATAGTCTCTACCATGGGAGAAATTTTGGGCATTGAATCTTCATAATCATGTTGTAACAATGTGAAAATGCTTATCAAAACAAACTTTAAACAAGCTTCATAGTTACACAGGAAAGTCATAACTAATAAAGCTACTTATGATCTAACAATACATATATATGAAGGTAGAGTTTTTGAGATCTTAAGATTAGATGATAACCAAAGGATCAAATTCAAAACTCTATCTCTCACATTAGATTTTGATAGCAAATTTCCACGGTTAAGAATTCTAAAGAAAAGAAGTAAGCAGAAATTAATAGAATAGTATGAGGAGGAACTCACTCTGAAGGAGTTGTAATTTTAGATAGAACCTTTATCACTAAGTAGTGGGCTTGAGGATGAGTCAACAAATAAAAGAAAGAGAAAATCAATTATTGTGGCTAATCAAAAAGAGATCACAAACTCTGTAAAGGCTATACAGTCCCACAAGGAGAGAAAATCAAAAGGTAGAAGAAAGTCTTTGGAAATAATAAGAGCTCAAGCATTGATGGTAACATAGAGGAGAAATGCAAAGAGAATTAACATACATATAAGGAATAGGGAAAGAAAGCACTTAGTTGTAGTAGAATCAATCTCAAGGAAATAGAGGCCACCCCCATTGACAAAGGCTTAGAGATTTCTCTAAACCTCATATGCGAAGAGGAAAAAGAGATTTTAGATATTTAGCAAATAGAGGAAATGGAGAACTTTATGTTATTCTATGCCCTTGAGGCAACCAATATGTAGGAGCGTATGGATTTGAAAGCATAGGGAAAGGCTCAAGAGTCAAATTCCATTATAGAATCTTTGGTCATTAAAAATAAATTCTGACAAACCCCAACTACCACAATTAGTTCACCATTCACACCAATCAGAAAGTAGCATAGCAGGGAGATAGAGAGAACGAAAAAGATGCTAGTTAAAGAATTTTAGGAATTCTTGAATAAGGACAGCCTTTGGGATCTAGCATGGGAAGATGGAAACATATCAAAATCAAAAGAAAGTATCCTAAATCAGCTAACAGATGATCTAATACAAGTATTCAATTCTGGAAACATAGATAAGAGCTTTGACTCACATAATGAACAACTAGTTTAGAGAATCCTCGAGTTAGGGGGTAACAATTACACTTGTGAAGACCTAAGGAGAGACTTATTGAAGATTGAATATGAGGAAAATGATCTAAAACATTACTAGACAAAAACAATAGGTTCAAAGATGATTCAAAAAGGGAATGAAATCTACAATGGTAACAAGAAGGAAACTAGCCTCCTGAATTAGTTCCTAAAAGAATGTGAAAAGGAAGTTATTGAAGAGAATACGATTGACAAAAGCTCCACTGTGCAAAAGGAAGAATCTAATATAGATCAGTTGGGTATTCACATTAATCAAGAAGGCCTCAAATCACCTATGTGTGGCAAAGAAAAAGGCAAAAGGGGAAGAAAGTAAAGACAATAAGGCTCTAAAAAAACCAATTACCCTGGAAGAAGTAAAGAAAGTAGTATTTGATATGAAGCTAGATAAATCCCTAGGGTCTAATAGCTTTCAGGCTTTCTTCTTCCAAAAATGCTAGGATATCATTGGCATCGATCTCTAGAAAGCTATTGAAGCATCCTGAAATGAGGGTGCTAGCTCTATCCCCATGGGATTATAGACCTATAGAACTTTGTAACACTATTTACAAAGTTTTCTCCAAGGTCCTAGCTAACAAGATCAAAGGTAATCTACCCAAAATTGTCTCAGAAGAACAAACTGGTTTTATGCCAGGCAGATCTATTATTGAAAAAATTATCACCATTCAAGAGACAATTCATTCAGCCTATTCAAATAAAGAAGCTTGTACATTCATGAAACTAGACATTCAAAAAGCGTATGATATGGTTGATTAGAGATTCTTATGTAAGGTATTAGAAGCATTCAGGTTTTCCCATCAATGGATTAACCTTATCTTCAAATTTATCTCGACACCCAAAATCCCAGTGCTTATCAATGACACGCTAGAGGGTTTCTTCAAAATATCAAGGGGTATTAGACAAGGAGATCCTTTATCACCCTCTCTATTCATCATAATGGCAGAAGCATTCAGGAGAGTAGTAGCCGATGCACACAAAAAACAAAAGATTTCAAGGATTAGGGTAACTAAAAATATGCCCAACATTACTCAGTAGTAGTACATAGATGGCACCATTTTGTTGGGAAAAAGAACTATTGAAGAAGCTCTTGGTCTTAAAGACATTATTAAATCATATATGGAAGCCTTCAGACAAAAGGTCAATGAACTTAAATTTGAAATTTTCTTTATTAATACTATGCCAAAGATAGAACAACAAATTTGTAAGATCATGGGATATAAAAAAGGAGCTTTTCCTTTTGAAATAATGCAATGAAAAATTTGGATACTAAGCTAGTGGCTAGAAGGAAAAATGGTTAATGAAGGTAGGTAAAACCACTAAGATTAGACCAGTTCTTTCAGCCATTCCCATCTTTATGCTATCGTGTCTTCCTTTATCTAAGCAAAACCTCCTTAAATTTGAATCCAAAATGTGGAACCTTTTATGGAATGACAATGAAGAGGATAAAATACTAGTGCTTATTAAATGGGAGAACATTTGCAAACCCAAGGATAATGGGGGGCTAGGAATCAAGAATTTGTCATGGCAATATATCACCTTGGGGGAAAAAATTATTTGGCAGCTTTATAAGGAAAGAAAACATAAATGGAAAAGATCCTGTACAATAGGTATCTTAATGTAGATGATCCCCTTTCATTTTTTAGAACTAGAAACCAGCCTAAAGGGTTAGAAAGTTGGAACTTTATGTTAAAATGTCATCCATTGATCTACAAATATTTAACTTGGGACATCAGTAAAGGAGATGAGGCTCTATTTTGGGAAGACTCTTAAGATGGACACCCCCCCCCCCCTCAATCAAAGCCTCGTATCATCAAAACTTAAACATAAGATTAATAACATATGGGGTTGCAAATTTAGTGACTACAAGACTATGACCTTCATAAATGGCTCCCCTAAAGTAGTTAGGAAATCTCTAGAGGGTTTGGATGTAGATCCCAAGATGATCAAGGATTATGAAAAGCTATTAGAAGATAGGAGGATTAAGCATTTGGGAAAGCAAGATGCTCTAATCTAGACCACCTCAAATGATGGAAAATATAGTGTAAAGAATGGCTATAAGGCTTTAGTAGAATCTCAATTTTGGGAAAAGGTGGAAGTTCCACTAGATTTATGCTGGGACCCTGCATGTCTCCCAAAATCAAGGTTCTTTCTATGGTTAGCATCCCAAAAAAGGATTCTGACTATGCACAGGCTACAAAAATTCGATATTCAAGGTCCATCTCGGTGTGTTTTATGTAAGAAAAGGGAAGAAGATGCAGATCATATTCTATTTAATTGTTCGAATTTCAAAAAATGTTGAGAATGGCTTAGGCATAGGCTAGGTTGGTTGACCCCCTTCCCTAATACTCTGTCAACTCTTCTAAAAGGCTGGCCCACATGTTCGGTCAAAGATGTATATCAAAAACTATGGAACATATCCCCCTCCACTATGGCATGGGAGATTTTGAAGGAGAGGAATTGACAAATATTCCGCAATCTAGAATTGAAGCCTGAGGAGTTAGTGTTAAAAATGGAAGCAACTATTATTGAGTCTACGAACTCACACCTCAAAAAGGTGAGAATAGTAGAAGGGTCCTTTTCTAATTAGGATGCACAAATGAAGAAGCTTTGGTCCAACTTGTTGAATCCGCCAATGAGCTATATCAAATCTAATAAAAAAGCGAGGAAAACCTACAAATGAGAACTACCACTAGCAGGGTGGGTCAAATTAAATTTTGTTGGTGTAGCCCAGGGTAACCCAAGAACAACAGGGATTGGTTGCATTATTAATGATGAGTTAGGGTAATGGATTACTAAAAAAGCATTATTGATGAAACCAACCTCCAATAATCTAGCAGAACTAGAAGCTTTAAAGCAGGGTCTTATTTTGTGCCTTAGGTTAAATTATCCCAAGGTCATCATAGAAGGAGATTCTTAGATTATATTAAATGTTATTAGAAAATGTTCTACTCCTAATTGGGTTCTCAACTCTTAATTAGAAGAAGTCCTCGATTATATGGATAAGTTGGAAGAGTACAGAATTTGCCATATTTTCAGGGAAGTAGACCTTTTGGAAAATATAGGGGTAGATGGTGCCAATACATTACTTTTTAAAAAGTGACACTTCATCATAAAGAGAGCCTTAGTCTTTCATCTTAGCTTTTGGCTCCTTCTGCCTTTGATTTTATCCCTTCTACTTATTCTTTGTTTCTTGTTTATTCATCACTCTAATACATATAGAATGTCAATATGGTTAGAGTTAGTTTTTTATTAGTCTTATTCTATATCAATTTTATTCATAGGTTATTAAGTTATTTATTAACTTTTACTTTATCACTTAATTGGGCTCAGTAGTGTGAACCCCCTTTCT
Source organism: Cupressus sempervirens (assembly GCA_028749045.1). Lineage (NCBI taxonomy): Eukaryota > Viridiplantae > Streptophyta > Pinopsida > Cupressales > Cupressaceae > Cupressus > Cupressus sempervirens. Next base: position 636,575,533 of record CM053790.1, on the reverse strand, counting down.
ATTAGCATCCTTCTCATTCATATAGATAGACCTAGGTGGTCTTTAAGTTTTGCCTATCTAATATTTCTCTCCCCTCCTTACTAGCACGACTTCTAGTCATCATGTTTTGAGATGGCATTCAAGATCCCTAGTCAGTTTAGGCCAAACTAAGCCTTCTTCCCATAATTCAATCATATCATGGCAAGGATTAGTGGCTAAGTATGTCAAGATGACATCACTGGATGGCATCATCTAAGAGGCTTCTAGGTACTCCCTTTGCCTATAAACTGGAGGTACTAAAATGTTATTTTCACCTTCCCTAAGATATGGATTCAAACATCTATGTGTTTCACATGTCAGAAATTTGCACCATGGCCTTTTGCAAGAATGTAAAACTAGAAAGGTGGAATAGGATACTATACCCAGTCGATGACATGACTCATTTGGCTATTAGTAGAGTAATTGGGGAAGGCATCTTTGATTATGAGTACACATGGAGAACCAATAGTGATTTTATTGGATCATTCATTAGAGTCATGGCCAGAGCCAAGATTGTGGCAAAATATATTATTAGGGTATGTCGCAATCTATTTGTCCCAACATGGAGGAAGGGTTTGGAACATGCCCTCCATAGCATAGGTGAGAAACTCTGGATTCTATTGCTATAAAAATACATGAAATTTCCTCTAGGCTCACTTGACTTAGTCACTCCATTCAGACAACCATCGTTGATAATTTAGAAAAGCCTCACGGTTTAGCTAGAATGGCCTAAAATGGAAGTGAGTATTCATTTTCTGCTACGTTGAAGAGGGATAATTGTAGAAGATAACAAAGCTTGGCTAATTGAATACCTCCAATTTTCCAATGCATATATACAACTGGGAGTGGTATTTGATAACTTGGATGCCATTGATTTCTGCACTCCAAATGTTGAAAAGACCAGTAGGGTTAAGATGGACTTCAAATTTCCACCAAATTTTGTCATGGAACAGCCAAATGACATCCCAAAAGTTATTACAGTGTACTTGAAATAAATTAGCTACCATGGTTGGTGTTTTGGGGGAGCCTTGATGGTTATTAGGGTTAATATAAGAATAGCTAGTAGGCAATTTTGTATCTATGGACTCTTATACCCATTAGGGCTTTTACATATAGCCAGTATTCTCTCTCATTTTCTCTAGCTGAGAGCCTATTAGCTTCTAATCATATTGGGATGTAATATAGATTTTGTCAAAGAATATTGTACAAAGACTAATATTAATATATGATGGAATTAGCATTTATAACAAACTGGTTGTATTCTAGTCATGAATGTTTGTAGGATTTTTTTTTGCAATTCATCCCCTTTGTTATATTTATTATTTGTAAATTTGAATGGTACGAAGATGTATATTATTTTTAGCTATAGATTTCAGCCCTCTTATTTCCTAAATTATGATAGGGCATCTTATTTCATGATATTAGAGTTTCTAATTTTGTCTAATTATGTAAGAATAATTTTCTTGAGGCTCTATGTGTGACACGTTGAAGTTTAGATTAAAATTTAACATGTTGGGTGATTATTCTTTGTTTGACTCGAGAGTTTTTTCTTTGAAACTCACTTCTATCCGTAAGGTTAAGCCCTTAATGTTCTTACCCTAAAAATTCACTATTATTGAACGCTACTCTATTTTTCATAGCATAAACTAAGCTTCATTAGATATACACTCTAAAGGATTCGATAGTAAGTGAATACTTTGATGGTTTTCAGAGGAACGACCTGGTTTGGGTTGGTATAGTTGAATTGGCACTTTGTATACTTTTATGAGTTGGGTTGGGACTCCATTTCAAATGGCCTATTTTTGGGCTCTTCCTTGATTTTGGACCACAAGCTATTTAATGATACTGGTTTTTATTATGATATTCAGGAGTGGCTAAATCGATGTTGGACCTATTATCTATGAATATGGATTCAGTGTTGAATTGGCTCTTTTGGACATGTAGAGTCTTCTCAAAAATCTACTAGTGGAGGGATCAATTTAGACCATTCTCCTTGGGCTTTGTTGAGTCAGTTTGTAGATAGTTTTTTTCGTTTTAAAATTCCCTTTAGGCTACTTTATGATTCAAGAATTTTTGTATTGCTAATGTTTTAGGTTTTTCTAATCTAAGGATATTGGCACACTATCATGTTGGGTTGCAAGGGTAGAAAGAGATAGAATTCTCTTACCACTCTTTGGATATTGTAATATTGTCATATTTTATGGTTGTTGCTTAGTCTTAGGATTAATGGATGGGAGCATTAGTTAAATTTTGACTTCATAACTCTCTAACTTGTAAGGTTTTTGGTTAGCCTTATATTATTCCTTAGAGTTATATTAGCATAGATCTAATGTTGGTGTGTAGGTAATTATCAATCTTTCTTTAATCTAGTCAAGATTCATGATCCTTTATTAGTTTATGATTGGGCTTACACTATTTGTTTTAGGATCTCTAACCATGTTTTATGTTAAGATAAGATGGCAAAGATTAGAATTGGTATAGGCACTCTATCATCACATTGGCAAAGAATTTATGTAAGTCCAAGAAGAATGGTGAAATATGGACTGTATTTTTTTTGTAAGAAATTGTAATCTAATAGGGGTATGCCCCATATTCATCTATATTTATCAATTATAATCTGACTAGGGTATACCCCTTTTATGATGTAATAATATAGGATGTTATGTCTTGGACAAGACTGGAGGTTTTCTTCTCCGTTCTTTCCTATCGGTGCCCATTTGAATGGAGCAAAAAATAATGTAATCTTTTTATTATATTAATAAAATTTATTATGGCCTTGGCTGTTTAATGATCAAAAAAAAAAAATAGTAGGAAGGCTATAATGATTTAAATAGGGAGGCTAAGCTAGCTATATTATCTGATTTGCGCAACATCATTAGTAAGGAAGAGAATTTATGGAAGCAAATATAAAGAATTAATTGGCTAAAGGAAGAGGATAAAAATACAAAGTTCTTCCACTTATCAACTCTTAAACATCAAGCTAATAATAGAATTTCAAGGATTAAGAAAGGGCAAGACATGTTGACTCAAGAGAAAGATATCTCTATTGAGGCAGTTTCCTTTTTCTCCTGTTTGTTGTCTTGGGATCCCTTGTTATCTAAGATGGATCAAAATGATATTGCACCATGTATTCCTCTGATTATTCAACCCCATCACAACAAAATGCTTCAAGCTATCCCTAATGCTCAGGCTTGTTCTCTTTGGCTACTAATAAATCCCCAGGCCCGAATGGGTTTCCCACCTTCTTTTTCCAATATTATTGACAAGTGGTAATGGATGATGTGGTGAAGGTTGTTAAGGAATTCTTTGGAGCTAGGAGTATCCTAACGAAGATAAATTCCACCTTTTTAGTCCTCATTCCTAAATCTCTAGGGGCAAATTCTTTGGATAAATTTAGACCTATCAGTGTTTGCAATTCCTTTTACAAGATTATCTCAAAGGTGCTAACTTCCAGGATGTTGAAAATTATCCCATTGATTATCTCTCAATAGCAAACCGGATTTGTTCCTGGAAGACAGATTTTGGACTCAATAATGGTGGTGCATGAAGCAATTCATTCAATGGAAGCTAGAAAAAGAGAAGGTATTCTTCTAAAGCTGGATCTCTCTAAAGCTTATGATTAGGTTGATTGGTCATTTCTTGATTTGGTGCTTCAGGCTTTTGGTTTTGATAAGAAAGTTTCTAAGATTATTTCCCTGTTTGTTTCTACTTCTTCTCTTGATATTTTGGTTAATGGTGCTCCTTTAGATTTTTTCAAACCCTCAAGAGGCCTTAGACAGGGAGATCCCCTCTCGACTATTCTTTTTATTATCATGGCTGAATTTATTGGAAGCTTAATTGAGAAAAATAAGCATGAAGGAAGATTAAAAGGGTTAAAACCTTCCTCTAGGTGTGCTCCATTCTCCCATTAGCAATTTGTGGATGATATAATTATGGGAGGGGAGGCCTCTATTAAAGAGGCTAAGGTTATGAAGGAGATTCTTCATTTGTACACCAAAGGTTTGGGACAACTCATTAACTGGGAAAAGAGCTCGATCTTCTTTGTTAATACTCTTGAGGTCAAGTAGAGAAAAATTGTGAGAATCTTGGGATGTGGAGTGGGAAAGCTTCCTTCCACTCATCTTGCGCTCCCTTTGCACACTAAGCCTCCTCACTCTTTCTAGAATTGGATCATTGATAGGCTCAAAAAAATGCTAGTGGGATGGAAAGGAGCTTTGCTTAGCCAAGTTAGAAAATGAAAATTGGTCAAATCCACTCTTCCGAATTCCCCTATGTATGTTTTGAGTCTTTTTGGGATACCAGTTAAATTTGTTGAGAAAATGGAAAGAATTCAGAGAGACTTTCTTTGGACTATTCTAGAAGGGAGAAAAGGGTATCCTTTGGTGGCTTGGGAAAATGTTTGTCTTCCTAAATGTTATGGAGGCTTGGGCATTAGGAAATTAACCCACCTAGACAAGGCCCTCCTAGCAAAGTAGATCTGGCACATTTTTAATAGTACTGGAGAATGGAGAGAAATCTTTTGTCAGTGGAAAATTTTGTTCAAATTTTCTTTTTTGTAGTAATTTGGTACGTAGATTTTGCCTCATTTTTGTTGGGGAATATGGAAGGAAAGGAACAATAGAACTTTTAGATAAAAAGAGGAGCTTGCCTTTTTTCTTGGGAAAGAGATTTATAGAGCATCAAGGAAAACTACTAGGTGAGGAAGGGGGGAAAAATTGAGAAGGGGGAAAAGAAGATGGAGAAAGAAAAGGGAGAAAATGATAGGAAGTTATATGGCTTCTTCCCCTAAAGGGATGGCATAAAGAAAACTTTGATGGTGCTTCAAAAGGTAACCCTAGGCCTTCGGGTTGTGGAGGTGTTATAAGGAACAATGTTAGAGAAGGTGTGGTGGCTTTTTCTCTTCTTTTGGGATTCCAAACTAATCATTATGCTAAAGCCAGTGCTACTTGTCAATTTGTTAAGCTAGCCTTTGATATGGGCATCAAAAAACTATGGTTTGAAGGGGACTCTAAAAACATCATAAATTGTATTAACTATATTTCTTAGCCTTCGTGGTCTATTGCTAACTTAGTTGAAGAGACTCATGCTATCCTTGATAAATTTAAATGTATCCACACTGTACATGTGTTTAGGGAAGCAAACCCCATGGTAGATTGGTTTTCCAATGAGGGTGTTAAGCTAGATAAGTTGGTGACATGGCACTCAGGAATGAATATTTCGATAGAAGCCAAGAGTCTCATTGAACTGGAAAAAATCTAGGGGTGTACAGTGGAGATCTAATTGCCATTATGATTATTTATGGATATTGGGGAATTAGTTTGAGTAATAAAGGTGTTTACAAAAAATGCAAGCATATGAGGTTATCCATGTCATTTTGATACGTATTTTGGGTTGAAATTTTTTTTGGCTTCTTTTTATGGGGTTATGTAAAACAATTTGGCACTTTTCAAAGGAATAGTTATCAGATTTTCCAAAGGTCTAAAAAGGGTCTATAGAGAGTAGGGTTAATGAGAATCGTTGGTTTTTAGAGTGAAGAGGTGGTGGTTAAATGAATTAGGAAGGTGCCTATGGGGGATGTAGAAAAGTGGAGAAATAAGGTTAAAGTTTGGGAAAAAAAAGAGAAGGGAGGTATTGCCAATTACATTATGAAACTCCATGGTTTTGACCTAGATGTCACAAATAGTATGGTGAATTCATGGAAGGAAGGGAAGGTGAAGGTGAATGGTGTTTCTTTTCAGGTCATTGAGGAAGTGGTTGTTGTTGTGTCTAAAATCTTGGAATAAGGTTTCAAATTCTTCAAAGATAAGAAACTTTTGACAAACACGGTGAAGGGTTTTGTGAAGAGCTCGAAGGAGAAGAATCACCAAGTAAAGTGTGAGACATACTATGAAATGGAGTCCATCAAGAAACTTTGGAGGTATGTCTTATGAGTTTTTATTGAGCACATCACTCTGGATCCTAGATTTGATCGAGTGAAAACTTACCATTTTTTTCTTCTTAATCACTTCTGCCATGATGTTAAAATTTCCTTTCTGTACTATTTATTTACATCTCTGAATAAAGCTACTTCTAGTTTCATGAAGAAACCCTCTATGAATCTCACTCTGCATGAAGGACTATTATTGTTAATTCATGAGAACTTTAAGGTTTAGACAAATAGCAATAACCTTTTGTAAGATACGAATGTTACTGAAGCCATGGGTAGCTCTTGTTTCTCTTTTGATTCTACAGGTATCCAAAGTATTAGCTTCGAGGGGGAGGAGAACACTTCCTTAGGTAAGAGAGAAAAAGGAAAGGAGGTGAAGTCTCCTTCTACCATTATCCCTAAAAGGAAGAGTCCCAGAGGCCATAGGCAAAAAAATTCTCGTCAAGATGATAAGGACTATAATGAGGAAGGGGAGGACATGGTTTCTAAAGAAGAGGGAAAGGGGGAAAAGGTTATCAAATTGGAAGATATTGCAAGGACGAAATGGAAGAGAGAAAAAGGTATGGATGAAGAGAGGGTTTCAAGCCAAGAGAAAAATATTTTGACTATCCCTCTTTCCCCAGTTCATCCCCAATTTCAACCCTAGGAGTAGGATAAGGAGGATATTAGGGGAGAGGGTGGAAAACTGGTTGTAAAGGATAGGAGAAAAGTATTGAAGAACTTCAAATTCAGAACTATGACTATGGGTATTGTAAGAGAGGTTATGAACCTCCAGATTCTAGTTGATAATAAGGAATAGCCCAAGTTTGAAGACCTCATTAACCCTATAATTTTGTCAATTAATGATAATGCAAGGGAGATAGGAATGAATCTATTGAATAATGCTTGTAATAGCATGATTGATAACTTCAGATCGATCAAGTGGCTTTATCACGAGTTGGAGGAGTTCAGGGAGAAGATCAGACATATGGGAAGAAATAAGAAAGAGCTAGGATAGGCTTATCAGAAGGACTAGGAGGAAAGATTCAACTTGGCAGAGTAGAGAATTCAATACCTGGAAAACTACAACCATAACTTGGCGAATCAAATGATTTCCATACTCAACTCGATCAACGAAAACATTTTGTCCCTAACTGGTGTGTTAAAAGCTAGAGGTATGCTAGAAGAGGATAATGATAAGGATAGAGGAAGAGCTAGAACTGATGAGGATGTGACTACTGATACTACCTTCATCAATATGGATTAAGTTGTATAGAAAATCCATGAGCAGTTGGCAAAGGAGACCCACGAAGCCTATGAAGCTGCACAGACTATGCAAGAGCTTGAGAGGAAGATAGAAGAGTAATTTTCGTATTCTATCTTTTGTTGTTAGATGTTTGATGTTTTTTGTTGGTTTTTGCTTGTTCTTCCTTTCTTTTTGGATGTTCTACTGGCATTTTTGTTGGCCTTTTTTTTTAGGTTTGGCTTTAATTTCTTATTCTCAGCCATTGTTATGTAATTACTTTTGGGTTTTAGGATCCTTGTAAAACCTCTTTATCTAATCAAAAAATATAATATTTTAATTAAAGTATTATATAATTTATTAAAAAGGAGGATATAGCAATTATGTAGATAAGGGATTTTGTAACTAGTTCAATCTATCATTGGAGTAAGGATTCTATATGCCCATCAATTTGTTGACATTAAGGTAAATTTGTCTACAATGAATCAACATTTAGTCAAATGGTTGCATTGCTACCAAACTCTACATTTTTTACCAAGATTATCAGTTGTCCAACAGTGTTCACTAAGTGTCTCAATTGCTATCAAGCTAAGTCAATAGTTTGTAGTTTATATCGAGCTACACAATATCTACCAAGTATCAAAGATAGTTTGTAGTATACCCTGAATGTACTAGTTTCTACCAAGCTATCTAGTAGAATTGATGGAGAATATAGTGTTAATAAATATCTGTACTTTTAACCAAGTCCTACAATGTCTACCAAGCTCCCAGGGTTAACAAAGTGAATCTAGTCTTGAATGAGTCACATAGCACTAATAGAGTTTGGGCTACTCAAAAGTGATTAGTATGGACTATGCTTCAACTTCAACTGAGTGCCAGAGTTTGTTAAGGATTAGAACATCACCAAGTTTGTCCTTAGAAACTAAGTTACAAAATCTAGGTTGACATTGTAAGTTATGGTGAATTTGGTATTGTAGTTGACTCTAGAAGGTAATGAATGCTCAAATCCTTCAAGTCTTTGTTGCATTCTCATATAAAACTTAGTTACTTACTATCATACTTGTGATTTGTAAATGAGGTAGTCACTAGAGTATCTATATTTTATACTTGAAACAATTGTGACCTTTGGATAATGAAATAATTTGACATCTTTATGAATTTGCATTGGCAATCTGAAATGAGATAAAAGATCTTATGAAATGGACAAGGAGGTTCTCTCACTAACTTAATTGTATGAATTATAATGTTTCTAAAGTTATTTTCACAAGTTTAAGTTTGGTCAAAGAATTTCCTTGAGATCAAGAGGGAAATAATTCTCATAACAATGGGAAAAATAGAAAATTACTAGGGGAGTCTAGATATTTCCATATTGGAGGAGTCCATAACCACCCTAATCAAGAGGAATCAACACTTAGATCACATATTTGATAAGGTTGCTAACTTCATGTTATGTATTCCATTGCAACTACTTCACCTACTATAGGATGACAATGAGGGAACTACTAATGAAAAGGACACAAAGACTACTAAGACTACTATTTTATTTATGAATTTTTGTTTGTTAGTTTAAATATGAAGGTTAACAAATGACTCATCTTATAGTTGTATTTTTTTTGTTAGATGTAATAGCCCAAAAAAAATTGTATTTTTATTTTAAATTTTGGATATTGGAGAAAAGATTAGAAGTCTAAATATTTATTTTATTATATTATTTTAAGTTACAAATTTGCCTAAAAATTTGTTTCAAGAAATGGAAACTATTTGGTTGTTTTCAAGTTGTGGCTGTCAATTTTTTGATTCATGTGGAGGCCAGCATTTGTAATGAAGGAAATATGTATATTAAAATAGATATTGAACTTGAGATATAAAATAGTTGAATAGTGAATTTACGATTTTGAAAAACACTGAATAGTGAACTTGGGGGTATGAATATTTGGCTAAAATTTGTCAATAATATAGAGCAATAGATAGAAGATAGTATTCAAAATGTATTGTATATATTATATAATTCATTTTAAATTAGAAATGGAATTTTAAATTTACTGAAAATTATAATATAGTTTTTAATTAGAATAATTATGCAAAAGTTAAGATTAAAGTTACATTAAAGATTTTTGTCAACATACATCTCTAAAATTTAATACTCTCAATGCAATCATTTGTGTGAGATAGGCAAAAAAAATTTATAAACTCCTCAATTTGATAAAATAAAGCTTACCAACCAACAAAATGGCATAACCAATATGTATTTTTTAAAAGAGGGAGGGAAAAATAGTGAGAGAGTATGTATGTGTGAGAAATAAATATGAAGGGAAACACAAAGAATAAATAAAAAAGAGGGAGAGGAATGTGAAGAGAAGAGAGAAGAATAGGGAGATGAAGAGATCGAATAAAGACATTTGAGGTGATTTATAGTATATGGATAGATTCATATATAAGATGAAAGAGAAAAAGTGTAAATAGAATATAGATAGTGAGAGGTGAATGGTAAAGACAAGGGAAAGAAAATACAGAGATAGGGATATAGAGAGTAGTGTCTAAGTCTATAAGAAATATATAAAGGAAAAGATAGAGGTGTAGATAGGTAGAGTGTGCTAATTAGAGAGACATATAGATCTATAAAAATAGAGAGAGATGTATCAATATAGAGAAAGATGAAGAGGTGAAGATAAATGTGATGAGATAGAGATAATTTTAAATTATTGATTTCAAATAGCTAGGTTGTCCATTTTGTATAGGAATTGATACATAGAAGGATAGATATTTGTAAGGATAGATAAGGAGAGAGTGAGGGGTCCAATGGGGAAGTCAATAAGATGAATAATATAAATAAAAAATGTGTATAGAGATGAAAGTATTGATAGCGATAAAAATAGATAGGGAAACATAGATAGAGAAAATGCATAGATGGATGGATCATAATTGAAAAATCAAAGTGTAGGGTAGTTCATGAATGGAAAGACAAAGAGGAGGGTCATGGTAAGGAGAGAAATAAGAAGAAAAGAGGAGGGAGATAATGAGAGAGAGTGATAACAATATATAATGTGATAGATATAGACTTATAGATAGATAGAAAATAAACATATAATAAATCATAAAGAAATAGTGGAAACAACACATAGATACATTAGAGAGAATGAAAAAGAAGGTTAAGATAAATAAGGATAGGGAAGTAGAAAGGAGTGTTTATATTTATGAATTAAATAGATATAACTTAGATGGGTTACAAAATGATATCAAAAAAACTTATGAGAAACTATTAAATAGTATCATCGGAAGTATACCAAACTATCCACTAAACCATTGCACCCTTTAAAGGTGTAAGTGCTAGTTCCATTTAAATCACAATTAATAGAAATTTACATTCATTACTAGAAAACTCAAGATACAATGTCATTTCTTACATGCACAAGATTCATTATCAGTTAAAATTATGTTTGAGTCATGAAATGTTAACATAGAGACCAGGTCGGGAAGGCTATTATCAAAATCCCATTCTAAAAACTCTATTATAGAACCCCTAGTATGAATTGAGAAATATATGTATAGAAATTGGAAGGCTGAAGTATAACCCACTATATTGCCAAATGTTTTTTTAGAATATCAAGATTAAATAGAAAACACCATAAGAATAAAATATCAATACTCTCTATCACCCACAACCTCCATGTCATACTTGAATATAAAACACCAAGAGAATAAAAGGTCGTCTCACAAAATAGAATTTGATAGTTCCCAGAGACAACTGAGGATACTTAAAATATTATTTAAAATTAATTAGTAACCCTTATTGTAAATGGGGATACTTGTTTAAAGAAAAATATGGAAATTCTCCAACATGACATTACAATTGTTATATTAGCAGTTGTCTTGCCACTCTATGGGTCCATATATTAGTTTATGCACTTAAGCCAAAGAGATGAATGAGCAAAAAGAGAGAAAGAATTTGCAACAAAATGACAAAAAAGTAGCAATAAAACAAAATTTGGAGAAGAGAATGAAATAAGGGGTCATTAAGATACAATATAAATTAGAAAAAGGTAACAAAATTTATATGCTTGCTTTGTAATGATTGTTGCACATCTCTTTAGTCAGTGTTAATGGCCCGATTTCTAGTTAATTCTAGAAGGTAAGGGTGCTCTAGAAAAGTGTTACAAACATAGATTTAGGGAGCTAGTGGTGTTTGAAAATCAAGATTCTAGATTGGTATGAGAAGCTAGACTCTTTCCCAAAAATTCTACTATAGTGACTTTATCGTACACCATTAATGCTCCAAACATAGAAAATTGTAAAGTTTCATCCCCCTCTTTAGCACTAAAACATAGAGAGAATTAATTGAAAAAAATATGTTGTCATATAAAGATTGACAAAGACAAGGATAAAATTTTCTGACTTGCACTTTGGATTGTACAGATTTGGAATGAGTATATGGAAGGGTAGATTTGTATTTAATCTTATACTTAAGGGTACTTAAGTCATGTTGAATCTTATACCAAAACTATCATATCCATTTTTGGATGAGATCAACTTATCTTCCCCTAGAGTTCTAGGAATTGGATAATTTATATTCCATTAGTAATGGCCTATGTAAGTATCATTGTAGTCTGAATAAGGTAGTCAAGTATACAAGATATCTCTATGCACATACCTATGGGTAGAAATGGGTATTATTGGTTTTATGAAGAACATACAATGCTCACCATATAGAGAGACCATTGTATAGTGTGTTGACCATACACTATGATATTGTATGATGAGTCACCCAATGGTGAACATTGTACAAGGCTAAAGTGGTATGGTGAATTACCTATGCTAAGGTGAAGGGATATCCAAAGGTGAAGAAAGATTCTCATGGTGAATAAAGATTCTTGAGGTGAAGGGATTGTCTAGGGGCCAAGAAAGTTTTCCATGGTGAATAAATATTCTTGAGGTGTAGGGAATGTATCTAAAGCATACAGAGTGACTAGAGACATCCATGTCACCAAAGATCTCTATGTCATCGATATCATCTACATCACCAAAGGTATCTAAGAGACCAAAGGTCTTTGAGTGATTGGAGGCATTTTAGTGACTGTCACCAAATGCATCCACATGGTCAAAGATGTCTAAGTGACTAGATGCATCAGAGTGATAGGAGACATCTGATACCTAAAGGAGTGATCAATGGAGGATTAACCATTAGATGGATGAGTTCCAAGGGTATGAGTAACCATTTTATTTTTGGCATTTAATGCACCAAATTTTGTAAAGAATCACATAATGTATAAATGTCTATGGGATTCATGAGAACTGGTGGCTATAAAAGCCAGGTTGATTGTAATACAATCTAAGCCAATGCGCTAGTCCAGAAACAAAAAATTGTTGTATGTAAATTGTTTACTATAATACAAACTTTCTCTAGGGTTTTTGGATGGTGGGTTTTTTCCCAAAAGGGTTTCTCATGTTAACTTTGGTCTGCATTTATATTGTGTGTATTTTTTTTTCAATATTCTTTTTTTCCTATGTAGCATCTCAATATTGATGAAGAGGATTTTAAATATTTTTATTTCCCCTTTAAATTAGCATTAGGAAGGCATTTATGCACATTTCTTTCCTAACAAGTGGTATGAGAGCCTAGGTTATGGGTTGTTTTCTATGTATATTTTGTTGCAATGGGAGTTTGGAAAGTGTTTATATGGTAATTAAGATGTCAAGTTTAGAGTGAGTTGAGATTGAAAAGTTCAATGGAACAATCTTTGAGTTGTTGAAACTTAAAGTTGAAGATATATTGGTTGATCGTGATCAGTGGGTTCTTGTTTCTTGTAAAAAACTTTTAGGCATGAACCAAGAAGATTTTGTTCTAGAAGGTCAAAAAACCAAAGAGCTGATAAGGTCATGTCTTATAAATTTCTTTCTCTTGAATGTTCATGAGGAAAAAATAGCACATTCTTTGTGAAAGAAGTTGGGAGATATTTATTAGCAAAAATCATTGGTAAACAATTTCTTCTAGAGAAAGAATTTGTACTCTTTGAAGATGGATGGAGTAATGCCTATGGTAGATCATTTAAATGCATTCAATGATGATTGCACAAATGAAATCTTTTAGTGTGTCTATTAGTAAAGAAGATTGTTGCATGCCACTGCTATGCTCATTCCCTTATTTATGGAATCATCTTGTGATGGCCATTGGAGGTACTACTACCAAATTTAGAATGGATGAAGTGGTCACTACACTTTTGTTAGAGGAGATGTGGAGAAAATCTTCTGAAGTGGCAAAGGATGCTCTCATTGTTCAAGGTAGTGTGAAGGACAAAAGAAAGAAGGACATGAAGCCTAAATATTATCAAAAAAATTTCAAAGAGAAGTGTTGGAATTGTGGGTAGACTGATCATATCCTAAAGGATTGCAAAGAGAAGAAGGAGGAGGAGGAGGAGGAGGAGAAGAAGAAGGAGAGTTCTTTTGATTATAAGTTTTCTTAGACTAATGATGAAGATGTAAGAAGTATTTCTAGAAGAAGGATGAGGAGGAGGAGGAGGAGGAGAGTTGAAGATGCAGGAAGTGTTTCTTTGGCTCATCGATCATTTGATGATGAGTGGCTAGAGTAATTCAATGTTCAATGTAGAAGATATTTGTCACAATGCCATGTGTGACTCGACACCATCATAAATGTCATATGTAACTTGACACCATGGTTTACTGGGAGGTGTTGGTAATGGTGTAGTAATTGATCTTCATTGGTATTGTAGATGTTGAAGGCATGAGACTCTAGTGTAGCAAAAGGGCCTTTTCAAATTTGTTGTAGTACTCAACAGATTGTGAGTTGACATCTTGAGGACTCAACAAACTCTTTGATAAAGGTGTAGTTTATATTATCTCTTTGGTTGAGATTGTTTAGATCATGTTTTCATGATCATATTCCTGAGAAGATGTTTGGAACTTTAATATGTTGGTCCTCGTTCAATTTATTTATTTTAAGCACATTGATCATTTGTTGATACTTCATGATATTGCAATGTTGCATTCGGAGTTGGCATGGATTGATTAGTTACACATACTCATGAATACTTAGAGAATGTGGGGATGTTATTTAATGGATTCATATCAAAGTGGCATTACCTATATAGTGGGAGCTTCTTAATGTATATGTGGTAGGTTGGCTTTGAGGCATGAAACTAACAAAAAGTAGAATATGTTATTTATTTAGAATTCATGGTGTATACCTTGGAGGTATCAAACTGAGAATAATTGAGTTTGAATGGCACATGGCGTTATTGAGTAACTTTGTGAATATGTACTTCATCAAGTAAGAGATTGTTGGTTTGTCAAAGTACATACAATGCTCACCATATAGAGAGACCACTATATGGTGTGTCCATCATACACAAGACATTGTACGATATGTCAACTAGTGGTGAAGATAGTATGAGGATGAAGTGGTATGGTGATGTCACTATGCCAAGGTGAAGGGAATGTCCCAAGGAAAAGAAAGATTCCCATGGCAAAAATATATTCCCAAGGCGAAGGGAATGTTCTAAGGCGAACAAAGGTTCTTGTGGAAAATAAAGATTGTTGAGGCATAGGAAATGTCTCCAAGGCATACAAAGTATTTGGAAGCATCCACATCACGAAAGGTTTCTACATCACCAGAGCCATCCACATCACCGAAGTTGTCCATGTTGTTGAAGTTATTTGTGTCACCAAAGTTGTATGTATCATTGGAGTCATCTCTATCACCAAAGGTGTCAAACTAATTGGAAGCATCCAAGTGATCATCATCAAAAGCATCCATGTGGTTGAAGGTGTCCAAGTGACCTGAGGGGTCTAAGTGATCGAAGACATCTAATAGCCTATCACCAAAGGCATTCACATGGTTGAAGATGTTTGAGTGAGTGGAGGCATTTGAGAGACTAGAGACATCTCATACCTAAAGAAGTGATAGATGCATGATTGACCATTGGATAGATGAGTTCCAAGGGTACCAGTAAACAATTTATTCTTGATAGTTAATGTACCATATTCTATAACAAATTACAGAATTTATAAACATATGTGGGATTCGTAAGGACTAGTAGCTTTGAAAGTTAGGTTGATTTTAATACAATCTAATCTTGTGAGCTTCTCCAGAAATAAGATTTTTTGTATGTAAATTGTTTATTATAATACAAAGTTCATAAGGGTTTTTTGACAAAAGGGTTTCTCGCTAATCTGGCCTATGTTTATCTTGTGTGTGTTTGTTTTTTAATGTTCTTGTTTTTCCTAGGAAACATCTCAATGTTGATGGAGTGACTTTGAAATATTTTTTAATTTCCCCTATAAATTGGCATTAGGAAGGTGTTTCTGCACATTGCTTCCCTAATAGGTTTATGTATTGGGATTCCTACTAATATCTCTTTAAAAGTGGGAAACTAATTTGGTAGATAATTAGTTGGTTATGAAAAATTTCCTCTAAATGCATGGAATTCTCTATAACTATTCACTATACCCATTAATGTCAAAATTCCACAAACTCATGAGTGTGACAATCTAGTGTCAACTGGAGGGCCTTCTAAGTGGATTGAGATTGAATACAACCACTATGTTAATCACCTAGAAATGAAAATGATAAGGCTTCCCTATATGACCTCACAAAGGTCATTTCAAAGCCAAATATATCCTCTCTTCATGTTGGACAAAGTTAATCTATTGGGGTGACATATGAGGCCCCTAATGCTAGTGACTTCTCAGCAACCTCCTTAATACCTTTTCTTTATTAAAATGATCATTTCCTTGCATTCTTGTAAGATTAAAGCACTGTACAGATTCAACAATTCTCTTGTACCTGACTTAAAGAACAAAAAATAATGAAAAACTTACCTGGCACCACACCTCAGCACCATTCCGGTTTACTATTTCACAAGACGAAACAACATCCTATAATTCAGCATATTCTTTGGCTTTAAAGTCTCCATCACTAAAATTATTGCAGCTAGGATTCTAATAAAGAAATTAAGTTTATAAAGAAAAAATGACAATTCATAGCATTTCCATAAAGACAACTCCTATTTTTTGAATTTGCCAACTATAATGTTGTTCACTTTTCCTGAAAAAATGTCAGGGGACAATATAATGAAAATATGCAAGACAATAAAGTGGAAATAACGTTATATATTGATCATAAAAACCTAAAAGACTTTCAGCATTTTCACACAACTTTTCATGCTTTCCATTTTACTTCTTGACACGTTTCTAAACACCAAAAAAACACAAACTATAGTTACCTTTAACTAATAAAGCATAGTCTATGCAACAGGTTTATCTTGTTAGATCCAATGCATAGTTTAATAGAATAGATTAGAACAAAAGATGAAGAAACGCCCCAAAAATGGAAGAACAAAATGTTTACAGTTATATGTCTGCAATTTTAGTGAAGCCACCATTTTTGGTGGTTGTCAAATGATTTTAAGCTGATTTTCTATAATATAAATTGAAATAAAATGTATACATATATTATAAAATATTATTTTAATTGATTTTAATTTAAATGTTTTTAGTTATATGATACTATAGAAAAAAAATTTAAATTAATATCTTAAAATAAATTGAAATCAATAATTAATTAATATTGATAGTTTAAATTTAATGTAAAAATATTTTATAATATCTCTTAATTAATTTTATATTAAACTTAATTTAGAAAAGAATAGATATAAGAACACATCAAATTTTTTGAAATCTACTTATATTAGCATTATAGATGTATAGAAAATTCTTCTACGGAAATCAAGTATAATGCTAATAGCAATATATCATACAATAATATGACATAAATTAGTTCACATTGTTGATCATAAAAAAATCTTCTTATTGTCTATTAGTGCAAAATATGTAGTCATTTACAAGGCAGAGTTGGTCGATCAGCACTATGATTGAGCCACAATGAAGGCTGAGCTACATAGAGAAGAAGTATACAGATTCAATATGTGTCGAGGTAGATATAGTTTCCAAAAAAATCAATAGTCACTACTCATTTAAGTTATTATTGAGTAATACATGAGATGAGAAGGTCCAAGGTTAAAGAAGCTAAGTGAAGTATGTAATGAGGGACAAAATGAATAAAAAAGTGTAACTGAGCATTAGAGGCTAAATGTGTTGAGTTATATATTTTGAGTAAATGAGTTTGGAATGACACAAAATCCTATGTTAACCATTTTTCCAAGCATGAAACATGTTTATACAATCAAGGTCAATAGAAAGGAGGAAATAATTACTATAATTTTTCATTGTTAGTCCCTATGGAGCATGGTAGACAAATCAAAATGTTGTCAAGCTCAAGCAACACAAAACATTAATGTGGATCATTGATTATGATATAGAAGCTTCATAAGATGGCTATGAAAGAACAGTTTCAAGATAGAAAACACTATTCCAAGTTAGAGAATTTGTGTATGTGAAGTTCAAGGAGAATCAACAACTTGTGAAGGAGTAGGGAAACCAAGAAATGTAGTGAGGAGTTATTGTAGATCAGTCATAGTGTGGTGATTATAGTTTGGATAGAGAGGATCTTTTATTAGCATGTTAGTGAAAATTAAAGTATAAAGGTATTGTTACATTCTAATAAGTCTATCAAGTGAATCTCTTAACAAAGTGGTCGTAACAAGCCTAATTTAAATCTCATAATAGAGTTCTAACTTAATTGTGATGTTAAAATAACTTCTACAAAGGTAGACTTAATAGTCTTAGATGCTTTTAGATGAGCAGAACCTTCGCATGGTAGATTATCAGAAGTGGTCAAAATTGTAGCCCTAATAGGCACCTTATTACTATGGTTGTAAAGATTTTGTGGGTGTCATCCCCACCACAGTCTTACCTTCACCTTGGAGGCTTTGTATGGTACCAAATCTTGTGGTACCAAATCTTGTATCATGATCTGATTACTTGTTTATGTGTTTTTAGAGGTAAAATATGATGTTACAGGGTATTATGTAATGATGCATGGTTAAGGTTAAGGTTAATATGATGTGTAACAAATTAAGGTAAATATGGTTTATGTTTGAAGTGGTAAAAGTTTTAGAGATCTTGATTCACCCCTTCCCCTCTTAGCATATCACTTTCCCATGATAGTTCAAACAATTTCTATTAGAGCCGATTTCTCTAGGAAAGGATACTAACCACTTGAGAGTCAAAGATCTTGGAGATGTAAACCTACTAACCAGGGAAGATGACTAAAAATTAGAAGCTTGATTTGCAGCTTGCATTGGAACAAGTCAATGATGCAAAGGAGGAATTGAAAAAACAAATTGAAAAGAAGGAAGCATATGGCAATCTAGAAAAATTCCACATAATAATAGGAAGATAGAATTGGAGACATATGTGATGAATGCAGATCCAATGAATATGATGTAGCAATAATAAATCCTTTGGAAAAAGAACAAAAATCTAAATAAAGAAGTTAAAGTAAAGAAGAGAGAACATGAAATGCATGCAGTTAGACTATGTGAATTCGTTTAACAAAAGAAAAATGTTGAAGATGATAAGGCAATATCTCATTGAGACAAGAGAAAAATGGCTACAAGACTTTACGAGAAGATCACTAAAGTAAAAAGGCTGACACACAATAAATTTGACATGGTCAAATAGTTATTTAGTGTGAATCATGAAATTTCTAAGATGGTGGAAGAGATTGCAAATATGAGATCAAAGAATGATCAATTAAAAATGAATCGAGAGTTTAGAAAGAATTTGTTGAAAGAATTAGCATATATAAAGAAGCCACAAGACAACTAGATGAATATTTTAAAGCACAAAGGAGACCTCAGGATAGTACTAGATTAGACTATACTAACTTTGTATCATCTACCAAGAAAGGGGAGTTATTAAAACATGGAGAAAAAAAGAATGCAAGGCAAAAGACGAAGCCTACATGTTATCACTAAGGAAAACTAGGTTTTTACAATAAATTTTTGTAGGAGAAAAATGATAAGACCAATCTTAAGCCTAAATTTTATGGTTATTGCTTTAATTGCAACAAATATGGACACCAAACATATGAGTGTAGATCAAAGATAAACAAGACACTAGTTGCATCTTGATTTGAGGGTTATTTCTATACGTGTCATAAGTATGGTCATAAGACACAAGATTGTAGATCTAATTTAAAAAATAGTTTGACAACTAAAATTCAAGAGAATGCAACTAGATAGGATAATGCAATAAATTAGAATTAAAATACTTGGGTCACTTATCAGTTATGTGGTAGGAATGGACACTTGTATATCTTTGGTGTGGTTTTTTTACACTATTAGAAGGTTGGTCACCTAAGTAGAGACTTTATGAATTGAGCATGAACATACAATGATGAAGTGAATAATGGAAAAAAGAAGAAGTTGATATTAAAGAAGTGAGAAGTCAGATAAATCAAACTTGGAAGAAGAAATATGGAGGTAGTGTATAAAATAATGAAGATTTGATCACCCAATCTATTGATATATCAAGTGATTCCAACAGCACAAAATAAATAAAACAGTATGTATGGAATTGTATTTTAAATTGTCAAATCATACATCAGTGTACAAATTAGCATAGGATTAGATGCTCAAGGAAAAATATGTATTACCAATTGATTGAATTATTTGGGATATCAAGCTGTAAAGTTATTGATGGCCAAGTATCAATATTTTAAAGCTTGAAAAATGTTAAGAAGTTGAATTGATTGTTAAGGGATCGAGTCATTGTTTTGACCAAGTTCAATTGAAGGAGTTTTAAAGTGTTATTCCCAAGCTTTGCAGTATTGGCCGAGACAACTTTTGTTCACCTAATCAATGCATGAAACATTAACGAGGCCATAAAATTTAATTTTCAGCTTATATCATGAATTTTAACATAAATTTTGTCACTTTGGATTCGTTTTTTCAAGAGAAATTTGAGTCCAAGCGATTATTAAGAAAATTTGAGAAAGTTTGAGAAGATTGATTGTGTGACATTAGTGTTGAAGGAAGATTTATCAAATATGTGTTGCAGTTGGGTAAAATGAGTTTCTTTAATAAAACCCTAAGAAAAAAAAATGGCATCGAATTTGTCAGCTACAATAATATTAAATTAGTTTGAAATGAATTTGTTAGGACACTAAAATTCAAGGCCTGTCCTAAGATTGCAACAAAAGAGATTGTTCCGGAGCCCTATCATTCACCCCATTGAGAGTCACCTTGATTCACACTTTGACATCATGTTATAAATGTAAAATTGGAGAGATTGGTGAATTTGAATTAAGAAGAGCGTATCAGAAGATGTGCGAAAATGGAAATGTGAATGAAGAACACAAATATGTTGTCAAGAAGGGGTTAACTCATGCCGTAAATGTTCCTAAAGTTTTGAAGGCTTAATGGATACAAGTTGTACGTAGTTATGTACATAACATGAAGATATGGGTTGAAGGTGGACTAGCTGATATCATTAAGTGGATCATACATCAAGTCATTGAACATCTTGTTACAGATAAAGTAAAAATAATTTGATGCCAGATAAAGGAAGCAATTGAAATAAACAAATGGGATAAATGGAACAAATGTGGGATGACGATTTCTATCATTCGAGATGCAAAGTTTGAGATTTTAGTAAGGTTTATAGTTCATAAATTTTATGAATCTAGTTAAATGGATAGTGTGTATCCTTTGTTGTTGATGCGGCATAGAAAAATGTGAAGAAAAATCATACCTACGATCTGGATGAACTTTAGTTGAAGAAGTTGGCCAAGAACACGGAAAGCATCAGGAAAGCAAAAAATAGTATGTGGAAATTTGGTTAGTTACTTGTCTATATATTCTTTTACGCTTAGAATCATTTCCCCATAATTAAAAAAGTCACTTGGAATAAGAAGAAACTAGTCACCAAATTAATTAGTTTAGCAATCATTTGGGCGATAATTTGAGAAAGTTATGGATAGATACTTTGAGAAATTCATGAAAAAATTAAACAATAGGTCAGGGATTCCTAAATGCCTAGTTGACAAATACTATGATGACATATTTTTCTTAGTTGTCACCAATAGAACATATATTTTGGCACTTATAGTGAGGATTTCATGGTTGAGATCATTGGAATATGAGATTAACATTGATGAAGTGACTGCATCTATTGTAGCTTTATTGGATGAACCTGTTGACAAGGATGCTGACACATTCACTAGATATGAGACAACAAAAGTTAAGATAGCAATACACATTAATGCACCCAAGATGGAAGAGAAAAGAAAAGGAATGATAGAGAACTTCGAGAGAAACTTTGGTGAAGGAGTTGAGCATGAGAAACCATTGTAGATCACTGAGGGAGAAGTTGAAGATATGCCTAGTAAAGAAGAGGAAGAATATAATAAAGAAAAAGAAGTGGAAGGAAAAGGTAAAGATATAGTTCTTATTGAGCCTCAAGAAAGAAAGAGGATAAAGAACTACATCAAGCATGTCCCTAATGTGTACAAAAGTATTGATACACTTCTATAAACTATTATACTCAAGAATATCGATAAAAGAGAGCATCTCAAAAGATAGATTATAACTCTATATCTATAATGTGCAAAGGATATGATATGGTATCTCTCAAATAAACTAGGCTTTGGAACCATTGTGAAGAGCACCATAGAATGAGATATTCAAATATGGGAGCAAAAATGCTAGCATACAAGAGTCACAATACAATGCAATACAAATGCAAACTATTCTAAATGATGTGTAAGATAACAAAGAGTTACAAGATATTCCTAGTTAAGTTTTGTGACCTACACTATGAGCATAAAGAAACTAAGCTATGAAGAAAGCCATGATCCAAGCATGAAAGTGCAAATATGAGAATGCAAATGTTCCAAGTCTTCAAAAGCTCCAAAGAAACTAGAAATCCTATAGCATAACATTTGTAAAAAGAATAATAGATTACTAAGAGAATGACAAGAGAGCTCTCCCTTTTAAAGAAAAATGGATGGTTTCCCATTCGAGAACAAAAATTTGATAGAAGAGGATGCATCTTCAGTGATCCATCTACACAAGAATCTCACATAACCAAGATCAATAGTGATTCTTAAGAGGAAAAAGATGTGTGAAAGAGTATAAAGATTATACCCATCTTAGAAAGTGTGCTCCTCATGTGAGACAAAGATCTTTTTCTTTTATTTTTAAATTGAGAATAATGCCTTGTGTGTGCAAAAATAGTAATAAAGTGGGAAATGAGGATATTGTTTAATTAAAAGGGAGCAAGTTCTTATAATTAAACAATAGACTTAGGCTATAGTGGTCAAATCATAGGTTATAATTGAATTTTTTTTTTTTTTAAGGATTTGATCAAAGACTAAGTGATTGATACTTTGCAAAAATTTTAGAAAGGGGGCTCATAGTCTAGATGGCCATTTAGGTTATTAAAATTTCCCCCTCTTTGGCTAATGTCTAATCAATTTGGGAAAGCATTAAAACTTAAAGAATAAAGAACTCAAGCAAGTAGCAGATGATGGAAATAAGAATCCAAAGAACAAAGCATAGAGAGGGATTGAAAACACATAAAAGAGTAATAGACAATGTCAATACTTGAGATGAGGACTAATATGTCGAGTTGAGTACCCAAAGAGAGAATATGAATCAAGAGAAAATAGATAACCATAGGAGAAATTTTTTTCTAGAAATGATGGAATATTCATGTGCCCTTGGGATCAAAATTGAAATGAGATAGAGGAGATGAAAAAATGCGCTAGAATTGATCAAATAGGGATAAATAAAGGTCCATGATGATATATAAGCAATTAAGACCACAATGTGACCACCTAGCAATGAAGATATTCCCTAGTATCACATAATTTAACCAAGAAGATAAGCTGTGAGAATTATGTCAAAGAAAAATGAAAGGTGAAATGAAATGATATGAGAAAGAGAACTAGAAGAGAGTAGAAATGATGAAGAAATGAAGAAATGATGATGTCCCAATAGGATTAAAAGATTAGGCCTGAAAAGGTAAACTAATTTCAGAGAACACAAGAAATTTAAAATGTAAACTTGACAAACAAAATGACCCCTAATTTCAGTTTCAATCCCAACAATGGATCCAAGATGTCAAAATTAGGTAAAAATGCTAGATCAAAGGTCCAAAGGGGTAGATAGATATAATTATAGGAAAAGAGAAGATGACAAGATTAGAAGAGGAATGAGGAAAATATTAAGAAGAAGCAAGGAGATCAATGAAGCTAGCCAACATGTCCACAAAAGATAGAGAAGGCTCTAGCAACATTCAAATGCAAAACTAAGCTAAAATTAACCCTAAAATGAAAGATAATGTGCAAAGATGATATTGCAAGGATTATATAGGTAGTCTGAGTTTTTATCATCGAGTCTTATTGGAGACATCAAAAGATCATACAATGATTACTAGCATAGACTATGAGCATACAAATATGATCTATATCAGATTGAAATGTGAGAATCCAATCTATGCATCAAAGAAATATAGGTAAAATGACTAGTGAAGTTAAATTCCCTAAGTTTAGTGTAGCAAGACTATCCTTTCCTCTTGAGACACAAAATATTGAGATGGCCATAAGCACATGCTTGCAAAAAAATTAAGGGCATAGTCATGTGGATCTTTAGTCAAGTGGGACAAAAAAGATGCTCAAGACACCTAAGATCAACATAGTACACCCATATGAAGAAAAAAAAGGGAACATTCCCCATGCTCCTAGTCCTCTAGTCCATGACATCCTTAAGATAATATTAGGGAGGGAACACTTGTCAAAGAAATCAACATAGACAACACACAATGCAAATAAAGTCAACAAGTCTTAGCTAGTTTTTTGCATTTAAGTGTGTGTGTGAAAGTTACATGATTGTCTCTATAGGGCTTCACATTCTTCCAATGAGAAATATTGCAATATCATAGACTATAGAAAGGTATTTGATAAGTGTTGAGAAACACTCGTTGTCAAGGGAAAGTTTTGAAAAACATTGTTTAATGAGCTTCCAAAGAAACACCAATGCAAAAAGGAGACCCCAATAAGCTAAGTAATTTGTGCCCTGTTGGGACGAAAAATTGCAAGCTTCATTTTTAGTCCCATTTCAAAATTTGAGAAATCAAACCCTATAAATGCTTTTAATTGGGATTATACCTGGTTGTACCTATGACCCCCACGAGGTGTTTAATGTTTCTAACACCATGCATTCAGCCTGTCTACTTGTTCCATGAAGTTAAATTTCCATTTTGAGCCTTTCCGTGGAGTCCTATTTTGAGCTGGTATCATTTTTTTCATTTTCACCAAGTGTCAAACAGCAATAGGAAGCCCTGTTTGCACCTAAATATCTCACACCCAGAATTGTGTTCTGATTTGCCACTTTGGGAGTGTTTAGTGTCCATATCCGAGAACCTATGTTTCAAATTTCAAATCATTTCGAGTCTGTTTGACTAGGTTTTGAATCTCTCAAAGTTGGTCTTTTAAATTTGTCATGCTGATGCACGTTGCCCATAATTCTGGGAATCCCTATTTGATGTGCTATAACTCTGACCCAGTTGACCGAAATCTTGAATTTCTTTTTGCATTACATTGTAGATGTCAGAGATTTGTTATTTTTCAAAATTCATCTTATGAAAAATCCATTTGATTAGTTTTCAAATGCGATTCCAAACACAATTTCTATCTTTTCACTAGTAGTCAGAACTGCAGATTAATCGGGAGCCCTATTCGAGATGTCATATCTTTGTGCCTGTGATTGATAGGATCAAATGGTTCATTCCCATGTATTCTACCCTGAAAATACTACAAGTGTGTCAGTTTTCATGTTTTGACGAATCCGTCTTCACACATTTCCAGGGTCAATTCATTTATAAAAATTGTTATCTTGTCAGTGTTTCCTGTCCTATTAATCCAAGTAGCCAGCTTCAGACATTCACCAAATATGCCTCGTGACTCATCAAGAGCCCAAATCATAGAATCATATTCTCCTCATGATAATGTACTAGTGCCCCAATTTCCAAAATCTCAAGTGCTCGTTTACCTAGTTTTCAAGGCTGAAACCAAACACAATTTCTTGCATTCTGACATGTTTATCTGCAGGTGATTTTCAATAGGCATGTTTGGAGGTCGATATCTTTTGACCCTAATGTCATCATACAATGAGATTTGGCAGGCCCATGAAATGTGTCGAAGAGAACAAGGATCATGAGTTTCGGAGCTTGGCCAAGTGTTTATGTCAATTTTTAAAGCTAGGCAATAGGCCTCCTGACACAGTTTTCACAATGATGCGAAAATGTTTTAAAATGAGTTTTCAATGAGAAATTTGTGATCAAATCAGGTCCCAATCAATTTGAGACGTTTAATGGATCAGTCTGTGGGTCAGTTGTTCGGAAACGAAATTTTTTAGTCGAGGCTGCTTTGGGGCCCAACTGATTACATTAGATCGATGATGGATTGAAGATGTTCCAATTGCAATTTGTTTACAGACAAGGTCTTCGTGATTTCATTCATAAGCTAGTGCTCGAAGAAATTGCATGGTGATGTGATATGTTGTTTGTTATAATGTTTGAGTGCTTGTATTTTCTCGGGGTGTATTTGGAGCAAGCTTTTAATCATCGAACCCATTCAAAGTCTGGGCAGAATTAAGTGGTAGAACATTTCCATCTAAGAGCACACGATTCATACCTTCGATTGTCCATCACAAGAAAGTCCATAATATCTATGGGTCCATAGTAGAGGGAGCAATCAATGTAGACTGCCCATACATGAAGGATGAAGCCACAGTTTTGAAAGGGGAGATGCCATCTTCAAGAGAAGTCCATGGCTTCAGAGCAAAGGATCTCCATAGAGAGTACCCATAGCTGCAGCCCACGCATAAAGACCAATCAACGACATCCACTTTGCAAAGGACTTTATGGATTACATTAAGAATTAAAGTCCCATCAATAGCTCATTGCAAGTCACTCTTTCTCCAAGATCTTCATGGATCCATAACTTATTTCAGATCTCTTTTCTTGAATGGTTTTCAATGGCAGACTATTTGCTACATAGGTATGGCTTTGAAAAATGACTTTAAACTGTCTTTATTTGATGACAATGAAGAAGGGGACGACATCTAAGGCATAGACCAAAGTAAAAGGGAACTCGCTTTGTTGAAAAGTAGGCCACTTCTTAAGAAGAGGAGAGGCACCAAATAGATGGTTTCCAATACCCAAAGTAGCCCACGTCCATTGGGAAGAATGTTGGGTAGTTTTGAATGGAGTCTCCAAGGCATAAAAGATGATTCACGCCTACACCTAGAGAGCTCACAGCATACTAAAAAACGTAGTCAATTTAAAAAAGAAACATACAGATAGACCACGTGAGCCAACTTTCCATCTAACATGCAGAGGGAATCTGCCCAGCTACAATCTGTAGCCAACACAAAGCTCTCATAGATGTTGATGAAGAAAGAGCACTTGTTTCAGATTTACTAATCTGTAATCAATGTGAACGCAAATATCACAAGCAGTGTCTTCATGAAGGAGCAATCCAAGTTGGGGAGTATCTATTCAAGAGCCCTACGGCAATAAAAGATGCCATGCCATGTATAAAACATCAAGCAAAAGCCGTAGCTTTTAAAGGGAATCCGCAAGCAGATGAGGAGTCCCGCGTTGGACAACGTAGAGGCATTTTTAAAAATACATTCCACTCACGAAGAAAATTGCCGCCCACGTTTTCAAAAGGAGAAGCCAAGCAAGTAAAACAAGAAGCCACCCGTGCCATACACACATAGCAAAGGGACGTGACAAAGACCAACAGTCGGCATGGTCAGGGGCAAACGACAGAGTCTGGGAGAAATTTTGCAGACATTTGTCCCACATTGTATATGTGACATTATTTTAAATGTTTAAATACAATAGCTTACAAAAGGAATATTGTCTTAAGAGTAGGCCTTTTCCAAAGGCAAGGGGACACGTTTCTAGGTGAGTCTCGTGCGTGAGTTGTCAACATGCAGGTTGCATGATAGCTGTGAAGGTGATGTCAGTGTAGGCAAAGCATAATTGTAATAAAATGCACGCAGATGCTGATGTTGGCGAAGACGCCCAGATGCAAGGATAGGCAAATCATGATTTTAATCAAATGCACGCAGATGCTGATGTGGCGAAGATGCCCAGATGCAAGGAGATGAAGACATGTGGCAGATCGAATATGATGTGGCGAAGATGCCCAGATGCAAGGAGATGAAGACATGTGGCAGATCGAATAGTGCATGCTTCGTCGCATTAATAAGATGCGCATGAGATAAATATTATGGGAAAGTGCGCTGTCGCCATGTGGCGATAGGTCCCAGTAGGCGATGAGATGGCGAAGATTGGGAGCAACTTGAGAGGATACACCAGTTCGTGACACGTATCACAATCCAAAGATGTAGGGTGGTTAAAAAATGCAGGAAAGTAGAATTGCGACATGTGGTGTGGGTCTTGTGGTGCTGACATGGCAGGTGATGCAGAGGGCTTAGCGAATCAAATAATGCCACGTGGGAGTTGGTCAACTAAAGGTTGACCCCGGATGTAAAGGGCCAAGGCAAAATAAAAAATAAAATAATAATAATATTTTATTATTATTTTTGGATGCAAGTCACAATTTTTAAAATCAAAAGTGGGCCTTTTTATAAAGTTCTACCTTGAAAGCATTTTCATTTTTTCGAAATTTAAAATCAAATTGAGTTTCAGCACTGAATTTTTGTAGCTAGAAGAGTGATTTTCAAATTGAGATTCTGGGCATTTCTGGAAGGCTAGATATGCGCTCCAATATACCATCGAAATGAAGAAGAGCTAAAGTTTCCATTTCTGGAGTCACATTCTACACAGGTACTCACCAGTTTGAGCTACAGGTCAATTTGTGAAATCAGGGGCATTGGTAACAGAAAAAGCGGATTTGATTATTGAGCATCTAAATCAATTACAGGGCATTTTTGAAGGCTTGGTAAAGCTTGATTGTGGAGAAAACAAGCATAAAAGGTTACATTGCATTCTGAAGGCCACATTATAACTGATTTTCACTTTTATGGTGAATTCATTTTAACTGCAGAATCAGTACATCCTTTCATCATTACATTTTGAGATATTTTATGAGCCAAAATGAAAGGATTTGATTTTTAGTTAGAAGGAGAAGTTAGAAAGAGGTTTTTGATCTTCAAAGGAAGGAATTATGAAGGGACATCTATCAGTTGTATATTGAATCCGGGAATTGCCTTCTCCATACATATTCTTTCTTTTTCTGTGAAGCAGGTTGTTGGTTGGTTTTCATTTTCTAGTTCTTGGAGCTTTGCTCAGGCTGTGAAAGCCCCACACCCAGCATTTCTCTATTGTATTGAACAACATTTCATGTTTTATGTAGATAGTTCTGGTTTGTTAGGTGATTTATGAGTTATCTTCTGTACATTTCATGTATTTGGTTTCAAGGAAAGCAAATAAAGAGCAGCAATGGTTTCAAATTCAGTTTGAATCTTGTCTCCTATTTGTGGATCTGTAATCTTTTCTAGTTTATGATCAAAGACCATATATTAGGTTGCATCTCATTTAGTGATGTATGTGATTGAAATATCTTGCTTATGGAACAAAGAGTCATGTAACCGCTTGGTGTTTATCATAGGGTTTACTGATTTTATGATGGGATATTTTGAGTATGAGATTCATTTTGATGTAGATATCTATTCAAAAGGTGAAAGAAATATCAGGGATCTAGATGTAGTAATATGTCTGAGATTTCCAAGAGATGTATGGTTATAATTCATTTAATTGCCCAATAGATAAGGCACGGATCACATATAGGATCATTAAATTTTGTTGCTCATACTTGGGTCTTGTTGTCATCAATCTTTTAAATCATTCTCATTTTACGTTGAAAGGTATTCAAAGTAAAACCCACACTTAGCTTTCTAGTTTCATGACTCATGTTCTTAGCTATTTCATGGTTGTGATCTCCTGGCTAAGCATAGAAGAATTAGGGGTTTCATTTGCTATCATAGATCCTGATTATGTTTATTACACTGGTTCCATATGTCAGATCTAAAGAGGTTCACCCCCCTAGGTTTTGCAAAGCCTGAAGTAGAAGAAGGGTCATGCCTTATAGTTGGCCCAGGTTCTTGGCAAATTATGTCCATTATTGGAGATAGTTGTCCATAGATGCATTCTTGCCTTGCATACTTGGTTGTTCAAATTCTGTTAAATCGGGAACCAACATGCCGCCTAGACCTAGATGTGAGGTTTAATTTCAAGGTAGAAAAGACAAAGAAAAATGGGATTAACAGGTGCATGACTGAAATGAAAGACTAATAGACATAGGTGCAAGGTTCTTAAGTAGAATTTATTCTTAGGTTTTCACCACTTGGCAGGACTAACTATCTCTTAAGCAAGATCACATTGTATTGTTCCAATATCTAGAAAGGTATATAATATGTTTCATTAGCAAGGTATATAAGATGGATAGGAAAGAATGGATGGAGAAAATGAAAGTGATACTAAAGGATAGACTCCTTGAGAAGACCTAAGCTAGGAAAGATAGACATATGAAGCATGTTTGGGATAACCAATGGAAGTTAATGAGTAAGATAACATATAGAATAAGAAGTGGAAGCCAATAAGAAAAGTAGAATATAGGATAAGCAGTGCAAGCCAATCAATATAGGATAAGCAGTTGAAGCTAATATGTGAGATAGCATTAACGCATGTAATCTAAAAGAGTAGACATGTCAAGAGGCCTATGAGAACCTTGTGTTTCTTTTTGTCATCAAGACTAGGGGGTCACCTAGATATGATGGAGATATAGGATAGAATAGTAAGTAATTAAGGTAGATATGCAGGTTATGAGTGAATGAGCAAGGTAATGATAAGAAAAAAATAGATAATATGGCCAATGCTAAGGACTATCTCAACTTTGTCAAGATCAAAGAGGAAAGATGAAAGAATTACACATGATACCTATTTTATATGTCTTTATCATGGTACTTATCCAAGGTGCAACAAGATGTGCCTTTCACCATAGATGAATTTATTTCTATTTACTTTTGGTACCAAGGTGCTTATTTGCTAGGTTTTCACCAAAGCTCATTTTTTATAGTATTATTTTATTTTTTCATTATTTTTTTAGATTCACATGGAGGATAAGAGTTAATTCTTTGGAAAGCTAGAATGAGGATGGATAGTAGGTAAGGATAGGCTTAGAAGGATTCCATATGTGTATGTAAAAATGTGAGCAAGATCAACATCGACACACACCTTGAAGGGTGGTGGAATGACCAACGGTCCATGGATAAAATAACATAAGGTTTAGATGCATGAGGTAGTACATAGTAATTTTTGAGGAAGATGGAGTGAAAGTATTTAGAACCTTCTGAGGAAGATATTTAGAAGATGGAGTGGAAACCTTTGGAAGCTTGAATGTCAAATTTGATTTATTTCCAAGACTCAATTCTTTCAAAGATACTTTAGAATCATTAGGCTTTTGATTTTTCTTTTCCTTTGGATTTTGTAGAACATTTCTTCAATGATGGATTCAGGAGCTGATATTTTCTTTGGTTTGACTTTTTGATTAGTGGATCTTTGTAGTCCCTTGACTATTTTTTCATTTATTTCATTCACATATCAATTAGATGGACATAGTGAGCTTCATTAGTACAAATGGATTCTTGTATTTATTCTTATTACACATCCTAATTGCTTCCACGAAACTTGTGAATTATGGAGGAATAAGGTTGATATGACTGGTTCATATGGATAGATGAATGAAGATTTATCAAGGATGACTGTCTTTGTTGATCTTGAGGTACAATGGGAGAAGTACGCAATGAACTAAGAGTGGAAGTAGGAGATGGAGGAGCATAAGGTCCCAGTATCGATGGAAGGTTTCAAGGCTTTAGCTTTTGATGGATAAGAGCCAAGATTGATCTAGGAGATGCAAATGGATAGTAGATAGGGATATCAACATCTTTAGAGTGAGAAACATGGCCAAGGCCATTAATAGACTAATAAGTAACCTTTATAGGAGAAACATTTATGATAGGAGCATTTGAAACTTCAACATAGCTTTCAAATGAGTATGGAGAAGTAGAACAAGAGGGGATAGTTTGATCTTCACAAGTTTCTTTGGATGATATAGGTGTAGTGAGTTTTTCTTTCTCTTCAATAAGATCAATGTAAGTGGTATCTTCATCATACTTCGGAGGTGGAAAAGACATAGGATATGAAATGGTGATATCTTGAAGGAGATGATAGTGTTCATGATCTTGATCTTTCTTGAAATTTATAGCTTTATCATTTTGGGAGTCCTCTTTACATGGACCTACATCTAAGGACAAGGATGAGGGAGAGAAAGTTGAGCCTAAAACTATTGAATTGGATAGTGCAGAGGATGACAATGATGATATTGTTTAACAAGGTGGAGAATAGATTGACATAGTTATAACTGAGGATGAGGAAGAGGTTGTCCTAGCAAAGGATGTGAAAAATGAAGAAAATGCAATGGATAAACAAAAGAAGAATAGTTTTATGCTGATCGAGCTGGAAAGGACGGAGGAGGCTCCAAAATCAAAGTTAGCACATGAAATTTTGTTGAATCCAAAGCTTGTGCTAGAAAAAATCATAGATTATCTTGAGATTGACACATAAGTGAGCACTCAAGATGTAGATTTTTTACCTGTTATTTGAACTATTCCTATTATTTCATCAAGTCCAAATTTCTCTCAAGGAGTTGTAAATTTTAGTGAACCCACAACATAGTCTATTGACTAACAAAGGAGAAAACAACCAAAAAATGAGGATGAAAAGATGATTCCAAAGAGGTAAAGGACAATGTGTCTGTATAGGGGAAAACATAAAATAGAAAACAAGATAAAGAAGATTAGTCTACTATAGGTAATATACAGAGTACCTCAAGATCTTTGTAGGAGCTAGAAAAGGAGTCTAAATAGTAGAGTTTAACCACTGAACTCAAAATTGCTGATAAGATGTAGAAGGAAAGTAAACCTGAGGAGAAAAAGTCAAATGTGGAACCTAAGAAGGTCGAGGAGACAAACAGGTTGAGATTGGAGGTCCCTATACAAGAACAACATCATACAGTGCCAAGCTCTAGCACACCTGATTCAAAAGGGAAGAGATTGAAGAAGAAGATGAAGTAGACACCATAAGCCATGAAGGGTTAGCCTGTTACTCTTTATGAAGATATTTTTATCCTAACTAGGACACATCTAAGTTGAGTGTTGAACAAATATGGACACTCAACTGCTTGCTAGATAGGAAGGATAAGAAAGAGGAGATGAGAAAGGAGCATCAACAAAGACATGCATTATATGATATAAGAGGTATATTTCTTGATACTATTTGTTTTGATAATTTAGATGACAAATCCCCCATCATTGAATAGTTGATCAAGATCATTGAGAAGCTAAATGACCTCGATATATATACTCAAGAAAAATTCATGCAGTGGTGAGAAAGAATATTAGAAAATAAAGTATTAGAGAAGGATGTTGCAACCAAGATTATAATTAACAAGGTTGATATTTCCACTCTAATTAGTGATTTTGAGTAATTAGTTACAAGTGTCAATACATTATTCAAAATATGCAATGTCATAGGATTTACAAAAGAAATAAGAGAGAAAATGGATAAAATTGATGTAGATTTACATAACTATGGATCAAATCTGAACCTACATTATAGTTCCAGTTTAATGTATTTTTTAAAGATCATATTTCTACAAGGCAAGGCTCAGAGTTGTTGCATGAGGAGCGCAATGCAAGAAATGAGGTCACTTAGATACAATAACTATTATTACCTCATTTGGAAGTTATGCAAAGAAATTTACAAGTTGTTAAGGATCTTATAGAAAGTTAACAAGTATCTATAATAAGTAACATGATGGATGTCACAACTAGATTGGATATTGAAAGACAAGTTCTTAAGACTCTCAAGAATAATTGGGATAAAACTATGGCTTTTTTGAGAAGATTGCACCACCCTTTTCTGAATTAATTTGATATAGTCACTTGGCCATAATTGAATGTCAATACTCAACATAAGGGATAAAAATAAGAGGGAAATGTTTATATGATCAACTATGAAGATTTTGAAATTTAAACAATATGTATATTATGTTTGAGATATACAAGGGGGAATGTATTGGAGTAATAAGAAGACAAAATTTATGATGTTAAACAAAAAGATTTTTTGAAAATGATTTTGCAAATGTAACAACATATTACATGTAGACTGAGCTACAAGTATGTAGTACACCTTAAGGGAGAGTAAATATTTTAAAGTTTTGTTATGTTAGATTTTGAGCATGATAAGTACTTTTTCCACTAATGCTAAAAAGGGAGATTGGTTTTTCTAAAAGGAGAGAGGAAAAGGGTCCTTAACCCAAGGAACAAAAATACCAAGGAGCATTTCTACAATGGGTCATTATAGACAAGTCCCAAAAAAGATCATCACTAACACAAAATGTTAAAGATTCACCAAAAAACTAAAATTAATAAAAAAGAAGAGTTATAATTACTAATGCTAGAGTCTAACTTATCAGCTGAAATGTTGCTGATAATCACAAAAGATAATAGAGTCTTAAAGAAGTGTGAATTAACACAATTCATTTTAAACATAAGAGTATTAAAATTATGTCCTAAAATTATTGAGATTATCAGAAAAGCTACAAAAAAGACCATCACTAACACAAACTCTTAGAGATTGACCACAGAATAAAACTAAATTAAAAAAATAGAGTTCTAACTAGTAATTCTATAGTCTAGATTATTAGTCAAAACATTGCTGATAATCACAAAAAATAATTGAGTCTTAGAGTTCATGTGAATTAAACATAATTCAATTTAAACATTAGGGAGATTGTTGACCCTAAAGGCAATATTAGTGTTGTATATTAGTGCATAAACTTAATCATTTACAAGGAAGAGTTGGTTAGTCAACACTATGACTAAGCCAAGATGAAGGTTGAGTTACATAGAATAGAAGTATACACATTTAGTATGTTCTGAGATAGACATAGTTATCAAGCACATCAATAGTCACTGAGTATTTCAATTTTTTCCAAGTACTACATGAGCCAACTAGTTTAGAGGTTAAAATGGTTTAAGCCAAGTGTAGCATGTGTTAAAGGATAAGATGAAGAAAACAACATTCCTAAGAATTAGAGTCCATTGTGTCGAGTTATACAGTTTGAAAATATGAGTTTGGAAAGGCACAAAATCCTATGTACACTATTTTTTTGAGCACATGTTTCTACAATTAAGGTGAACACAAAGGAGGAAATTATGCATCTAGTTTTGAATCATTAATTCCTACACAGTATGGTGGTCCAATTAGAAATTTTAGAAAGGTCAAGTGACAAAAATAATGAATGAATATCATTAATTATGATCTAAAAGCTTTGTAATATGGCTATAAAGAAGGGTTTCAAGAAAAAAATAGGTTGTTATAAGTAAGAAGAATGCATGTACGTGAAACTGAAGGAGAATCAACAAGTTGAGAAGGAGTAAGGTGATCAAGCGATGTAGTGAGAAGTTATTACAAATTAGTGAGATATTTATAGTTTGGATATAAAATATTTGCTATCAAAATGTTAGTGCAAACTAGAGGATCAAGGTATTGTTACATTCTAACAAGTCTATCAATTGAATTTCTTAACAGAGTGGTCCTGACAACCCTATTGTAAATCTCCTAATAGAGTTCTCACTTAATTGTGATGTTAAAATCATTTTGTAAAGGTAGACTTCACAATTTTACATGTTTTTACCAGAGTAGACCCGTCACAAGGTAGATTGTCAAAAGTGATCAAAATTGTAGCCCTAGTAAACACTTTATTGTCACATTAGTGAAAATTTTTGTGGATGTCATCCCCATCTCAATTTTACCTTCACCTTGGAGGGTTTTTGCATTATCAAATCTTGTGACATGTGTTGATTATTTGTTTATGTGATTTTAGATGTTAAATCTGATATTACAAGTTATTACATGATGTTGCATGATTAAGGTTAAGGTTAATGTGGTGTGTGGTAAACTAAGTTAAATATGATTTATGTTAAGTGGTAAAAGTTTTAGAAATCCCCATTCATCCCTCACAACTTGCACCCCACTCCTCTCCATCCCCCAAACTTTAAAAAGTATATTGTAAGACTAATAAAATTTACATCCATAAAATTATATTTAACAATCTATATAAAAAAATAAACATGTTTGATTTATAATTCTTTTTTTAATAACTGATTCCAAATTATTATTTTCAAGATTACATATATGACTTTTTATAAATATCACACATCATTAATCGACATATTCAAATAAAAATAATTTATATAATTTTAGTAAAAAAAATTACATATTTGATTTTTTTTATATGTCACATACCATTAATTGTCATGTTCAACCTAAAGTACTTTAAATTATTCAAGGCAAAATAAATTCACATACTCAAGTCTAATCTACATACAATCTATTTATTATTTTTCACCTCTTTTAAACTTAAGACAATGAAAAGAGGTATATTTTTAATGGGCATTTGAAGTGCTACATGTAGAGTCTATGGTTACATAACAATGAGCACGGCATAACAGTTGAGAATTGTGAGAAATATAAATTAAAAAATTAAAAACTCACAACCCTAAAATTGCAGAACCCAAAAATTTTGCTCGGCACTTAACGTGCTGAGTGGCAATTTGCTCAGCACATGAAGGTACCGAGTGACATGTAGTAGGTTTTAAGTTAGCTTGGTGGAAGAAGAGCTCAACACTCAAAGGCAATGCTCGGTAGTCACTAGAAAGTGATACACAACAGAAGAGGATACCGAATGTTCTGTTTCATATACTTAATATTTTTACCACTTAAGATAGAGAGCCAAGCTGAAGTATTCAACAATAAACTTCTCAAAAAAATCAATGAATTCAAGTATGCCTGCTTGTTTTTCTATTCAACTAAGATTAAAATATTACAATATTTGAGAGCATTCGGCTTCAACTAGAAAACCCTAAAATAACTCTAAACTGGTAAAACTTGAAAATTCAATGAACTTTAAACTTGCATCACTAATGGCTACATACAATGGTTTCTGGAGCAATCACTGCTTTAGGACAAAACCAAAAACAAAAAAATTATAGAGTGAATAAGGGAAAACACTTGCAACTGGAGACAAGTTTCCTTTTGTCTCTACAACAACTGGATCTGTTGATGACTTGCCTTTTGCTTTGCTCTGCTCTGCAACTTGTATCTTCTCTGCTCTGTTGAACTGACTCTCTAAATGAATGAA
Source organism: Cupressus sempervirens (assembly GCA_028749045.1). Lineage (NCBI taxonomy): Eukaryota > Viridiplantae > Streptophyta > Pinopsida > Cupressales > Cupressaceae > Cupressus > Cupressus sempervirens. The sequence goes on along the minus strand of CM053790.1, from coordinate 636,539,146 downwards.
TGTAGAAAACATTCATTTTGTCAAATTCCATTTTCCCTCTCAATGTTCAAATTTCAAAATCACCTGCCAAAATAAATGCTTTCCATCTATGGATGCCTATGGAAAACTAAAATGTCCCTTTTCTAATTTTTGTATGATATTTCCAACCTTTAATCAGATCTTTAAGATCAAACAACTAATATCACAAAGATCCTCCAAATTTCTCAAGAAACCCCAAATCGGGTATGCCAAAAATGGTGCCAAAAGCTTCACAGCTTCACCTATTATTAATAAATCTGAAAATGGAAATTTTTACAGAACTTTCAGCAGCATAAAAGCCTACAAATTGACATTTCTAGATCTATATAGCCTTTACACAACAGCTCAAAAATGTAGGACCAAAACTATGTTCATCGGGCTCCCGAAATAGCACAAAATATGCCCGAAAACACCACAAAAACACTAATAATCTATCTCAAAAGTTTAATCACGTCCCAATATATATATTCAGCTCTATTTTAAACATTTAAAAGTCTGATATACAGAAGCAACCCAAACTGATATGAAATACTCAACTGTAAACACCAAACTCATACAAAAAAACACACTCGAAAACCCACAAATCTGCACTATTCAGCACAAAGGCAAACTCTGTATGAGCATGCACATGGAATGGCTTCAAACTCCCGTCCTTAGCCTTCCTAGAAACCTGCAAACTCCTGTTCTTGGGTCTCCCTGGAAACCTGCAAACTCCCGTTCTTGGGTCTCCTTCTCCACAGGTTTGGCAGCCTCTGAAGAATAACAAAGAATGAGCAAAAATCAAGTTCTGGAATGAGCCCAAAATGCCTCCAAACCCCTTAAAAGAGGCCATAACTGTAACTCACATCCAAGAGAGGTTAATGAAACTTATTTTAATAATAATTTTCATTTATTAGTCCAACGATTTCTAAAGATTAACCCCCTTTTTCTGAAACTTCACTTTCTTGGGCATGCCTGCCTTAGCAAAGATTTTCTTTTTTAATTATTTGAAAAGGGGACATGACAAGTCCTCCCCTCCCAATCATTGCTTGTCCTCAAGCAATGGCTGAATAATAAACCAATCAATCCACTTGGATCCCAAATGTAGTCATGAACTATACTACTACCAATTAACATAGGCTCCTGCAATATCCTCTGCAATATGACCAAGAGGAATCCATAATCAAATTGAAAATTATAGTTCAACCAAACTCCGAAATCACCACTACCACAATCAAAAACCCATGAGGCACAAACTCTTAGAACATTAGAACCCAAGTAAAGTGGACAAATCAAACTACCAACACAGTAAATACCATCAACACATCCCACTGGCCTATATTGAATGTACAATCCAACTCTACAACAATGGTGAACCCTCTTGAATGAAACTGTACCAAGTATGGAGAATCCACACACTGTACAACTCCTGTAGTCAACACAACTCTGCAAATCATCGGCCACTATCTCATAACCATAACTCCCATACACTGCTGATGGTGAAAAGACATTACAAGATAAAGAGTAAGAAATGGAATCCAAACCAAATTAGTCTGCCATCAACTCGTCAGCACAAGGATCAAATGCTAACTGATTTACATACCCTGCAATATAATGTTGATAAAAGAAACCAACCTCAATCAACAGCTCACCATGAAGAAGTGATACAACCCACTGTGACTAATCACCAGCTAAGTCAAGAGATGTCATAGCCAAAGGAGCAGAATCAATAACAACACCTGCTAAAGCATCACTTCAAAACTCCTTCTCTAAGTCATGTATTATCAACCTGTCAATTGCAGGACCTATCACCATGTCATGCCCATCACAACTCTCATCCCGAGGCATCAAACTATCCCATAATTGATGATAAGCACTAGGAACCAAAGTACATCTCTGTATCATCATCTCATCAACATGGTCATCAAAGGTAGATAGATGAGCATACCTCACAGTGTAATGCCGATAGAATGCACCAATCTCAGTCAATGGCTCAGACTGCAGTCCAGATGTAACTAACTGCAATCGATTATTAACCAAGTTGGAACTGACTACTACCTCTGAAGACATTGCGAAGGGAGTAGTATTACTAGTAGGAACCATGCCAACTATCATCTCACCAACATCACACATGGACTTTGATACAACATCTCTAGTCTTCGTGCCATTAGTACTAGAGGTCACCACCATGTCAGGGACACCACAAAAATTTGCTACAGCACCCAACTCAATTGAACCTGACTCTAGTGGGAATGAACCTGATATGCCAATGTTAGTATCAAGGATGGATGCATCCCCATCTCCACTGTCTCTAACAATCTTGACCATGGACATCCTCGGATCACCAAACACCACAGCTTGTGATTGTATAGAATCAAGTAAAGACTGTAGTCACTCTAACTCCATGGTCACCTTAGCCAAATGAAACTGTGACTCCTTGAGAGCCAACTGTGTACTCTCAAGAATCTCAGAAGTCACCTCAAGCTGCTCAGTAAGCTCACTCACCTCATCTTCCTTGGCCAACAATGCATCATATGTTGTACTGCCCCACGCCATAAGATAATCTCTGTCGGCTACCAACTGCATATAATTTTTTCTCAAAATCTGAATAGCCTCCCATAAAGAGTGGATCTCTGTCAAGGAAAGATAACTTCCTCCCTACTCATCACTAGTAGGAGAACCCCATCCATAAACTGCTAACAACTGATGAGCAGCATCAAAATGTTGGCAAGTGATAGCAATGTCTTGGTCACTAACTCTCAACTGATTAGACACATGATGGCACTGGTTTGATTGTCTCCTACAAACCTCCTCTGATGCACTGTCTAAAGGAGTGTCCTCAAAGTTACTAGTCTCTAGAGTATTACCATCCATATCCTGTGAATCAAATCTAAAGCTCATATCAACATACAGAGTATCAAAAACATTAGCATTTCTGTCCAACTCCTCTATACCCAAGGAAACTAAGTCTTCAAAACTGCCCACTGCATCCTTTTGGTTGTCATCAATGCCAATATGATCCTGGGACTCATCTATACACATTGCCAAATATGAAATATCATCAACACATTCCAGCAAGTATGGCCGACTGGATATATGAACAAAGCCCAACATTGGTGTATAAAAACTAATACCAACATCAGACAACATACTGGCACAAGAAAAGACAACACCGTGTAATCTGCTAATCAAATCCATGATAGCACCCAAACAAACACTGCTACCAAAAAGTGTTAAAGATCTCCAGTCAACTGAATCCCAAATGCCAATATAACAATCTCGAGTCCATATCCGTAAACTAGAATCAACTAGTAACTCAAGAAAACTCCTCACCTGAGTAATATGATCAATACCAACTAACTCCACATACCTGTCATGATGAGATAATGAAATCACACTACTATCTTTGTTCACCTTCAGTTGGCTAGACAAATCATGTGAAGTACTACCAGCCTCAACCTCATGTGATGAAGCATCTAACTGTGTCTGGTACTCTTTCTCAGCAAAGTCATGAATGCTCAATGTCTGCTCATCTCTACCAGGTATCTCACCATCCTGCACAACAACATCCTCATAATCATCATCTAAACCCACTACATTATAGTCACTGCCTGTTGTAACTATACCATCCTGAATACCTGTGGCATCACCCTTTGACGACCTGTAAACAATTGTCTCAATTTGAGTATCAAGTTGATCTTTACTATCAATCTGTGTAATATCCTTTCCCACCACCTCCTGTGGCAGAGTAGAATCTGAGACCTCTACCTGGCTATCAGCTAGTTTCTCAAATTCCTCATGCAAGTTCTTGGGAATTGTGTCATCTGTCCTGTGAGAAAATCTGCCAAATAGAAATCCAGTCAACTTATCCACCTTAGCTGGGTCAGATAACATGTCATTTATACGGTGGTGCTCAACCAACTGTTTAGACATGTCATGGCTTATTTTCATAAGTTTATCTCGAATGTCTAAATAACCATCCTTTCTATTATTTTGACTCTGGCTATCAATTGTCCAAGATAGTTCCCTCTGAGACTCTGTACTATACCTGTCCATTCTGGATAAAGTAGAGTGTAACCCCAATAGGATATAACTTCTTCAAACACCAAGAACTAACATGCAAATGATTAGAAGTAGCATGCAACCATAGATTTGGACATGCAACTGATTAGAAGCAACATGCAACCACCAAATTATGACATGCAAGATCTGGGTAGTTGTCAAAACTAACATGCAAGATCTGGGTAGTTGTCAAAACTGACATGCAAACTTCTACAACCACCAAATTCACCAAGAACTAACATGCAAATGATTAGAAATAGAATGAAACCATAGATTTGGACATGCAACTGATTAGAAGCATGCAACCACCAAATTATGACATGCAAGATCTGGGTAGTTGTCAAAACTGATATGCAAGATTTGGGTACTTGTCAAAACTGAAATGCAAACTTCTACAACCACCAAATTCACCAAGAACTAACATGAAAATTATTAGAAGTAGCATACAACCATAAATTTTGACATGCAGCTGATTAGAAGCAACATGCAATCATAAATTATCACATGCAAGATTTGGGTAGTTCTCAAAACTGAAATGCAAGATCTGGGTAGTTGTCAAAACTGACTTGCAAACTTCTACAAACCCTCAGGCTGGCAAGATCATGGCTCTGATACAACTGAAATGTCCCTTTTCTTATTTTTGTATGATATTTCCAACCTTTAATCAGATCTTTAAGATCAAACAACTAATATCACAAAGATCCTCCAAATTTCTCAAGAAACCCCAAATCGGGTATGCCAGAAATGCTGCCAAAAGCTTCACAGCTTCACCTATTATTAATAAATCTGAAAATGGAAATTTTTACAGAAATTTCAGCAGCATAACAGCCTAAAAATTGACATTTCCAGATCCGTATAGCCTTTACATAACAGCACAAAAATGTAGGACCAAAAATATGCTCATCGGGCTCCCGAAATAGCACAAAATATGCCCGAAAACACCACAAAAACACTAATAATCTATCTCAAAAGTTTAATCACATCCCAATATATATATTCAGCTCTATTTTAAACATTTAAAAGTCTGATATACAGCAGAAACCCAAACTGATATGAAATACTCAACTGTAAACACCAAACTCATACAAAAAAACACACCCGAAAACCCACAAATCTGCACTGTTCAGCACAAAGGCAAACTCTGTATGAGCATGCACATGGAATGGCTTCAAACTCCCATCCTTAGCCTTCCTGGAAACCTGCAAACTCCCATTCTTGGGTCTCCCTGGAAACCTGCAAACTCCCGTTCTTGGGTCTCCTTCTCCACAGGTTTGGCAGCCTCTGAAGAATAACAAAGAGTGAGCAAAAATCAAGTTCTGGAATGAGCCCAAAATACCTCCAAACCCCTTAAAAGAGGGCATAACTGTAACTCACATCCAAGAGAGGTTAATGAAACTTATTTTAATAATAATTTTCATTTATTAGTCCAACGGTTTCCAAAGATTAACCCCCTTTTTCCGAAACTTCACTTTCTTGGGCCTGCATGCCTTAGCAAAGATTTTCTTTTTTAATTATTTGAAAAGGGGACATGACAGAAATAAACTGACAAGGTAGATGGGTGTGGGGCTCGAGGACAACCTAGAGGCTCTCAATGTTCAATTTCCAACACTCCCCCTTTGTCTTGAGACCCACAAACAAGGATCACTATAGATCCAAATCAACTACACCAAGATGCTCTCTTAGGTGTAAAAAATTTCCAATGCCTAATGGATTTGTGAAAATATTTGCTAGCTGCTGCTCAGACTTACAAAATTCCATCTTGATATCTCCATTCTCCACCAACTCTCTGATGAAGTGATATATGATCTCAATATGTTTTCTTCTCCCATGGAAGACTCGATTCTTGGATAATGCAATTGATGATATGTTGTCACAATAAATTGTGGTTCTATCATTTTCCCTTTCATTCAAATCTATCAAGATCCTCCTTAGCAAAATCGCTTGACATGCTGCTGCATTTTTTGCTATGTATTCAACCTCTAGTGTAGATTGAGCAACAATAGGTTGTTTCTTGGATGCCCATGAAATTGCACCTGATCCCATATGGAACATGTATCTAGAAGTGCTCTTCCTATCATCTATACTTATAGCCCAATCACTATCAGTATAACCCACCAACTTGAAATCATTATTTACAGTATACAAAATTATAAATCCCTTGGTACCTTTCACATACCTTAGGATCCTCTTTCCCGCTTGCTAATGGGAATCATTTGGTGTTTCTATAAATCTAGAAATCAAACTTAGTGCATGCATTAGGTTTGGCCCAGTTGCAGTTAAATACATTAAACTTCCAACCATACTCTCGTATAGTGTTGGATCCACTCTCTTGCTAGAGTCTTCCTTGCTCAACTTCAGACCTACTGCTATTGGTGTTGGGGTTGCCTTACTATTCTGCATTTTAAATCTCTCCAAGATTTTCCCTGCATACTTTTCTTGAGAGATGAAGATGTCATCATGCATTTGATTTACTTCTATGCCTAGAAAGTATTTGAAGAGACCTAGCTCTGTCATTTCAAACTCAATTTTCATGGCCTCTTTGAACTCACCAATTAGAGCCCTTGTAATTACTAGTAAAAATCAAATCATTACATACAAGATAATAGTCAACACATTTCCATTTTCTGCCTTGATGTACAGAGTAGGCTCACCATTGCTTTTGCTAAAGCCATTGCTCATAAAATATGAGTCAATCCTACTATACCACACCCTTGAAGCTTGCTTGAGCCCATAAAGAGCTCTCTTCAATCTATATACTTTATTCTATTCATCTGCAACTTCATAACTAGGTGGCTGCTCCACATATACTTCTTCTTTCAATACACCATTTAGGAAGATGAACTTCACATCCATTTGATATACCTTCCATTTGTCCTGAGCTACAATTGTTATGACAACACACATGGTTTCCATTCTTTCAAATGGGGCAGAAGTCTCATCATAATCTCTTCCATACTATTGTTTGTAGCCCTTTACTACCAACCTTGCCTTATGCCTACCAATCTTGCCTTCAGCATTGCATTTGGTCTTGTAGACCCATTTTACTCCAATCACTTGCTTCTTGGAAGCAAAATTAGTTAGCTCCCATGTCTTATTCCTTTCTATAGCATATATGTCCTCATCCATGGTATTACACCATTTCTTCTCCTTAACAACTTCTTTAAAAAATGTTGGATCACTATGAGAAAATAATGCAAAATTAACACTCTCATCATAATCTTCATACCTTTCATCTTGGTATATCTCCCTAAGACTCTTGGTCTTTCTTGGTAATAGGGAGGAGAGTGTGGGATCAGAATCTTCACTGCTACTGCTTTGTCAACTAGCTCGGTCTTCACTGTTACTCAGCACTGACAGTCAATCATGCTTAGAGAAGCTCAACAATAATTGAGGCTGCTTGCCTTTTCTTCTATCTGCTCCTTCTTCTTGCTATTCATTATCATTTTCTTCACTTATAATTGGCACTTTACTTGAGGTGCTTGGTGATTCATCAGTCAGTCCATACCATGACTAATTTTTAAGAAATTCCACATCTCTTGAGAGAATCATCTTCTTGTTCAATGGGTCATACAATCTGTATGCCTTCAATTCTGAGTTGTACCCTATCAAGATGCACTTCACACTTTTGTATCCAATTTCTAATTTTTCTCATTAGGAACATGTTCATATGCAACACATCCAAACACCCTTAGGTTTTCAATTGTCCATCTTCCTCGTGACCATGCTTCCATTTGAATTCTATCACGGAGTGCCTTTGTAGGGCACCTATTAATTAGATAAATTGTTGTTTACATAGCCTCTCTCCAAAATTCAGTTGGGAGACTTTTCTCTTTCATCATGCTCTTTTGCATTTCAACAATGGTCCTATTTTTTCTTTTAGCCACTCCATTCTGCTATGGTGTATAACTAGCTGTGAGTTCTTCCTTTATGCGATATTTCCTACAAAAATTTACAAAAGAATTGGAGGTATATTCCCCTCCTCTATCTGATCATAGAACCTTGATATAGTGTCCCCATCCCCTTTTAGCCTGGGCTTTAAAGTCAAGTAACTTATCAAATGCTTCAGATTTAGATTTCAAAAAATAAACCCATGTCCTACGACTGAAATCATCAATAAATGTCATGAAATAAGTACTCCCCCCAATGGAAGTAACTTGCATAGGACCAACTAGGCCAGTATGCACTAGCTCTAATGGATATCTAGCCCTCCTAGAATTTCAAAACTTAAAGGGAAGCCTATGTTGCTTACCCAAAATACAAGCCTCACACTTGTCACATGAATTTTCTATGCGTGGCAAACCTTCTACAATTCTTTTATTTGACAATAAATTTAAACCAACATAGCCAAGATGACTATAACTGAGGTGCCATAGCCGTGAAGGGTCTTCAATCACACTCCTTAGAGCTGATTGTGTGGGAGGTGCAACACTAACTTAAGATGAGAAACATGTCTCAATCCTCAAGTGAAACATTATGTTCTTTGTCATTTGAACTGCTACAAGTAAATTCTTGCTCTCATCTATTTCGTGAATGACACATATGTAATACTCCATCAGCACTTTGTATCCATTTTGAATGAGCTTACCAACGCTCATCAAATTGTGCTTCATACTAGGGGCAAAATACACATTTTGTATTTCTTTCTTCTCACCTTTCTTGGTGCAAACCATAATAGATCATTTGCCTACAATTGGTAGGGTTCCATTGTTACCCATTTAAATCTCAGATTTGAAACTCTTGTCAATGAATGAAAGCATGGTTTCATTACCACTCATGTGGTTGCTACATCCATTGTCAAGGTACCAAACCTCAGGGCTTCCTTCTTCACCAACATTACACATGATGAACGCAGTGGCATTGTTCCCACTTCCCATGTTCACATCAGCCACGTTTTCTTGTCCTGACTGATCATTTTGCTTCTTCCAACATTCACTTGCATAATGCCCATATTTATGATAGTAGTAGCATTCTACATTACTCTTATTTGAATTGTAGTTTTTCTTACCTCCTCTTGAAGTATTTTGTGAGGTACTTGTTCCATCTTCTCTTCTTGAGCTTTCTACTGTAGCGTTTCTTTGTCCTCCATTACCTTGGCCTCTGCCTCTAGAGTTTCTTCCTAGGTCATTTCTTCATCTCCCCCTTCCTCTTGGATTTGACTGAGCCTTGAATGCTTGCTCTTGGGAAGAAGAAGATGCAGATCTATTGATCCTATGTTCATGGGTTTGAAAAGTACCCATCAACTCATCCATTGTCAAAATAGTGAGGTCTTTTGCCTCTTTTATGGTCATGGCCAAATTGTCATATTTATGAGGTAAACTCCTCAATATCATTTCCAGTATCCTCTACTCTTGATAGTCTTCTCCATTTGATTTCAGTTGATGAATCACATTGGAGGTCCTTGAACTAAAATATGCAATTGATTCATTTTCCTTCATTTGAAGGTTCTCAAACTCCCTTGTTATATTCTATAGCTTTACTGTACAGACTTTATCAATCCCCTTGAAGTTCATCTCAAGGATATCCCATGCTTCCTTTGCATAACTTGCTGTTGCAATTTGCTTCAATCAAACTTAATGCCTTTGCATCTTTCCTCCTTGACTCTTTCAAATGAGTCTTTTGTGCATTTGTGAGGGCAGCATACTGAGTTGGTTCTATCACATCATTGAACCCATTTATAAAAAACTCCCATAAATCATTTGCAACCATTATGGTTTTCATCTTCTTTTCCCATGTATCATAATTTTTCTCATTAAAGGATGGTGGTTGCTGCCATATCTTTCCTGTATCTACTGCCATGTCAAATATCCAAAGAAAACAAATGCCCTAACTAACTGTGGATGTGGGACCTTAAAGATTTGATACTATGTGAGAAATATAAATTAAAAAATTTAAAACTCACAACCCAAAAATTTCGCTCAGCACAAACTATTTCCGATTACTAGTTTTTCTCAGCACTTGAAGGTGTCGAGTGGAAATTTTCTCGCCACGTGAAGGTGCCGAGTGATAGGCATGCCACATGAAGGTGCCAAGTGATAGGTTGCTCGGCATGTGAAGGTGTTGAGTGACATGCAGTATGTGTCGAGTTAGCTCAGGACAAGAAGAGCTCAGCACTCAAAGGTAATGCTCAGTAGTCACTAGAAAGTGATACACAATAGAAGAGGATGTCAAGTGTTTTGTTTCATATACTTAATATTTTTACCACTTAAGATAGATAGCCAAGCTAAAGTATTCAACAATAAACTTTTCAGAATAAACAATGAATAGATGAAGAGCAATGGATTCAAGTATGCCTTCTTATTTTTCTATTCAACTGAGATTAAAATATTACAAAATTTGAGAGCATTCGACTTCAACCAGAAAACCCTAAAATAACTCTAAACTGGTAAAACTTCAAACTTCAATGAACTTTATTTAAACTTGCAGCTCTAATGGCTACATATAATGGTACCTAGAGCAATCACTGCTTCAATAGGACAAAACCAATAACAACAAACTTATAGAGTGAACAAAGGAAAACACTTGCAACTAGATACAAGCTTACTTCTGTCTCTACAACAACTGGATCTACTGATGAGTTTCCTTTTGCTTTGCTCTACTCTGCAACTTCTATCTTCTCTACTCTGCTGAACTGACTCTTTGAATGAATGAATGTAGAAAACATTCTTTTTGTCATATTCCATTTTCCTCTCAACGTTCAAATTTCAAAATCACCTACCAAAATAAATGCTTATCATCCATGGATGCCTGGAGGAAACTAATTGACAGGGTAGATGTGCATGGGGCTCAAGGAAAACCTGTAGGCTCTCAATGTTCAATTTCTAACAAGAATGTTGTCAAACATGGGTGCCTGCTTCTTTTTTTTATCTGCCACTGAAACTAGGGTTTCCACAGCCTCATAGAATTAGAGTTTCATTTGTGCAATTTTGCCATTAATGAAATAATTCATTGCTTTGTACCTCAATTTTTTCAAAAGAATTCTTCTGGTTCCAAAGACTCTCTTAGATTTCAGTTGCTATAGTGACTACAACTCATTTGGGCCCACTCTCAACTATTTGATTAATTTTTGGAATTTTTAATTGATTCTTTTACTTGTCCTATGGTCAATAATTGCAGCAAGATTCAGTTTTTATTATTATTTTAATTCAAATCTTGATTTTCAATCATGAATTTAAATAATATTCTCCTTTCTAAATTCAGAGACCTGCATTTTGAATTATATTTTCGAGCTACAAATAATATTTTAATATATGGTCAAAAAGATGTTAAAATTTTCCCTATAGTACAACTTGACCAAACTTATCCCTATTCAAATTAAATTTATACCATATTTATATATATGGTACTATTTGTGAAATGTCCATAAGATATTTTTATATTTGCTTTTATTTATTAACAAGTTGAAAATTTTATTATCCATAAATTAATAAATAATAAATAAATACATGGATATGTGCACATCGTACTGTTCACTGTGGTGTGTACTTGACTGAATGTGAGCCCCACATTTGGAATATTCCGCTGAAATTAGTGAAACATTTGTGTTAAGGGTCTGTTTGGCTATGGGAATATAAAAATGGGAATAGCAATACCTATTTTGGAATACTTATTTTTTAATAGAAAATGGGGTTATGTATTCCTATTCTTATTTGGTTCACTCAAAATGTGATGTGGAATACATGGACTCAAAAATTTATGATTTCTAAGATTAAAAAATAAAAATGAGGTGGAATACCAAATCCTCATTTTTGGGCCAAAATTGGAATACGAATTCCAATTTTATTCTTATTCCAATTTCTATTTGGTGCATACAAAGAGAAAATTCAAAATTTTAAGAATATACATATGCATATTCCACTTGTATTCCCGTTACCATATGGTCCCTAAGTAATAACAACATAATTTGACTCTTACTCCAAAACTCTTGAAGTACAAAGACAAATGGGATTAGCAGGTTTTTACTCACAGTGGCTAAGATGCAGTGCAAATGGAACTTTGCTTTGTTAAATTTTGGGTCTTTCAATTACACTATGGTTATGTAGCAACATAAGTTGCCCACTCACATACTCATACTTTGAAGGTATGACAATTAAACTGTTGAATCTCTTGCAACTTGTATTTATGAAGGTATGACTATTAAACCATTGAATTTCTTACAACCTGTATATATGCTATCGGTAGTGGCATCATCGCTCTAAAAATAAAATATACTCAAAGAAAGCTGAATTGGAAAGACGTGTTTAAATTTTTTTAAATGTCTTTGCTTGACCCTTTGGGTCATACTGTTAAATAAACATAATTGAATCTGCCTCTTGGATTTAATAACACTTAAGATATCAAATTTGATTTCAAGCATCTTGTTGATGTGTGTTTTATGACTCACCAAACAGTAGAACAAAATACCAAAATATCTTATCCTCTCTTGAATAAAGTCTTGTGTATGCTAAGATTGCTAGAAGATCATACAATGACTTCAAGGTTCCTTTAATGTCAGGTCTTGACTGTGGATAAGATCAGTGGTTGATGTGATTTACTGATGATAACAAGGGGCCTTACGTGTTTATTCATATTCATTTCAAGCCATACTAGATGTGGGAGCTATCTTTAGGTTCTACAATGAAGTGCTTTTTTTGGATTTTTTACAGAATACGCAAAAATTAAATAGGATGGGGTTGAGGAATTCTATTCTAATCCTAAGGGTAGTGATAACAACAAATAGTATTCTAGTGGACAAATTCCTCAATTTACTAAATTCTGCTTCGCCAAGTTATACTACAACTAAGCATGAACCAGTGCAATCTTCAAGGGTTATGCCAAAGATTTTCATATCACCACATACACCATCATAATGAACAATGTATACAAATGATAGAAGTTGAGCATATGCATGAAAGGGGTTCAGGATAACTTTACACAACAAATTAGAATCACCAAAACATCAAAAGTATGAACCAAAGGAATTCATCAATACACCATCATATTCTCCATTGTAATCACCACACATTGACTATGCTAAACTTAATCTACTTGAAGAATTTTAGAAGAACAAGCAAGAACTAAGATACATCAAGTATTCACCAAGTGCCAATGAAAATTTTATCATCTTAGTAACTCATAGAAACAATCTCATAAAAATCTCCTCTTACAAATGAGAAATGAGGCCTTTATATAGGTCCTCGATTAAAATGGGTGGCCCGAATAATCACAATAACCGATGGCCAAGATTGTGCCACATCTACCCTAATTAGGGTTAGGGCAATGGAAAGGAATCTACATTAATGCCATAAGAAATCCACTACTGTAGTGGGTAATAAATGCCCACTATGCATGCTAATTTAAGGAGTGGGGTGTAATAAATGATCCCTATGAACACCCACTATGCATTTAATGCATCTATCCTTAATTTCTTTGACTAAAAGATTGAAATCGATCTAACACTATTTCCAACTCCTCTATACTGATGCTTGGTGTAGATTCTTGCTTGAATTCTAGAACTGCAATTGCTCTTTATGCTTTTTCCAAGCTTTCATCCCAATCTGGTAGTAAGTCCTTAGTTGTGTGCATTGTGTTTGAGAAGATGGAGAACTTCTCAAAATCATCTCTTCCATATACATTTGGCTAAAAGAATTCCTCTATCTTGACTTTCAGATTATCAGTTGTCATTTTCTCTTCCCCCAATCTTTGTGATAACAAGGATGCAACTCCATTTGATATTCCTTGCTTGATGTTATCAACAATCTTTTTCCATCGATTGGATTCCCTGGTAAAGCTCTCAAACATTTCCTTAGCCACGATCACTACACTGTACCATCAAATAAAGTAATATACATCCCCCTCACTGATAACTTGACCATCGATCAATTCTTGTTTTGCAGTATCCATTAGACTCTGGATGTCGGAAATCACCTCTTCTTGGTAAATATGCTCAACCACCCATGATTCCTCCATGCACTGGATCCTAGAGACTGCAACCAATGCCCTATTGTGCACTTGCACTAATTCTTTTACATGTTTGAAGGCTACCTCCTGAATTCCTTCGATCCAAATCTTTGCACCTTGAGCAATCCGCTTGATTCTATGAATATCACATACCACTTCACTAGAAACACCTGTTGGAGGGACAAATGATGGACCTTCCTCTCTTACTAGATGAGGCAAGTTATTGATGTACTGACATAAGGCTTGAATTTCTCTTTTCTGCTTTTCATACCCTTCTTCTACTTTCTTCAGCCTATCCTTCAAAGCCTATGTGGAGTCATCAAATTCTTCCAATATTTACTCTTGGGAGGCCAAACCAAGATTTACTTCTATAACATGATATTCATCTAGAGCAATATGATTTTTCCCTTTGTCAATTGTCGGAGTCGCAATCTACAAGATTCTGGATCCTAATTCACCTTTGATGAATTTAGTATATCTTTTTGCTTTCCCTTATTCTTTTGATTGGTTTGATTAGTCCAAAATTTCCTGTAATTCAATTACTGGATCAACTTCCTTTTGTTGACACAATTGAATTCTTTTCCTCAACCATTCCAGAATGGGTATACTTTGGTCCCCTAAAATTACCAATTGTTCTTTCCTTTGGACCGCTCGAATGTCAATCTCCTCTTCACCTCCTAGACTATCCATTGTAACCTCAGGAACTACAGCTTCGGCACTTGGAAGATGTATTGCTACCCCTGGAGTTTCTTCCTCTAGTGGACCATCTCACTCATTAATCATTTCTCACTCTAAGCTCATAGAAAGACTTTCTTCTGTAGCAATATCTTGATCTATCCCTCTTTCTTGCATGGATTTTTCATAAGCATTTATACTCAACCTATCATGAATTGGCCTATCCAAATTCTCTTCTTGCTCAAATCTCCTTATATTTGTCCCTACATCCTACCTTTCAAAATTTTCTATCTCTTGGACACTTGGAGTTCAACTCGGAGAAGAGGGAGCATCTTCATGTTTCTGCTTCTTATTTTGAGGTTCCTAGATGACTTCCTCAATCCTAGGCTACTTTTCTTGAGGTACCTCCTTCCCTTTCTTGGTTCTTACATCTTCGGATGGAGTTCCCCTTTCTTCAATAATCCCTTTAGATATTTGTCTTGATCTTTCATCCCTAAGTGGTCTGTGGCGAAGCAACCTATATACGAATCCATTAGCCAGTGCAACTAATTTTTCAAGCTTACACTCGATCCACAACTTTGTAAAATCTAGGATTGGTTTTGAAAGAGCTTCAAGAACTATAATTTCTTTCTTCTTCCAATCAAATGGTTGAATTGTCATTTCTGAATTGAATCCTTTTCGCATCACATTTGGGTCCTCCTCTATTTGATTAGGAACCTTGAATATGTTGCATGTTCTAATAATGTTCAATGGTAGTCTTGAATGCAACCTTTTTCTAATCTTGTTCTCGTCTATTGCATTTGCCCAAAAGTCTTCAAGGTGAACCTTGTGTTCGTACTTTGATCCTCTTGCTGATGAAATCTTGTTGCAAGGATCAAAATCATTCCTCTTTGGATAAAGCGGAAGGCGAAAGAAGTGAAGCTCATCTGATGATTTCTCTGCAGCTTTTAGACATGGGCATACCTCAGTTTTCCCTTCTCCTATGGAAATTGGAAACTGCAATCCCAACTTCTTCTTCCCTTTCTAAATCTTGTCATAGGCAGTAAGTTGTCGAGTAAGCTCTAACAAGACCATCTTATCCATTGGATACCTGGTAAATTTGTATGGATCTCTATAGAATCCTTGAACTCAGATGTATGAAAAGGTAGGAAACTGAATGAACCAGGTGCCATATTCCTCAATCAACTTCATTGCACTGATTGACATTCTTATATGTGGCCTCTTTTGTAGTGTTCTTACTATGCACATGGAAAATATATGATTACCCCTCATGTAATCATCCTTTGAATACAAAAGCAACTATGGGTAACATTCATGGACTTTGAGGTGTTGGCTTGCACTTCCAATTGGTCCTTTGCATCGTAGTCCATCATTAAATGTTCTTTGTGCTAGCATGTAGTTGACATAGGAGCTCATGTAAAATCTCCTTGTATGCTCTAGATTTATCAACTGCTCATTTAAGTTAACACTTATGAGCCCAACCCAATCTATTATGTCACCTTCCTCCATTACCTGCTCAACAAAATACCACATCCAAGATTCAAACCTATAAGAATAAGGCATGCCAAATATGTGACTCAACATCATGACCATATCACTATATTCCCTCTGCAAGTTGAGCCATACTATTTCTTTAGGAATCTTGGAATGATGCGGTCTATTCTCTTTCAACCATCTTTTGTTGATTATTTCTTCACAAAAATTGATTCTAGATGTATCGATTCTCAGTGTTTTCTCTTGTGTTTTTGTGGCCACCCTTGGATTTGAAGGAATTCCAAATGCTTTAGAAATGGGTGCTGGAGAAAATTTTGCTAGAATATTTTGTTCAGAATCCCGGATGGTTCTATCTCTAGGACTGTAATGCTTGGTACATTCCACAATTAACTCTGGATGCTGAAAAGAAGGAGGGAAACTAGCTGCAGCAAAAATTCCACTTCTCACAATTTTTGTAGCCAGGTGTGTTGGGTGATAGTCGTTATATCTGAGCATTCTTCAGTTAAAATCTTTCAAAGCAAGGCTACCAAGACTTGTATCTCCAATTTCTATTCTCTTTGACATGATTTTGGATTCAGGATAGAATCCTCTCCTTTCATTCTTTATCAATTGTCCTCGCATTTCTCCTATTCCCCTGGGCTCTGCCATTTTCCTTTCTTGCAAAATAGAAAACGTACATACATGAGACTATGCAAGGAAAGTATTAAAAACAACAGATATGACTTGTCCATAAGACAAAAAATTTTGATTTTCACCAAAATTTCCATACTCCTTTCAAGATTCACTTTCTAACACTTCCGCGAGAAATATGAAATTTCACAACTCACTGCAACGGAAATTCCTTTTTGATAGGATTCAAAATCTTCTGTCATGAATTCCCAAATAAGTCCTCAACAATTTTAGAAGATTTACCAAAAAATCTGCTTGCTTGAACTCCTCGAATCTTACTCCTATTCTCAATTTGCTCTTCAAATTTTTGTGTGAGCCTGAATGAATGAGAGGATATCTTATATAAATCATTCTTCAAAAAGATGCCTTTAAAGCTGCAGACTATAATTAAGTAGTTGCTTTACTTAACCATCAAGGTTTCCATTTTTTGTGCCATTTGTCACTTTTTTGCTGCTTGATTCAAAAAGTTGCTATCTTTAATGCTCTTAGCTTCATCATGAAGCCAAGTATTCTTCTATTTTGATTTTTTTTAGTTTTATTAATTATATATCAATTAAAAAATCAATATTTAATTAATTTCTATATTTAAATGAAAAAATCAAATTCATTTGCAACGTTTTCTCCATTTTTATTCTTTTAATATTTTGGATTATTGTTCAAAAAAAAATCAAATTAAATATTAGTAAACTAATATTTAATTTGTTTTATGTAAATCCAAAAAATACTTTTTTGAAGGAACATTGCTTTTTTCGCTTTTCTCTTAACCCAATTTTTCACTTCTTAGGGAATTTCGTCTTCCTCTAAATTTTGAATTTTTTCTCAAAATTTTCAATTTTCCCGCTTTTCACAATTTTTTAACAAATTATTGTGCTCCAATCAATTTATGGGAGCGGGTTTTCTATGAAATCAAGGATTTTAACTTTTACAAAATATTCCTTACTCCCTTAAAACTTGCACTCCACACTTTTATGAAAGCAGAATTTTGATGGAGTGAAGGAATTTGTCTTTTCCATGACTTCTTCAAATTTTCACTCCACACTTTTTATTATCGGACTTTTTTAGAATGAAGGATATGCAATTTTAAAATCACTGGAGATTTTCATTAGTTGACCATTCCCTTAGTTCTACTGACCTATGCTCCATGATTTTTGGGAATCCTGAATCCCAAAATAGAGTAATCATTTGTATAAGGATCGAGTTTTTTGGTCAGAATCCAAATCCGATGAAGACCATCACTACAAAAGTTGGTAAGCACCTTCAAAATTTGCCATTCCCTAATTTATACTTGAAACTCATAGCTTCATTTGGTGTAGTGACAAGAGTGGAGCCTTCAAACACCGACTCCTGTCACATCACTGAAATATTGGACCTATTGATTCAGAAACTATGTCATCTTGGAAACCAAATGTGCATTTTCCACAAATCTATTATAGTTAGGCCTGATGAAAAGGTTAAGTCTGGTATCATGCAGCTTTGAAAGTTAACAAGAAACTACAAAGATTTCCCAAAATGGAGGATTTTTCTTTGCATGAAATTTCCTTCATTCCTATTGAATTGCACTCGATCCACTACTTCATGAAAGAAAAATTTTGATGGAGTGAAGGAATTTATTCTATTCCTCCATTTCCTTGAAACTGCGCTCCATGATTTTTGGAGCGGGCTTTTTATGAAATGGCGGATTTCGTCTTTTTCAAAATTATCCACATCCACTCCAAAGATGCACCTCTGCATGTGAGAGCGGGGTTTTTGAGGATTGGAGGATTTTGCCATATTCCTCCACTCCTGCTGACTTGTGCTCCATGCGTTATACAAAGTGGGATTCTTATGGAGTGAAGGATTTTGGTTTTTTTTGTGACTCCTTCAGTCTTGCGCTCTGCAAAAGAAGGAAACAGATGCAAAAAAATTTTTAAAAATGGAAGGGGGTCCCAGGCATGGGCGTGGTGTGATAGGAGGTCACAACATCTGGCAACTCCACGAGGAAATGTTACAAACATTTCAAGGATAAGACTTAATCCGAACTCAAAATCTCTAGTTTCTCAATCTTACGTCATCAATAAGAGAGAAAACAAGCTCAAAAGGGGAGAATAATCATATATTGGATCAAAAACACATTTACTCTACAACAACTTGAGTGTGTACAATTATATTAATTCCATCTCAACAAGACCACTCAGAAATCCTAGGATTAATCATGATAAGTTATTGATTCCTCTTGACTTCAAAAGCATCCTGGACATTGCCCTGCTACCAGTCAGGCATACATAGCCCCAATGGAGTTATCGCTGTAAAACCAATGGAGATTTCTCCACTTTCGATGAATTATTCTTTAGAACACCTATGGAGATTTCTGCGTACCCCCAAAGCCAATCTCATTATTTCATCATTTTTCTCTTTTTTTTTATTCCTTTTGAATTTGTATTTCATTTCTCTCTTTTCTCTTGGCTTGTAAGCAATGAAGCTTACCATGGATTTAGGAGTTACAGTGAGACTGAAGCAAGATTTTTAAAATTTTCACAAGTCATGACCTTTCCAAAGACACATCAATGGACTTAGAGCAATAGTTAAGAGTGTGAAATATGTGCCAACCTCAGAGTTCATGCATCAAGACATAATGTATGATTAACCTTCCCAGTCAAGTATGTTTTCTAACCTACTAAAAATATATGAAGGATAGCCGAGATTTTAATGCTCTTCATAACAATTATCCAAGAAATGAAATAAACAAAACTCGACGAAGTCTTCAGATGAAGTAACCAAATCATGACACCACTACACTTGCAAAAAAAGATTCTCACAACTACGAGCCACCTAACAAAAGCCAAAACTGAAGACAAAACCAAAAGAAGAAAGAAAACCAAACCACCCAAGACAGAAAACCCAGGGAAAAAGAAAACAAAACAAACAAGGGAAAGAAACCTAAACTACACAAAGCGAAAACTCCTAACTAGGAGAGGGGAGACAAACCAAAACCCCTGCCTAACTAAAAGGAAAAAAAAAAAAAACAAAAAAAAAACACACCACAAAGGAAAACCTAAACTAACTATGTACAATTTAGGCTTCACAAAGAAAACCTAAGGGCAGAAATAATGCTTGAGGAATTGCACATTCTTGGGCAACTGAACTTCCTTTCCTATTAGAGTCTTAAGCTTGAATGCATTATCTCCCAAAATTTCAGAAATTTGATAAGGACCTTTCCACAGATTATCAAACTTTTCATGTCCACCTTTCTTTTCATGTTCCTTATCCCATCAAAGTACCAGATCTGAAATTCAAAATTCTTAACCTTTGCCATTTTGTCAAACCATCTCTTAACAACTCCTTGATGTTTAGCAAACTTTTCCAATGCTTCATCCCTATTCTCTTCCAAGTGCAATAATTGGGTCAAATGTGTCTACACTCTATCTTCTCCTTCCATAAAATCTTGCATGAATTGTAGTGTTGGAATCCTCAATTGGATTGGAAAAATTGGATCTTGTCCGTAGACCAAATTATATGGAGATGTCCCCAAAGAACTCTTTATTCTGATCCTATCCGCCCAAAGTGTGAATCTTAGCTGTGTATGCCAATCGCTAGGGTTATTTTCTAATAACTTCTTCATTGCACTCAATAGATTTTTGTTTGTTCATTCTGCCAATCCATTCCCTTGTGGATAGCGGTTTGATGAAAAGTTTAGTGTGATCCCATAGTCAAATGCCCAGTTTGAGAACTTCAATGATCTAAATGCTGGCCCATTATCACATACAAATGCTTGGGGACATCCAAACATGGTAATGATATTTTCTTCAAAAAATTTGATAACAACCTTTGTTGTAGAATTTTTCAAGGATTGATCCTCGATCCATCTAGTGCAATAGTCTGTAGCAGTCAGGATTTATTGGTGGTGTCCTGATGATGGTGGATTGATGGGACTGATGAAATCTAACCCCCATTTTGCAAATGGTTTTACTTCAATAACAGGTTGTAATGGCATAGAAGGATTTCTTTCATGTGTCGTAGTTATCTGACATGTGTGACAAGTCTTCACGTGTTCATAAGTGTCTTTAAACAAGGTTGGCCAATAATACCCTGCTCTTGATATTTGATGAGCCATAGCCAAACAACTTCCATGATTGGTTCCATATTTACTATGAAAATGCTCAATGATGTGTCCAACCTCTTCCTTTACAACACATCTCAAATAAACCCCATCATGATTCTTTCTATATAGCACAGATCCTTGAAGCATAAAATTTTGACTCTTCATTCTCAATGAACACTTTTGAACAAAATTCAAGTGTGATGGAGACTTATGGTTTAGAAAATAATGAACAATACCATCATACCATTCATCTGGGGATACTTCTTCTAACACATATACTTGTTGTACTAACCTGGGACTAGTTGTAGACAAGGTTTGAGCTAGAACGTGTCCTTGTACCAACTTCATTAGTTGTATCTCCATGTCATATTCTTGAATAATTGCCATCCGCTTTCCTCTTCTTTCTCCCAATTCATTCTGCATTAGCAAAGTCTTTACTGCTACATCAGGAACTATTGCATAAACCTTTCTTCTCAGGATGTAGTGTCAGAATTTCTTTATTGCTTTCACCAAAGCATAAGCTTGTTTTTCAACATTCGGATATCCCAATTCTGCATCTTTCATGGGTAAACTCATGAATGCAATAGGATGTTCATCATGATCATCTACCTTCTGGGTGAGGATAGCTATGCAAGTGTGTTCTAAGGAAAAAGAATATATATAAAAAGGCTTGGTGTAGTCAGGACTCAACAAAACAGGAGCATCCATAATTGCTTGCTTGATTTCTTTGAATGCTTTTTTTGCTGTAGATGTCCAATCTATCCTTGCTCCTTTCTTTAGCATGTCATTTAATGGCCTTACTATCTCTACAAATCTAGTTATGAACTTCCTTATGAAGTTAAATTTACCAAAGAATGACTTTAGTTCTTTCTAACTACCTGGCAATCCTATCTTTGATATTGCCTCAATGCGCTCAGGATCAATTGAGATTTCTCTTTCTAATATTACATGTCCAAACAATTTTCCTTCAGTGACAACAAACATGCATTTCTTTAGATTCGAGGAAATCCCATATCTTCTACATCTTTGGAAGATTCTCCTCAAATCACTGATGTGATCTTCCCTGCATCGAGAGAATACTATGAGATCATCCATGTAAATGATGATGCACTTCTTTACCAAGTCTCTAAAATCATAATCCATGGCCCTTTGAAAAGTGGCTCTTGCATTGAT
>CM053790.1:635897062-635912062 GCA_028749045.1 Cupressus sempervirens | reverse complement strand
CTAGATTCTTTTATAAACTGTAACTTTTTTTGTCAGTTATCATTCACTAAGTTCTTCTTCTTAGTCATTTCCATGTAGCTCAACATACATCATTCTATGTCACTTGGCTTCAACTAGTGTATACTATTTGTTCAACTTCTTCTTAAGTTCCTTAATCTTTTGTTTCAACTCCTTCATTGACAAACTAATACTAATACTTGGTCATGCTTAGAGTTTTACTCAACTTGTGATTTATCTCATGCATCAATTCACTTCTCTTCTTTATAGCTTCATTTAATGATTACACAACATAAAATCTTGTCAATGACTAACTTATCCAGTGCCCATTGTAATTCCATGAAACTTAATTTCTCTTCTCAATAACTTTGATTATCTCACCTTGCTATCTCCTCTTTTCAAATCATCTTCATCAATCAAATGATATGTCACTCTACATTGTTATTAAATGTCTCTCTAATAGGTTTGACAATATCTCACTAGTAGGTTTGACATCAATGTTAACAAAATTATTGTTCCAATTGTATTTTCCAATAGTAAACTATGTCTAAGATTAATACTTTGAAGAATAAGAGAGCTCAAACATAAAATGTGTACAATGTGGATAAAATCCTTCTTATCATACAAGAGTTGGCCAAATGGATTAAGTATTTAAAGGAAGTGTATGAACATTTTATCAAAACTTTACAAGAATCCATTGTAAAATTGGCAGAAAAACTAAGAGCAACTAAGGTTGTAAGTCATACAACTATGATGAATAGTGCAAAATGGATAGATTTTTCAAATTCTTGGACTAAGGCCATCCAAATTTTATCTAAGGTGTTTTAGGTTCCCCTATTAGTAGTATGAATAAAAATAGTATGTTATTTTTTATATTAATGGAAGCCAAAACAAGGGGGGTGGCCCTCAATACATAGCTATATTTAAACCATTAACAAAACATTTACAAAAAAGTACTACTAGCATCCCACCCTACCCATAACATTAAAAAGAGAAAAAAATAACCCAACTAGTAAACCCAACCCTGATATGAGCATCCATATATACATAACTACTAGTAAAGAGACCAAAACTAGTAGTAGAATGCATAACCAAAACATAACTAATAGAGCATCTACTAATCTGCATAAAGTTTATCCAAAATATAAAATCTAGTCTAGATTTGCATCTACCAACATATGCACAGAAGAGTCTAAACCATAGAAATTTATAGTCTTTAAGGCCTAAAGACTTGATAATAAAAGTATATGCTATACATAACTAGCAACACAATCTCATCAACAAGAAATAAAAAGACACTATGCCTAAACATTAGCCTTCGCCTTCCCTTTTTATTGGCCCATAAGATTCTAGCCTAGTCATCCACCAAGAGGCCATATAGTTTAGTAGAGCTCTCCATACCAATGTTGTCTTCTTCATTCTCCTATTGTAAAACCTGAAGTGTGAAAATAGAAGCATTAGTGACCTCAAGAGAAAACTTGGATATAGTAGTGAAACTCTCATCCAAGGCTTCAAATTGTTCCTTGAGAGTTACAATCTCTTGCCAAATGTCCTTGACATTGCTAGATATCTCTTGGAAACCAACACAAAACTACCTTTTCTAGCCTCCATAGCTAGTACCTACAACATCATGGGGTTAGTAGAAACAATATTCTTATTGTTTTTATCCACTAAAAATATAGAGGAAGTCACTATTGTTGGTGAGTTGTCTTTCTTCTTTCTCGGTGAGGGGTCCACATTGGAAGTGAAATCCATCGTGTTCATACTAAAGCTAACTAATAAATGGGTTGTTTCCTAAGTAAAATTTTTCTTTTTTTCTTAGTTTTAATGACCTCCAATGCAAAACTAGTATCTTCAGCCCCCATCCTATCCAAATCTTCATCCTTCCCCACTCGCTTCTTTGATTTTTTCTCTTTGTTTTTATTGGTTTCAAACTCTATTTCCTCATTAATCTTCCAATTCCTACAAGCTTTTTGTTTCATCCTAGCCCTACTTTTTACAATTCTCCTAGACCTTCTTCTATCTCCCTCATTATTTTCATCTGAATCGACCAGATTAATTTCCTACTTCTTATCAACTTTCAACTTTTTGTAGGTCTCATTATTTTTAGGATTTCCCAAGGGTTTGAGTGAAGGAGAGGGCTTGGGTATAGGGGTTGCAATGAAACCCATACCATTGATAGGCATAAAAAGTTGGTCCTAACTATTTATGATAAAGAAAGAAGTGGCTAAAGAAAGGTAGAAATTAAAAAGATGAAGTATTAAGCCTTGGTGTAAAATAGATATGCTTTTCCCCTTTTCCTCCTATTCCTAGCATCTACTATAATGGCTTCAAGATCATGTAAAAGGAAAAAAGGAATATAAATTCTATCATGGTGCATCAAATAATTCAGAAAAGAAAAATGGTAAAAATTATAGACCCCAAATCTACCCTCTAAGGTCAAAATCTTCATGAGAATAAAGAATACCTCATTCCATGCAGATGAAAGACTTTCTTTGCTGAACCACTTCTAAACATGACTAGCTAGTCATTCTTCAAGTGAAAAATATATTCATGTTGGTCTCACCTATAACCTCCATGACCTTCTCCCATTTCCACCAATCCATAGAAAGACCACTGGCTATTGCAATGATCTCATCATTCACATGAATTAAATATGATTAATGATAACTCTCCTTTTAGTCCACAAATCCAAAAATTAGGCCAAAATATGATCATTATATCTTTCTATGGCTACCATAAATGGAACCATGCTACACTCACTCATATCGATCCAAGTATATGGTTTCCTTTCATAATCCTTGATTCTAGGCTCAATATAAACCATATTACCTACATTTCTGAGCCCTACTCAGATTTCTCTAAAACCTCTAGATTGTTAAGCTTGAAAATACCCTTTTTATTTCTCAAAAGCCTTAGGAACAAAATGAAAATATTTTTTTTCTCATGAAATTTATAAGTCAAGCTATAATAATAAATACATGGCATGTTAGCATGAATGTCGATGTTGATGCTATGGGAGAGCATTGCAGAACACTATTTGTCATTGATGACAACATAGCAATAAGATCGTATAAGACTCTTAGAGTAGCTAACTAAGACTTATGTATTACAGACATCACATTGCATATCTACCTATGCATAGTTACCAATATACACAACAACATGTATCTAAAATGTGGCCAAGTGTATAGAACCTAAATCGATAGCGTATGGAAGATATTGATAATTTATAGAGAATTGTAGGAAAATAGAGTAATGGAAAAATAGTTTTTGTTGTATGACAAATATAGAGCATTGTATTTGAAATTAAGGGTTGTGTAGTTAACTAGAGGTAGTATAGTAACCACTGATGATGTCAACAAGTGCATAGGTACGGAAGTCACACGTGTGGAAGGTTATGTATAACTATGAGCCAAAAATATTAATTAAATGTGTATTTTATTTAATTAACTTATAATAAAGTATGGAGAAAACTCCAGGAATTAATATTGAGTGTGGTCTAAAGGAAATTTGTTTTCCAAATTTTAATGATCATGAGTGTGACTAAGAAGTAGAGAGAACTTGTGAATTACAAAGTAGAGGAGTAGAGCAATCTACTAATGTGTGTAAGTGACCTCAAGGGTTAGTATTGATGGATACTTAGGTCTAGATCTGATTGCATGATCTAAAGGTGAATTAGTATGATGTAATAGAGAGAGGAAGAAGAAAATGACTATCACACATCTATTATTCTAAAAGGAATAGTGTGGACATCAATTAGATAATGGGTTTTTTGGTCTAATCCTAAAGCTATTTGGATAGTGGGTTTAGCTACCTTCCACAACTCCTAATTGGGTTAGAATCTCCTAATAGGGATTCAAAGTCTCCTAACAGGGACTCTTTGTATCAAGTGTTTTAATAGACTCCTCATAGGGTCCATCCTCTAGCAAGGAATATTCAAATTAGTACATTATTTTGTGGGCATAATTCACACTAGGGTTTTCCCTTTGATCAAAGCTTTCCCTAGTCAACATATCTAGTGTAATTGTGTATGCACATTTCTTTATGGTCACTATTTTCTTTGGTTGAATGATTAAGAATTGTTTAAGAGGTTTAATTTTTTATATTATTGTATAACTTATTTACCTATGGTGAATCTATTTAGGAAGGAAAGTCCTAGATTTGATGGCACAAACTACAACAGTTGGAAAGACAAAATGAAGACTCATCTCTTGTGCATGGGTCCAGGATATTGGTGTGTAACCAAGACATCTAAGAACACTGCAAAAGAAGACAATCTTGAAACCTACAATGAGGAATAGAGAGAATTCTTTATGTGAAACATAAGGGTATGAGAAGCAATATTGTTAGTGTTACCTAGAAGTGGGTACAAATAGCTAAAACAACTTGAAACATCTCATGAGATGTGGAAAACTTTAGAGGCTAATTATGAAGGTGATACACATGCGAAGAGGGTTATATTGCAAAATCTATATTGTCCATTCCAAGATGCTAAAATAATGGAAGATAAATCTGTAAGAAGTTATGTTGACCAAATATCTAAGATTTTTGTAGGAATTGAATCTCTTGATGGAAAGAAATTAGATGATGAAGTAATATGGAAGATCTTGAAAATTCTAACACCACCCTTCAAGATAGTAACACAAATGATTTGATTAATGTTACCTTGCACCACTAACTTTTCCAAAGAAACATTTTTTGGGAGTTTGGAAGATGAATAATTTGATCTAAAAAAATCTAGAGAATTAACAAAGGTTGAGACAACATTTAGTGCATTAAAAATTAAACCTAGTTTAGCAAGAAAAACATAAGTGCAGGGAGACATTGCCAACAACAGCAAGTCCATTGGGGAAAAGATCCAAGAGGGAGTAGCTCTTCTTGTGGAAAGAGAAAAAGATGGTAAGAATATCTTCAAATGTTGGAAATGTAATGAATATGGTCATTATGCATCTAACTATCCTGAAAGAGAAATAAAGTTTAAGGAAAGGTTCAAGTCAAAAAGTTCTAGAAATTGTTTATATTCTAATGAAGAAGAAGAAGAAAAGAAATCTAATCAAAATATAAGTGAAGAAAAATTAGGGTTTGTAGCTATAAAGGAGGATGATCTTGATAGAGAAATTAGAGAAGAAAGTGTGTTGATCTCACAAGTTGAAAAGAAAGATTGGACCATTGATAGTGGTTGAACACATTCACATCACATGATTGGTGATATGAGCAAGCTTGTCAAATTCAAAAGCTATTGTGGAGGAATTGTCAAAGTAGGGAATAATGTAGCCTATCACATTATGGGAATTGGAGATATCACTCTTAATGGTAAAACATACACTGATGATGCTTACTTTGTTGATGGACTAAAGCAAAACCTGTTAAGTATTGGACAACTTATGGACAAGGGCTATCAACTGTAGTTTGATAATGACACATGAATTATCAAGAACAAGGAAAGAAAACAACTTTGCACTGGCATAAAAGTTAGAGATAATTTATTTTAGTTAAACTCCACTAAAATAACATATTTAGTAGCAAAGATTGACAATAGTTGGTGATGGCACAGAAGATTTTGTCACATTAACTTTGATAACAATGTGAAGGCTTGTGATACACTTGTTGTAAGAGATTTACCCAAGATCACTAAGCCCACTAACACTATTTCTAAGAAATGTATCTTGGCTAAGCAGAAGAGAGTCTCATTTCCTAGCAAGTAGTTTTGTACTACACAAAATTTGGAATTAGTTCATACAAACATGAGTAGTCTTGCAAAAACAAGACGATTTCATGGAGAAAGGTACTTTATGATTTTTATTGATGATTTCGATAGAATGATGTGGGTCATTTTTCTTAAAGAAAAATTAGAGGCATTTGAGAAATTCAAGATATTTAAGAACAAAGTTGAGAATGGATCTAGAGTTAAAATCAAGAGTTTAAGATTAGATAACGGAGAAGAATTCACCTCTAGAGAATTCAATATCTAATGTGAAGAGCATGGAATCATAAGACAACTATCCTCACCCCATACACTTAAGAAAATGGGATTGTTGAAGGAAGAAACAAATCAATTGTTGAAGTAGTAAGAGCTATTTTATTTGAGAATGATGTACCAAAGAACTTTTGGAGAGAAGTAATCAATACAAAAATATACACACTAAACAAAGTGTAGATTAGGAAAGGTATGGACAAAAAACCCTATAAATTATGGTTTGGCCACTCATCATTAGTCAAGTACTTTAGAATATTTGGAAGCAAATGTTACATCAAAAAAGATGATGATATTGGTAAGTTTGATCCAAGGATCAATGAAGGACAAATGTTACAACTATAGAACAAAAGCTATAGTAGAGTGTGGAAAAGTTAAAATTGATGAAAAGTTTGGCACCAAGGAAAGGATAATGGATTATAACTCTGATGGAGATGATTACTCTAGAATGACTAACATCAGTAATGAGTTATTTCTCAAGACTAACAATGACTTGTAGAATAGTGTGCAAATTGAAGATGTGAGAGAAGAACATAGCACGGTAATAGAAATAAGAGTTGAAGTAGCAACTCTTGCCCCAAATAGGAATTTGATAAGAAATCATCCTATTGATTGGAAAATAGGAAGCAAGGAAAAAGGAGTAGTGATAACGAGTAGAATTAATGAAGAACTATGTTTGATATCTCAAGTAGAACCAAGAAGTGCAGATGAAGCAATCAAAGATGATCATTGGATAATGGAAATAAAGGAATAACTTCGTTAGATATTAAAAATGACACATGGAAATTCATTCCTAGACCTAAGGACAAAAATGTGATTGGCACAAAAAGGGTATTCAGAAATAAGATGAATGAACAGGGAGAGGTAATAAGGAACAAAACAAGACTTGTATGCAAAGGTTACTCTTAGCATGAAGGAATTGATTATGAAGAAACATATGCACCTATAGAAAGAATAGAAGTAGTTAGAATTTTTTTGGCATATGTGGGAAATAAGAATTTTAAGGTATATTAGATGGATGTTAAGTCAACATTCTTGAATGGAGAACTTGAAGAAGAATTTTACATTGAACAACTAGAGCGTTTTCCTTTAATAGAAAAGAAGGACATGGTTTGTAGACTAAAGAAAGCACTGTATGGATTAAGGAAAGCTCTAGGAACCTAGTATGCAAGGTTGGTAAAATACTTGGCAAAGCTTGGATTTTCTAAAGGAACATCAGATAGTAACTTGTACATGAAGAAAATAGGAGATGATTCGCTAATAATCATTGTATTTGTTGATGAAATCACTTTTGGTTGAAATGATGAAGCCAGTGACAAATTCTCAGAAGACATGAAGAATGAGTTTGATATGAACATGATAGGAGAAATGAAATTCTTCTTAGGATTGCAGATTGTTTAGAACAAAGAAGGTATCTTTATCTCTTAGACCAAGTACTTAAAAGATATGCTAAAAGGATTTGGTCGAGAAGATTGTAAACCTGTTGGAACTCCTACGACAACTAGTCATAAGTTATCAAGCAAAGATGAGACCCCTACTATTGAACAAAAGAAGTATAGATCTATGATTGGAGAATTGTAGTATATGACTCATAGAAAACCGTATATAGCTAATGCAGTTGGAATGGTGGCAAGATTTCAAGCTGATCCTAAAGAATATCACTATGTAGTAGTGACAAGGATATTCATATATCTAAAAGGAACATTATATTACAACATTTGGTATGATAGAAGAAATGACTTTACTCTTTGTACTTATATAGATGTTGATTGGACTAGAGATAGGGATGAAAAAAAAAACACTAGTGGAGGAGTATTTTTCCTTGGAGTAGGACTAGTTTCTTGGCTTAGCAAGAAACAAGATTGTACCTCACATAGTATTGTAGAAACAAAATTTGTTGTAGCAGAAAACAACTGTAATCAAGTCATATGGATGAAGTAGATGATGAAGGATATTGTAATTACACTTACAAAACCAATTATCATTTACTGTGATAACATAAGTACTATTAGTATGTCTAAGAATACTATTTTACACTCCAAAACTAAGCACATAGCAATAAAGTATCATGTCCTAAAGGAGAAAGTCATAGAAAAAGAAATCAAATTGGAGTACGTTAACACTAAGGAATAGATTGTAGACATTTTCAAAAAGGCCTTACCAAAGGATACCTTTGAGTACTTATGAGGTATGCTTGGAGTTATGCCCCTACCTAGCTAAGAGTAGAAGATGCAAAAGTGCATCAGTCCAGGGTACCTAGCACCATTATTAGATTGGATTGAATGTTGATGCTTCCTTTATGGGGAAGTATCTGTGATGAACAAAGTTAGCAAGGACTCTTGGTAAATGATAATTGATGTAAAATAGTGTCCTTAGACACTTGTGTTGTTTATAGAATTATATACAAAAGTTGTAAAGCAACATACCAACTTGTGGCCATGCTAATAGATTGTTATATGTTCAATTTTTGTACTACCTTTGACATTGATGTCAATGGGGAAGAGAGTGACATGAAAAACATTAGAAAGAGTTTGTACTATGAGGGAGAATTGGTGTAATAAAAGATTTGCATGGGGATTTGAGTGATGAAGAAAAACTATTGGTATTCTTAGAACTAGATGTTTTTAATCTATGTTGCCATCAGTGCCAAACTTGGAGACTGTTAGCATGAATGCTGATGTTGATGCTATGGGGGAGCATTGTAGAACATTATTTTTCATTGATGACAACATACCAATAAGATCGTATAAGATTGTCAGCACAACTAACTGAGACTTATGTATTACAAACATCACATTATGTATCTACCTATGTGCAGTTACCAACATAATTGATAGAATTGGTAAATGATAATTGGTGTACAATAGTGTCCTTAGACACTTGTGTTGTTTATAGAATTATATGCAAAAGTTGTAAAGCAACATACCAACTTGTGACCATGCTAATAGATTGTTATATGTTCAATTTTTGTACTACCTTTGACATTGATGTCAATTGGAAAGAGAGTGACATGCAAAACATTAGAAAGAGGTTGTACTATGAGGGAGAATTGGTGTAATAAAAGATTTGCATGAACATTTGAGTGATGAAGAAAAACTATTGGTATTCTTAGAACTAGATGTTTTTAATCTATGTTGCCATCAATGCCAAAGTTGGAGACTATTAGCATGAATGTTGATGTTGATGCTATGGGGAAGCGTTGTAGAACATTATTTGTCATTGATGACAACATAGCAATAAGATCATATAAGATTGTCAGCACAACTAACTGAGACTTATGTATTACAAACATCACATTATGAGACTTATGTATTAAAAACATCACATTATATATCTATCTACCTATGTATTTAACATGTGGGTAGGTGCATAGAACTTGAATCGACAACATACGGAAGATATTGATAATTTATAGAGAACTACAGGAAAACATAGTAGTTGAAAAATAATTTCTATTGTATGACCAATATATAGCATTGTATTTGAAATTAAGGGTTGTGTAGTTAACTAGAGGTAATACATTGACCATTGATGATGTCAACAAATGTCCAGATATGAAAGTCACATGTGTGGAAGGTTGTGTATAACTGTGAGGGGACAACATTAATTAAATGTGTATTTCAATTAATTAACTTATAATAAAGTATGGAGGCAACTCAAAGAATTAATATTGAGTGTGGTATAAAGGAAAGTTGTTTTCAAAATTTTAATGATCATGAATGTGATCGAGAAGTAGAGGGAACTTATGAATTGAAAGGTAGAGGAGTAGAGCAATCTACTAATGTGTGTAATTGGCCTCAAGGGTTATTGTTGATGGATACATAGTTCTAGACCTCATTGCATCATCTGAAGGTGAAGTAGTCTAATGTACTAGATAGAGGAAGAAGCAAGTGACTATCGCACATATATTATTCTGAAAGGAATAGTTCCAAGATCAATTTGAGAGTGGCTTTAGCTGCCTTCCACAACTCCTAATAGGGTTGGAATCTCCTAATAGGGACTCTTTGTACTAAGTGTTGTAACAAACTCCTCATAGGGTCCATCCTCTAACAAGGAATATTTAGATTACTACATTATTATGTGGGCATCATTCCCACTAGGTTTTCCCTCTAATCGAGGGTTTCCCTAGTCAATATATCTCATGTAATTGTGTATGTGCATTTCTTTATAGCTGCTATTTTCTTTGGTTGAATGATTACTGTATAACTAATTCACCCCCCCCCCCAAGTTATACTGGTGGACTACTATTTCTCACATGGCATACTTTTAATTTTTTTTTCCCTCTAACAATAGACTACCACACATGTACTTCAATCGTCTCCTTTTCCTAATAACCATGTAAGCCTCAAGGAATCATACTTCCAAAAGCCATTTGAGGGTTTCATAATTAAGTAAGAACTATCTACTCTATGTTTTAATCTGACATAATCAACAAAAAAAAATTGTGACTTACATCGACTATGTTTCATAATTCACCATTCTACATTTTTTGGTTATTGATATTGACATTAAAATAGTAATTTTTCCTAATTTTATGGTTTTAAATCAATTTTAAACCCATGTTCCAACTTAATAAAATCAGTAGCCACAAGATCCAATAAAAAAAAATTATTTTAAACATACTTATTGATCAATATGCAAATTCTTTTTTCCTTCTCAATTAGAGAGTGAATATCAACCATGATTTCTTCCATCTACCCCCAACATTTTAAACCCTTGAATTGCAGCCCCAAGCTTTCCATTTTGTGGGTCATAACATTTAAGGATTTTTAGAAGATGCCATATGTCTCCCAAAATTCCTCTTATTGACCACCCTAGGACATAATTTCCTTTTACCACCTCAATAACTAGCATAAAGTCACCTCTAATGTTGATATGCCTCCATCCTAAGTTGATAACCAACTTTAGACCCCAATAAAGAGGCATCACTTCAGCCACATTGTTAGAGGTGTTGCCCAAGTTACCTATGTATAAGCCACGAGCTATTGACTAGTAGATTGTCATAATACCCACTTCCACAATCTTGGAAGATCCAACAAACATAAGCTTCACTTTAGGGATAGCCAAAGGCATAAATTTAGTCATATTTCATTAGCTTTTTAGTTTTATCAAACTTATTAAATACCACTAAGAGGTTCCACTATATATAATTCTTTTGGTTAGATATCCATAAGAGGTCATGAAGATTTTTCCATTTACTAATTTCCAAATTCCCCTTCGGTATTCTAGAAATAATATCACTCACAATATCTTCCTTCTTCTCCATCTCCCTAAAGATCATATTTTTCATCTCTTCCCAAATTCACCGAAAGATATGATGAGGTATCAATTTCCACATGAGCCTGAGAAAAATGTGCTCAAAGGGACAATCCTATTTTAGGATGAACTTTTGCAAGTCAAGTTGAAAGACCCATTCAATTTAGAACTTCCACATAATGGATTACCAAATCTTCACAACAAACAAGAAGTGAATAAAACTATGTTGGATTCTTTCTTCCCTAACCTTGCACAAGTAGCATCTATTAGTGTCTTAAAATCTTTCTTTTTCCTAGATTGTCAATAGTGAGAAATTTTTCATGCAAAGTTTTCTAACAAAATAAATTGACCTTAGGGATGACAAAACTATTCCAAACTCTTTTCCAATATGCAGGGGGGTGCGGGGGTGGGGGGGTGTGGGGGTGATATTATTATCAAACATGTGAATGACAAATTTCACAGAAAAGGAACCATCCAAACTTCTTTCCTAGGTGAACTTTTCCTCCCCAAATAAAAGAGTAATCTTGTAAGTCTCAAGTTTATCTTTGAGTTTTGTAGCTAAAGACCTTAGCTTATTGGGGGACCCCTTCTAAAACATTTTTCCACTTTCAATGTTTAGGCAGGTAGTCATTGACCTTTTTTTCTAAAATTCCATTTTAACACCTCCTCCAACTGACAAAATTTACTATGAACTAGGGGTCTTCCTCCTAACTAGAATTTTACTTTGTTCCCCCTTCCAACCAGCCACCATAACCCTTCAATTAGAATCTGGTTTTTTCTCATCACATTATTCCAAATCTTGGAACGTTGCAGCTAATCATTCTCCAAAAAATAATAGACATAAGGAATATTTCCAAGGTACTTAGCCTTAATTATACTTCACCAAACCACCCAATTCTCTATGAGCCTCCAAATGACCTTATCAAGGATATATTTATTAAGGTCCATTATCCTTGTCACTGCCAATACCATTTTATCCTTGGGTTTACACATTGTTTCCTAATTCACTAGGCCGAGTCTATTCCTTTTCTCACTCCTTGTCCATAAGAAATTCCTTTGAATTTTTTCTACCATCTCCTCCATATTATGACTATCTTAAATAAGGAAAGAGGGTACACATGGACCCCTTGCAATGAAGTCATTAGTAATTAAAGCTTCCCTGCACTACTCAAAAGCTTACCCTTACAACCAACAAGCCTTTTCTGCATTCTTTCAAGGATGGTATTCCAAAATTGATTAGAGACTTCCTTCACCATTAATGAAAGACCAAGGTAGGTGTTAGAAGACCAATAGGCTAGCAACCAAGAATGTTTTATATTCATAGCTAAAGGTTTTGATCACTATTAAAAAAATTAAGTTTAGTCTTGTTGAATTTTATATGTTGTCCTAAGCTCTCTACATAATCATTTGAAACATTATGCCAAATTCTAGCTTTCACAACTGAAGCATAGCTATATAAAAAGGTGTCTTTAAAACATTATTGAATAACCTCTGGGTGTAGTGATGGTAGGCTTAATACTAGAATTCCCATGTTTAAGGTTCCTACTAGCCTTAAATGAACCTTTGGTAGTCCCATTAACAATAATAAAAAAATTAACAGTTTCTACCAAGGTCTTAATTAACCCTGCAACTTTATTATTAAAACTAATTTTCCTAGTCCACCTTATCATATGCTTTTGAGATATCAAGTTTGAGAGAAATACTAAGGTTTCTACTCTAATTCATAGAGTGAATAACCTCATGTCTAGTCATGAATTCATCCAAAATCTTTCTTCATAGGACAAACTCCTTTTGGGGAGTGGCAATAAAGTTCACTAACAAAGGTTTTACTCTATTGACTAGAATTTTAGAAAAGATTTTATCACAATATTACATAAGATAATAGGCCTAAAACCAATAAGACTTTTAGGATCCTGAACCTTTTGTACCAAGACAATAAATGCTAAATATTACACGTCCTTTACAACTCACCTATTATAAAAATGTCTATAGAAGGTCTAGTAAAATAAAATTTTATTAGCTCCTAGAAGTGTTGGAAAAATGGTGGGAAAAAATGATCTAATCCAAGAGCCTTGTAGACCTTTACTGAATAAATTGCCTTTCTAACTTCCTCCTCTTGTACTTGACCATTGATGAGCTCATTAACATATTCTTTAAACACAATATACATATTTTTAATAATCTCATCTCTCTTGGTTGCATCCACATTCCTTTCCATACAAGCATAGGTGGGAATAAAATAAGTAGCTGCCCATCTTCCCATTTCCTCTTGTTCCTTTAGAGTATTATTGTTGTTATCATACAAGGAGGTAGTTGTATTTCTCTTTTTATGTTTAGAGGCATACCTCTAAAAAATAGTGGTAATCCTACCACTCTTCATAAGTCACTAGATCCTACATCATAGACACCTCTAGAAGCTTTGTTAGCTTCACCATAACTAGCCATAGCCTTAGGCCACGTTTTATCTATTAATTTAGAGAAAGATAATGAAGACATTTTAACCTCATGAATAAGAATAATATTAATTCTTAAAGAAAAAATAGATTTCTTTAGAGAAAATTTGTTTTGAGGACCATTTAGCCCCCTCATATTCCATTAGAGGAGCTTCATTTCTTACATTTAGTGACACTATCCAAGGCTAATTTCTTTCCATTTGCAATATCCATTGCCATATTCTTAGTCCTTTTACTCCTAGTCGGTTGTATTCCCTACTTGACATCCACATCAATATCCACTTTCTTAATTCCTCTAACTTTCCTCTTCTAAACTTGTCATTCACCAACATCACTCTTCTCTTGCAAAGATGGTGTGGATAGCATGTCATAAACTAGGCCATTGCTCATCTCGTTGAGTGGTTGTGAAAATACCTCTATTATCAACACACTCCTTCAAGGGATCAGACAAAAAATATCCATCCATTTTTTATTATTTAACTTTTGAGGAAGTGTTCACACTCATGGACCCCACATTGTTGTGCCTATCAAATCCAAGATTTATCCTTCCTCCAAGAGGGTTTCCTTCTTAGCATCTTTCTTCCCCATTTCCTTATTAGGGGTCATTAATAGATCATCAATCCTTTGTAAAAAAATGGTAATCATCAATCTTATTCCCTTCTACTTCCACTTGGAGTTCCACACCTATCTTGCCTTGTTCATTCTTCTCTTTAGAAGTCTTATTAGCAACTACCCCAATCTCAACTTCTCACAACTTGTCAACGTGTGATTCTTAGTTCTTTCCCTTACTAGAGAGTGGAGGAATAGAATCCTCATTCTAGGTATCCTAATTCTATCCATTTCCATCCCCAAGAGGAGGATGAGAGGAAGATTTACCTTTTAGTGATTCCATTGTAACAATTCCTAAAGACACCACCTTCACCTTATGCTTATTTTGTAGAGCCTTGTAGTCCACAACCACATGGCCAATCTTTGAACAATTTTGGTGATATAGTCCAAAATTCTTATAGACTGATGATTACTCCCTCTTTCCTCATTTTGTGTTCAAAATAACAAAATTAGGAAGAGGTTTGTTGACAACCACATTGACAAAAAATTGGGCATACAACAACCTTGATTTTTTAAAGGTAACAACATCTATCAAGACAAATGTCCAAATGAGTTCCCAATCCATTGAAATATTTTCTCATCCTAAAACACCAGAGGAAAACTAGGGACTCATACCCAAAATAGGGCTAATCTATCTGGTTTCAAGGCAAGACCAAAGCAACGGTACCATTTACCAATCACTAAGTTGTTCTTTCTATAATACCATGT